>JBBBDQ010002276.1:522500-780000 GCA_037127315.1 Ascarosepion bandense | reverse complement strand
TACGCGTGTGTGTGTATGTATACATATCTTTGAATAAGAATTATTCTTTTTTTATATTTTTTTTTTTTTTGCAAAATAATGGAAACCAGCGCGTGGTAATTGTCCAAGCTCGATATGCAACATACTCATCGAGAACACATGTGAGATAGGTTTTTCCTCTTGTGAAAAAAACGCGTTTAAAAGTGATAAAATGCGTATTAAGAAAAGCAAGACCTAAAAAAATGAATACCGTCATAATATACTGACCGTATTTTGAACTTACAATTAAGTCTAAATTTAGGACATTTCACTGTAGAAAATAGCTAATAGTCTAGCCGGAAACGTTCTGAATCAACACACCTTGAGATCAATTTTTATATTCATTATGTCATGAAAAATAAACGAGTTGGACGCATACAAGCAAAAAAAGACAAAAAATCATGTAATTTCTGAAAAAAAAAATCGAATAAAATTCTCAATAATTGGTAAATGTATGTGCACATTATCGTAAATGTCCCTGAAGTTATTAAATCCTCATATGACAAAGCAATGCTCTTGGCAATGAACTTTGCCACAAACTCTACATTAGACGAACACAAAATTTTTTATAAAAGCTGTCGCCTGAAGTTATTATGCAAAACCATAAAATCATTTCATACTTCAATAACAAGTTAATAAAATCATTAGCCATTGATCAACAACTATAATAGACAAATAACAAACATACATGAGAGTTATTTACACTATTTACATTGGTTAAATTGTTGTCCACATCCTTGCTGCTATACTCATGACGTTTCACTCATTATACACTCCGGCCTTCTTCAGGATCTGTCTATATTTCTGAGATGAGGTATTATAGTTATTTAACCATTTACATTGTTCGAACTGTTGTCCACACTCTTGGGTCTATGCTCACGACGTTTCACTCATTATACACACTGGCCTTCTTCAGGATCCGTCTATATTTCTGAGATGAGGGATTTATTTACTCTCTTTACATTGTTCGAACTGTTGTTCACACCCTTGGTGCCACACTCATGACATTTTGGTCAATGTACACTTAGGCCTTCTTTGGGATCTGTCTATATTTCTGGGATGGGGTATTGTAATTTATGACACTATTTTCATTGTTCGTTGTTCACATCTTTGTTGTCACATGTTTTTTGCCATATTCACGGCGTTTTGGTCATTGTACACCCAAGCTTTCTTTGGGATTATTTACACTATTCACATTGTTTAGACTGTTGTCCTCATCTTTATTGCCATTTTAACCTTCGACATCTGTCTATATTTCTGAGCTGAGGTATTGTAATTATTTACACTATTCACATTGTTTAGACTGTTGTCCTCATCTTTATTGCCATTTCAATTATTGTAAACTCTGGCCTTTTTCAGGATCTGTCTATATTTCTGTGATGAAGTATTTAATTAATGACTTTATTTACAGCGTTCGAAATGTTGATCACACCTTTGGTGTCACACTCATACCATTGAGGTCATTGTACAGTTAGGCCTTCTTTGAGACCTGTCTATATTTCTGGGATGAGGTATGGCATTTTTGACACTACTTTCGTTGTTCGAATTGTCGTCCACATATTTGTTGCTATATTCACGGAGTTTCGGTCATTGTATACTCTGGCCTTCTTTAGGATCTGTCTATATTTCTGAGATGAGGTATTTATTTACTCTCTTTACATTGTTCGAACAGTTGTTCACACCCTTGGTGCCACTCATGCCGTCTTGGTCATTGTACACTTAGGAATTCTTTGGGATCTGTCTGAATTTCTGGGATGGGGTATTGTAATTTTTCACACTATTTTCATTGTTCGAAATGTTGTCCATATCTTTGTCGCCATATTCACGGAGTTTCGGTCATTGTACACTCAGGCCTTCTATGGGAACTGTCTATATTTCCGAGATGAGGTATTGTATCTATTTCCACTATTTACATTGTTCGAACTGTTGTCCACACTCTTGGGTCTATACTACGACGTTTCGGCCATTCTAGACACTGGCCTGGTTCGGGAGCTGTCTGATATATTTCTGAGCTGAGGTATTTACACTATTTACATTGTTTAGACTGTTGTCTTCATCTTTATTGCTATTTTAACCTTCAACATCTGTCTATATTTCTGAGCTGAGGTATTGTAATTATTTACACTATTCACATTGTTTAGACTGTTGTCCTCATCTTTATTGCCATTTTAACCTTCGACATCTGTCTATATTTCTGAGCTGAGGTATTGTAATTATTTACACTATTCACATTGTTTTGACTGTTGTCCTCATCTTTATTGCCATTTTAACCTTCGACATCAGTCTATATTTCTGAGATGAGGTATTGTAACTATTTACACTATTTACATTGTTTGGGCTGTTGTCCTCATCTTTATTGCCATATTCACCTTCAACATCTGTCTATATTTCTGAGATGAGGTATTGTAAATATTTACACTATTTACATTATTCGGATTGTTGTCCTCATCTTTGTTGCCATATTCACATTCAACATCTGTCTATATTTCTGAGATGAGGTATTGTAATTATTTACACTATTTACATCGTTCGAACATCAGAAGTTTAGAAGAACAAAAATTGTTCTGTTTGTATAAATAAATGAACATTCCTTTATCGAACAGCATAACATCAAATTGTATATATGAAATTATTAACCGTGAAATATTTTAAGAAAAGACGTAGTGAGAAGTTTAAAGAATTAGGAGTCCATTTATTTTAGCGAAATATGAAATTTGACTTGTACACTAAAAGGTTACGTCTATATTTTCGCTGAGTGTATCAACAAAGTAGTAGTAATAATATGTTCCTCTCTTTCTGTTGTGGACAGCGAGTGGGCAAAGAAATCAAGAAAACTGCACGAGAGAGAAAGTGAGAGAATGCAAATGTAGGTTGCCGGGAGCGGCCACATTATTTTCTTGCGACGTTGTGTTTAGCATAGACTGTATGGCGCTTCCCCGTTCTCTGCTTCTATTGGCCAGGAAACGTATACCATTGCCAACTCTGATCACGCAAGCAACTCCCAATGTAAACTTATTTTTGGTCGGGAATAAACATGACATGTGTCATTGAAAGTTGAATTCAATGTTTCCTTCAAATCGCTCTATTTTCATTGGGTAATCAGTGAATGCTGGACAATATAATCGAAAATGAGGACAAAACTGGAAGCGGCCGAAATGTTGTTCTACAGAAGGATGCTGCGGATATCGTGAACTGAGCATGCAAGTAACGATGAGATGTTGGAAAGAATGGCAACAAAAGGAAATTGATACTGAGCATCAGGAAGATACAACTGAAGTTCCTGGGACACGCAATGAGGAAGGAGAGCTTGGAGAACCTGATACTGACTGGCCAGATAGAAGGAAAGAGAGACAGAGGAAGGCAGCGGATAACATATTTGCAGGGTCTGATAAGGTGGATGACGGAACGGAGCTTGCCAGGAACAACAGGAGCAAACATACTAAGAGCCACAAGGGATAGGGAGACGTGGAGAACCATGATCGCCTACGTCCTGAAGGGACAGGGCACATAGAAGAAGAATAAATATTTTCACACTTGCTGGCAAAATTTGTCTTGATCCTTTTTCTCAGGACGAATGCATTTTTCTTGCGAATTTGAAAACAGTGAAAAACGAAATTTATTTTTATTTTGTATTCACCACAATATATCTCTTCTATACACCGGCGGGTGATCATGACTCTCCACTACGTTCTATACTTTGTTTCTCTAAGCATGATGTATCACTTACTATCCGTGTCAGACCCTGTTTTGCTGTCCGAAAATTTTGTTTGTTTTAGCTTTTCTTATTGTAAACTCTGGCCTTTTTCAGGATCTGTCTATATTTCTGTGATGAAGTATTTAATTAATGACTTTATTTACAGCGTTCGAAATGTTGATCACACCTTTGGTATCACACTCATACCATTGAGGTCATTGTACAGTTAGGCCTTCTTTGAGACCTGTCTATATTTCTGGGATGAGGTATGGCATTTTTGACACTACTTTCGTTGTTCGAATTGTCGTCCACATATTTGTTGCCATATTCACGGAGTTTCGGTCATTGTATACTCTGGCCTTCTTTGAGATCTGTCTATATTTACCCCTATTTCTTGAAACACCATCTTTGCTCACATTTACTATGAATGTTATTCTTTGCGTTCTTCTGTAAAACAAGATTTCTGTTGCCAAAATTAACACCTTCAACTGCCCAACATCAACTGCCATATTGGAGGGTTGATATTAAATCGCAGTTCGGCACGCTTGCCCTTGTTTCTAAATAATTACTCCCGCTTTATGATAGAGGTATTTTATTTGGCCGCATTTGTTCATTGATTTGATTGTTATTCTGTTTGTCCGTGGCCAAGATATATCCAGACCCGCTGGATGGATTAGCCTAAAGCATTTAGAAATGTTTGATTAGAATTTGGGTTCGATCCGCTACGGGATAAATTTTCTGGGTTATTTTTCACTATTGTTTTCATAAAATTATTTTCGTATGTTTCACATGACAAATACTGAATTAACTCCCTTATATTGCTTTAGGTCATTACATTTTTCACAAGAAAATATTCTTGATTTCCCGACGGCTACAACCTCCAGAAATTTAAATGCAAAGTCAATACTCATCTACTAACCACTGGACTCTAGCTCTCTCCCCACCCCCGTATAACCTTCCCTTTCTCTCCACCTATGTATCTATCATCGCACCTGCTTTCTCAGCTTTCTATTGTTCCTTTCTAACTAGTTTGTACTCCTCACTTTTTTCTAATTAATCTTTTTACATTTATGTAACCCCTGCACATCAGTGGCGTTTCAGCCTTGCTCGGGGTGAGATGAATAAAAAAAAAATAAATAAATTCAATATTTATTATCCAAAAGCAAAAATAAATAAATAAATAAAATAAAATAAAATAAAATAAAAATAAAGGGGCAAGAAGGATCATTGCAAATCATTTTAAAAATATTCAGGTTATTCTACTCATCTATGCGATGTTTCAGCCGTTGTACGCTGCGGCCTTCTTTAGGTGCTAGAAACTAAGAAGCGAAACCTTTATTACGATCACAGGGGTATGTAATTCTCATTCCTAGTGCAAAGTCTCTTTTGGTAGTCATGAGATATCTCCCTCTAACCCGACACTGCAAGTTACTTGTTCACCACTACTGTAGCCTGGTATTGAACTCTTACCTATTTGGGTCAAGTCACTGGAACTAACCAACGTTTATATCTACAGGGCAATATGTCCTTCGTAAATACTACCTCATCTCAGAAATACAGACATTCATTGCAGTTATTTACTTTTTAATAATCATCTCTTGTTAATCGCTAAAAAGATGTTCGTATGGCCTTGGCGAAGATGTGTAGTCGTTGATTGTTCGCGTCTATCTTGTCTTTTAATATGTTGTTTAGTTTTGGAAGATTTTTTTCCAACCAGGAATCGGACTTATTTACATGTTCATTGCATTTTAAGGCATTTTTGAAATGTCTTGTTGGATTCTGACATTTACACTTTCTAGCTGGACGACGATAAATGCTCTCTTCAGACGTCCTTGAAAAACTTGTAGAAAAGACAGAGGGAAGCCACATAACGTCGGTAAGAAATGGACTGAAGGTTAACAACCAAGTCAAGATCGATTATATTGCACATTCTCATTTAGATTTGATCGAGAACCCCAAGATGAATAGCAGGAGTATCCGATCATATATTGCAACAGTATTCAATGCCCGGACTAATGGTAGATTTAAAAATCTGCACAAAGGGAATAATGACGAGTAAAAGTTCCTGGCCCGAGACAGTGAATCACCCTTCTTAGAAGTAAATGCAGCTATGAATTTATTGTAATCATTCCATTTGAAGTCATTTGAAAGAAAAACTTTAGTTATGGTGCTGAATTCTTTTAAACAACCGATCACACTTTGTGGAAGAGGCAAATTTTACCACATTTTACCCAAAAGATACCCCTCTTCGTTTGTATTCAGCGTTATCGTTTTCGTAGACCGGGTGCAACCCAAGGTTAAAGGACCCTGGTTTTTCTTATTTCTCTGTAGCTGCTAGAAAGAAAAATGGCTTCATAACTTTCCCAAGTTTCTTCTTCATTTATGTGCCCTCTCCTTTCAGTACGTAAGCGATCATGGCTTTCCACATCTCCCTATCCCTGGAGGCTCTTAGCACGCTTCCTGTTACGCCACCCAAACACCGCTCTGCCATCCACTAGATCAAAACCATAAATCTAGAATATAAATGTATAGAAACTAGCATGACCACAAATTGAGGGATCAGTTTATACATTGATTATAATATAGAATTGATCTCCCGTTTCAAAGCCACATTATAATTTCTTATAAACAGTTGGCATATCTATTCTTCTTCTATGTGCCTTGTCTTTTCAGGACGTAGGCGATCATGGCCTTCCACCTCTCCCCGTCCCTGGTGGCTCTTAACACGCTTTCTCCTGTTACACCACGCAGCCCTCGTTCCATCATCCACCTGCTCAGGCCCTTCAAATATGTTATCCGCTGCTTTCTCCTGTCTCCTTTTCCTTCTGTCTAGCCCGTTAGTATCAGGTTCTCCAAGTTCTCTTTGCTCATTGCATGCCCCAGGAACTTTAGCTGTCTCTTCCTGATATTCAGTATTAATTTGCTTTTCGTTTCCATCCTTTCCAAAACTTCATCATTACTCACATGCTCGATCCATGATATTCATCGCATCCTTCTCTAGAACCACAATTCAGCTTCTTCCAGTTGTTCCTTTATCTTCGAAGATATTATTCGACATTTACTGCCATATTGAAGAACCGAGATCACATGACAATCTAGTACTCTCTTCTTTGTTTCTAGCGAAATTGTCTTGTTTCTTAATACTTTACTTAACTTCTGGAATGTTTCCTTCTTCATGCCAATTCGCCTTCGAATCTCTGTGTCGCACTTTCCATCTTCTGTTAGACCACTTCCCAGGTATTTAAATTTTTGTACCCGCCTGATTTTAATATCCCCCACCTGTATTTGTCATTTTGGGCTGCTCTTTTTGCTGATGACCATGCATTCAGTTTTCGTGCAGTTTATTTGTACTCTTTTCTTGTCTCTTCAGGTACGTTATGTAGGACGCACGCTAGTCTTCCAGAAAGTAAACTGCTCCTCCTCGGTTTCACTCAACCTATCTCAAGTGGGACGATTACATTGAATCGATATCTATATCTAAGAATGTTTGATCATTGTTTCGGGCCTGGAGGTTTTTTTCTTCACAAGAATCAATGTTACACATTTATAAATCGACAATTTGTCCGCATATTGCATATTGTTTCTATATCTGATCGGGTGCTTCTGCTACTCATTTCAGGGTTCCCGAAAAAAATTAAATGAATATCTGCAATATAATCGATCCCGATATAACAGCTAGATTTCAGTCACTATTTCACCAACGCGATGTGTGGTCACTCTGTCTTTTCTACAAATCATATCACTGCATCTGCTTAGACGCCATGAATTTACCCGTGTTTACTAGCAAACATTTTACCATCACGGTCATGGGTATGACGGTAAGCAGCACCCATCAGCAAGGCCTCAAATTGGGAGGTTGTGAGGAACATGGAACCACAGCAGAACGTAATGGCAACCTATAGGAGGAAAATCTTCTGTCTTGTCTCTTTCGAGATCTTATCGCCTAAGCGAGCATAAAATATTACGCTTGACTGACGATAACCTTCGAACACTATTTTCTTTATAATAATATAACAAAATGTTAAATTCTTGAATATGCCTAATAGTTTAGTTAAAAACACACGGTACCAACAAACTTAAAGCAATTTGCATTGATTGAATGTAACGGACTTTACGGTAATTCGAACACAGAAGCCCGATTTCTCCAGCCAACTCCCCCATATATATATAACCCAACAAGCACTAAACTAAATTCTCTACAAAAACCAATATAGTGTACCAATTTACATGCCTATTCAGAGATTGCATCTCTGATACTCATAAAAAACACAGTACATATATTGGTTTTACTACAACCACGCACTCCCGTAGACTTACATGTCATCTTTCTGATTAGAGTACAATTAAACAACATTTCTCTGAAACAGAAACATGTAGGTAATATCAGACAGATTTTGGTCAACAATACGGTGATCCTTACTCATACACATAGTAAGAGAAACCGTCCGATACTGGAAGACATGTACATAAAATCTAAACAACCAACACTTAATAAAATCACCTTTAAATCCGGACATAACACATTACATTGCATTTGACTACATGGTTTTGTTGTCATTTTGCGCTATCACGCGGTGTGACGTCATAGAACCACATTGCAAATTTGACAACTGCGTTTGTTATTTTTGGTAACTAATGAAATTGCCTAGCGAAGTTTTATGTCACACAAAATAAAATCGTCGGTGATGGTGGATGTTATTGTATTATCGTCTAAATAACCTCTCTGAAGATGGCTCATGTGAGCCTAAAGCTTAGAAGCAAATTAATAAAAAATTATCCAAATGTTGGGGAATTTTTGTCTTTATTTTCAACTGAAATGAAAGACAAAATACGACGTTTTGATTAAACATAATAGACATTCATTGTCTCTTATATTTAACAGTATATGTTTAGAATACATACATACACACACACACACACACACACACACACATATATATATATATATATATATATATATATATATTGAGCCGTAGACTTACCTGTCACGTTTTTGATCAGAGTACATTTAAACAACATTTCTCAGAACAACATAACCATGTAGTTAATATCAGACAGATTTTGGTCAACAATACAATAATCCTCAATCATACTCACAGTAAAAATAAGCTTCATATATTGGAGGCTTCTATATTAAATCCAAACAACCCACATTTAATAAAATCACGTTTAAATCTGGTCCTAACACATTACATTGCATTTGAATATATGATTCTGTTGTCATTTCGTGCTATCACGCAGTATAACGTCATAGAATCGTATTGCAAATTTGAGAACTGCGTTTGCTATTTTTGGTAACTGTTGCCCTCGCCTAGCAGAGTTTTATGTCAAGACAATATAAAATTCGTCGCTGATGGTGGATGTTTTTACCGTCTTTATATCCTCTCTGAATATAGCTCATGTGAGCCGAAAGCTTAGAAACTACTTAATAAAAATTATCCAAATGTTGGAGAATTTTTTGTCTTTATTTTCAAGTAAAATTAAAGCCAAAATACGATGTTTAGAACGGCTCATGATTAAACATAATAGACATTCATTGTCTCTTATTTTTAACAGTATATGTTTAGAAAATTATTTGCTACCTCGATATACTATATATATCTATATCTATCTATATATATATATATATTGACAGGCAAAGGGAGGAATGGTAAGAAAAGAATTTTATGTGATGTTCTGTGAGTCATTTGCTATAGACAAACACGTTACAAATGTTCAGCCTTCTTTTAGAATTCCAACTAATTTTGTGTTTTACGATTACACTCTTTGACTCTATCGATGATGAATGACGAATGACTTCGCATTCCTTCGCCTGTCTGCTTTCTTTGATTCGTTTATATCACCGAACACCGGCCTCAATATTTGCCTCTCAACTCTGCGTAACTTTATGGCCGTTCTGTGCTTCTCCCTGCTCTCGTAAAAAGGCCGGCTCGGAAAATCACGTTAGAGTTTAATTTTCGCGATACATAGATAGGCGTGAGGGTGCCGAACGATTTATACTCTGCTCGTGGCACAAGAATTAAATCATGGGCCAATATAACAACAAATCTTACATTGCATACAGAGATAATTCTACGAAGGACACCTCATCTTTCTCGAGCAAGCGAAATTGAATATGGTATACCGCGTTATTTAGAACTCTGAAGAAATGAAATTACTTTTTTTTCTGCTTTAGTATTTTAGGAAAATATATAACAAAGTGAGAAAATGAATCTATAAAAGAGACGTCATAATTCTCTGGTGAGCGAAATCAATATACGATTTTATGTTATAAAGACCGATGATGAAATCAAATAATTTCTGCTGATTTTCTATTTTAGTAGAATATGTAACAAAGTGGGATAAATAACATTTAATGTAACATGTTTCGTATTTTAGGACTTCATCGAACTGAAGCGATGTTTACATTGATGTATCTGCCCCTGTGCATGAACTAGAGGCGAGTCGGTCAAATTTTAATCATTTAAAGTACGTTCTTAAAGTTTGGGACGTAAGACAACGATGTGTTTTCTCACCGGAACTTTTCAACCTGTACAGCGAAGTAATAATAAGAAAAATAAAAACATCGCCTGGATTCGTCATTTGCTGCCATAATCTCAACAATATCCAATACGCGGATGACACAGTGCTGATAGCAGACACGGAAACGAAAATGCAAGACCTTCTACAGAAGTTAGCAAAAGAAAGTGAAAAAAAATGTGAACCTCAAGAAAAATGAATGCATGGTCATCAGCAAAAAGAGGAGACCAGTTTTCCAACTGCCAGTTGGAGAATCGAAAATAAAACAAGTAAAAAAAAAATTCAAATACTTGGGAAGTGTTTTGACAGAGAATGAAAAATGCGACACAAAGATCCAAAGACGCATTGACAAGACGAGAGATGCATTTTAAAAGCTAAGCAGAGTAAACTAAGACAGGAAAATCTCATTAGTAACAAAGAAAAGAGTCCTGAATTGCTATGTGATATATGTCCTTCTGTCTGGAAGTGAATACTGGACAATCTCATCAAGGATGAAGAAGAGGCTTGAGGCAGCAGAAATATGGTTTTACAGAAGGATGCTGAGGATACCATGGACGGAGCACGTGTGCAACAATGAGGTGTTAAGAAGAATGCAACCGAAAAGAAAACTGATAATAAATATCTGGATGAGACAAATGAGGTTCATGTGACACTTAATGAGGAAGGAAGGCCAAGAGAACTTGATACTCACAGGACGGATAAATGGAAGAAGACACAGGGGAAAGCAGCGCGAGACGTACTTGTTAGGTCTGAGCAAATGGTTGACGTAGCGAGGCTTGAAAGTGATACCAAGAGAAAAAGTATTGAGAGCGACAAGAGACAGAGCCAAGTGGAAGTCCATCATCGCCTACGTCCTGAAGGGACACGGCACACGAAGAAGAAGAAATAAAACTAAAATACATGACTGCGTAGCTAATCAGTAATGAGAAGAGGTGGATATATACCTAATGAGAATTTGATAAAAAATTAGAAATTATAATGTGGATATAAAGTGGGGGATCAATTCTCTATTATAATCGATATATAAACTTATCCCCCACTTTGTGACCATCATATTTTTCTATCTATGTTCTAGATGTATGGGCTTGAGCAAATGGATTGCAGAGCAAGGAAAAAATTACTGAGAACGACAAGCGACAGAGCCAATTGGAAGTCCATGATCGCCTACATCCTGAAGGGGCGCGGCACATGAAGAAGACGAAGAAGTATATAGTCCAGCCGATTATATTAAGTGTCTTTTTTCTTTATGTTTACAATTTTATCTCTTGTATTGTCTCACATTGTGATTATAAATTACTAGCAGTATAACCCGGCGTTGCTCGGGTGTAATGAAAGCTTTAAAACTAATCCATGGTTCTGGTGCTCAGACAGAAATAATAAAATAATTGCGACAATTTACCAATCGCACCTAAAATATATATATATATATATATATATATATATATATATATACACACACACACACTAGCAGTATAACCCGGTGTTGCTCGGGTGTAAAGAAAACTAATCCATGATTCTGGAGCTCAGACTCTTTGGACGTTGCCACGAAAGGCCATAAAAAAGCAATAGTTGTTTCCATTTAAAACGAAACAGTAGACTGGAAGAAAAATGAATGGATGTAAGTCAAATTTTGATTTCCTGGTATCGATATCATATTTTCTGCACTATTGTAAGAACTGCAACCTTGAAACTTCTGAATATCGTTTCTTATGTCTTTGTCTATGAGTGTATCAAACTTGATTAAAATCGGACCACTCCTTCTATAACCCGATTTTATCGATTATCGATTTTCGATATTTATCGGAGGTACCTCGACACAAAACCTAGCTAAAACACTCGCAGACGGTTATAGTACAACTGTGTAAATTTTCAAGAAAATCGGCTCAGCCGTTTCGGAGTCTATAGGTAACGGATTCACACACACACAGACAAAGTTCCATTTATAAATAAGTTTAGATCTGCCAAGAATATTGAAATTTTGTAAAAAAATATAGATGTAAATTTACTGTGGATGATCTAGCAATTAAACAGTTTTCATGCACCAGCGTCTTGCCAAATTGATTCCGCTTTTAATTATTTTTGCATTGTTTTAAATCGAAACTATAGACCGACTCTTCAGTGAATAACTAATGCATTTATGCTGTCGTTTTGTGAAATATTCTTCATATCTTTATGTAATCTTTCATTTAAATACTTTGCGGATGCGCCTATTATATTCTTTTTAAAATCGAATATACCACAAGCAATACAGTGAAGCCACTATGATACAAGAGGTTACTGGGTGTGAAACAATTAGACAACAGAAACATAATGAAAGAGAGTGAACAATAGAGGAGTAATCACAAAGACATTGCATTTAAATTCTTGAAGATCAAAATTAGACGGAAAGCATGTAGCCGGAAAAGAAACTATTAATTGCTTCAACTATTACAAAAAAAAATATGATGCTCTTTTATGCAAGTAGATATAAAAAGACTTTTATCGACTTATTACTAGAATAAATAAAAAAATCATTAAATTACTAAGTAATCTATTAAATATCATTAATTAAAAGAATGGAGATTTGTACAGAGAAGACGGTTGGTTAAATAATTGTAAGAAATTATAAAAGAAAAAAAAGGAAATTAAAATAGAACAAAGAATAGAAATATTTAAGAAATAACGATTCAAAATAGATATTAAATCTAATTTAAAACAACAAATTTCCTGGACATAGCAGAGAAAATAAGACAATAATCCTCTATACATAAACAAAAATTCAAAGTCACCCATCTAGTGTATCAATATATACAAATATCTAAACATATTTATAAATGAAATTTTGTCAGTGTGTGTGTGTGGGTGTCAGTGTGTGTGTGGGGGTGTCTGTGTGTCTGTGTGTATCCGTTACCTATAGACTTCGAAAGAGCTGAACCGAGTTTCTTGAAAAATTTACACAGTTGTACTACAAGTGTCTGCGAGTGTTCTTAGCTAGGTTTTCTTTCGAGGTACCCGCAATAAATATCGAAAATCGAAAATCGAAAAAATCGGGTTATAGAAGGAGTGGTCCGATTTTAATCAAATTTGATACACTCATAGACAAAGATATAAGAAAAGATATTCAGAAGTTTCTAGGTTTCAGTTCTTACAATAGTGCAGAAAATCGATCATATATATATATATATATATGTGTGTGTGTGTGTGTGTGTGTGTGTGTGTGTGTGTGTATATATACATATATATATATATATAAAAGGCAAGATGTTTGTGTGTGTGTGTCTGTTTATCTACCTGTATGTCTGTATTTTTTCAGCCCTTTTATTTTAGTTTTTGCTTCAGGTTTGGCTCTAATTACGTATAATTGTAGTTCTTAGTCTCAGCCATGATTCCATTTACTCAGAGAACTTATTTAGCCTTCAAAATTCAGTTTATGACGAAAAATATTTATTTGATATCGATACCATGAAATCCAAATTTGACTTACATCCATTCATTTTTCTTTCAGTCTACGGTTTCGCTTTAACTGGAAACAACTATTGCTTGTTAGTCTTTCGTGCCAACGTCCAAAGAGTTCTGAGCTCCAGGACCATGGATTAGTTTTAAAGCTTTCATTACACCCGAGCAACGTCGGGCTATACTGCTAGTCTATTGATAAAATAATTTCAGCTGATTCTCGTAATATGAAGGTATTTAATGAAAATAAAAGAAATTATTCAGCATTAAGCAAAAGTCGTTATTGTATTAAATTATAATACGTAAGTAAAATTGATTCATACAAAAATAAGAATATAATTTCAGCCGAACTGCAATAATGTAATATGATATATTAATGTATTTCTCTATATGTGCGGGATGTGCGTTGTGGTGTTGGGGATATCGACTCTGAACAAGAAATCAGGAAGCCGACTTCGAATTTCAGTTCTTTTTTTTTTTTTTTTTTTTTTTGTAATTCATTTACGCGCAAATATTCTTGAACACGCTTGGATACTGACGTATGGTATATAACACGCTCCTCCTTTTTTTCACCGAGCACCCATACCTGAGAGGGAGAATCGCCAACTGATGTCAATTCGGTCGGGTTTCAATCCTGGCTAGAACCAAATCGGATGTTTAACCGTACTGAGTAGCTGTGATACAGCAAACAAATCTGTCTACGGATGACTATATATATATATATATATATATATATATATATATATATATGTATATATATATATATATGTATATATACATATATATATGTATATATATATGTATATACATATATATATATATATATATATATATATATATATACACTCATCCGCAAACAGATCAGTAGTAAAATAAAAGGTATCTACCCTTTCTTAAAAAAACTTACATCCCAATATAAGAATTACCCAAAACTAAAAAGTGACCTGTCCAAAACTAAGCTCCTCTGCACTCCTCCTCTAACCCAAGGCTGTATCACTATGGCTACAAACTGCCGTCTACATCGTACTAACCTCCCACACATTCACTTACATATCATATTACGAAAAATACATCGTTTTCACCATTTATTTTTCATTTCAACTTATCACCAGATGAGGAGCAAACGTAGCTCCGAAGTGCAAAAATTTTTGTGTAGTGATACTATGATTTTATAAACCATTGTAACAATCATTACAGTATAAAGCTCTACGTTGTATCGAGAACTCTTTTTAAAATTAAATGCATGAACAGTGGGTTTAAAACCTACGTGTTCCATAACTTTCTTACAATTACACTATATATATATATATATATATATATAGTTATGTATCAATTTTACATTGCCATATAGAAATTTCTATGTTTCGAGAGAGGTTCTCATCATCAGGCAATGTTGATGTGGTTGTGCAGATGATTTACATTTAAATGACAAAAACGTTTGGCTTGCTATGAATGTATGTGGGGTTTTTTTGTGGCTAATCTGAATGGAGATTCACTTTGGGGTTTGACCCCGAAGAATGCATGCTAACCAACTTTTTTCCTTCTTCCTTTTTCCTCAATCCTATTCTTCCCTTGTGTGTTTCCCTTCCTTAATGTTTTACCCCAATTAATCTGATCTTATCATTTTCCCCTCATTCCCTTCAGTTTTATTACATTTGATGTGATATTTCTTTTGAGTACCAATCCCCTATTCTTTCCTTACTCATCCTTTTTTAGTTTATTTGTTAAAGAAAAGATTTTTTTAAAAAACCTAAACTGTAATTTTTTTGTTCCATCTATCTATTTGTTGTAAAGTGTTTTCTTCCATTATACAAAGGGGGAATTTATTTTTTTAAAAAATGTATTCTCTGTTCGGCTTTATTTTTACCTAGTTCGTCAGTGATTATTTTAATTATGTACTTGTTGGTTATATGCATGTTATTTAATTTAGGTTTTATCCATTTTCTAATGTGAATAATTTACAATGTCTACATATGACATTAATTTCGTTGCGTTTATTTAATAAATTTTTATTTTTAAGGGATCTAATAAAAATAGTTTTTCGTATAAGCATAATAAACATGGTTCATTTAAGGAATTACATATTTTAGCTTCTTTTAGAATTTTCAACTTTATTGTGGGTGTTTCCTTTAGGTACCAATGGTATCTCTATAGGGATGTTCTGTTTCTGTATTTGCTATTATTAAATGAAAAGGTGTACTGGTAAATTCACTGCTTTAGAGTCTTTTTAGTACTCCCTATATAGACTTTTATATTGTTTGGGTTTTCCTTTGTCGATATTTCGCATTGATAGATTATCGATTCCGTCATACACCTGTTTTCTAACGGACAGTCTATGGGGTTTTTACAATTACATTTTTTCTTGACTAAATTGATATTTTCTGTTGTCTGGTTATTTTTATTGATTTTGTTGAATATTATTATTGTGGTTTTTTTATAATTTTTTCTAGATTCTTCTGTAACTTAATTTTAAAGTGTTTTTATTAAAGATCTTAATTAGTGGATTTTTTCCGGAAAGTGAACTAAATATCTCGAGTAATTTTCTACCCAATTTGTCATTTGTCATCTGGATGTAAGGGGTTGTGTACCAGATGATTTTTCTCTTTCTATTTTTTCTTCGATGGTTACTTTTCTTGTTTACATATTTAATATTTGGGTTTATGTATCCACTATTTTTAAATGCAGTATTATAAAAATTGCTATGCTTATTAAACTCTTCCTCATTAGCCGAGTTTCTACTAATTCTGTATTCTATTCATGAGGGTATATGCTTGACGACAGAAGGATTATGAGAACCTGTCTGTATTCTATTGATGAGGGCATATGTTTGATGATAGAAGGATGATGAGAACCTATCTCGAAACATAGAAATTTCCATGTCGCAATGTAAAATTGAAACATAACTATATAATTATATTATATTAAGCTCTATAATGCTCATTATATTGAGCACTGTTTATAATAAAATAAATGCCAGAGAAGTGTAATTGAATTTCAGTGAGATTTTTAGGAAAATCACCCGTGTCCTAATACTCAAGATAATAAAACCTTGAATCTTCTTTACCTGGAATTATATATATATATATATATATATATATATATATATATATATATATATATATATATTATTTATTCATAAATTATAACATGGATACGTTACAATATCACTAGAAATGTAGCCATTTTGTTTCAACACCTTTCTGTCTTTTCAAGTGATGTGATGGTTCTTAAATGAATGGTTTAAAAGTCTGAAAACGAGCGTGGCCCCTTTAATCAGGGAGGTATTATTGTATATGTAATGTGGACCAATCAGAGTGAAGCAACTTCTCATTTGGAAAATATGCGGGCAGGCTTAAGGTTAATTTTGGTGGGTATTGTTATTAATATCTGTTTGAAGTCGTATTATTATTTGGTCCACATTACATATACAATAATACCTCCCTGATTAAAGGGGCCACGCTCGTTATGAACTGGTCTAATCTTATTATGACCAGAAACTAAGTAAATAAACAATATATATATATATATTGGGCATGTATAATGATAATACACACGCTAAAAGGTCTACCTTCTTCTATCGAGCGCCCATAGCCCAGAGGTAGAATCGCCGACTGACGCCAATTCGATCGGGTTTCAATCTTGAGTTAAAAGCAATCGGAGTCTATCCGTACTGATGAGCTGTGATACAGCGAAACAGATCTGTCTGCGGATGACTATATATATATATATATATATATATATATATATATATAGATAGATAGATAGATAGATAAGGAGTTTTAAAAGATTAATTTATGTTAAACTAAAATAAATGAGATGAATAAAATGGGGCGGAAGGTTATAACATTTTGAAAGCATTTGTGAACTCATCCGCAAAATGTAACAATATCTTGCCAAAGAAAACTAGATATGTCAAAAGCTAAGCCGGAAATAAGACATAAAACAACATCCAAGAATGTAGGCCTTACTAGACGACAGAATTAGGGAACCCGGAACCATTGTTACCTACGGGTGATCCGTGACTAGGTTTGTTTGTTTGCCCCCTGCCAGGTTTAAGGTATATTTTAACATTGCCTAATTATTAAAATAAATGAAAATGGTATAAATGTATATATATGATTAAAAAAATATAAACTAAAATAAAGGTCATCAAATGAGATGAATGAAATGGCGGGGAGGGAGACTATTTTATTTTAAAAGAATTTGTGAACTCATCCATAAAATGTAACAATGTTTTAACAAAGAAGACGAAACGTATCAAAACTTTAAGCCTGAAATAAGACTATATAAAATGTAAAACGCGAAGAAATGGAATAAAATATATAAGATATTCGTATGAGACCTTTTTAAGAGTAAATGTCTGAATGTGGATTGGACTTTTATTAGTTTTAACCACTTATATTATTATTAATATATATATATATATATATATATATATATATATATATATATATACTGTAACTAAGTTGTTGAACTCGTAGGTTTATTTATTAACCTTTTGTTCATGCATTTACTTTTATAAAGAGTGCTCGATACAAATGTAGAGCGTTATACTGTCATGGTTGTTACAATGTTTTTATAAATTCATACTATCACTACACAAACATTTTCACGTTTCGAAGCCAGCCCATTATGTTGCTGGCTTCATCTTCAGGTGATTTTTTTTTAGAAATGAGAATTATCTAGTTGAAAAGCCTATTTGTGTTGGATTTGTTTTTTGGGGGGTGTTAGAGGGGTTGGTCTGTATTTTGAGCTCTGTTGGCCTTTAAGGTCTTAGGGTTAAGTGTTTGTTTGTGTCTGAGTTCAGGATAGGTTAATCTATTAATCTTGTGGAGGCTGAGGCTGCTGGCGCCTTGCGTGTTGTTATTTGGTTTAGGGGTTGGTAGGTGTTGTTTTGTTTTGCGGTTGGTTTCTTCTTCGTTTAATTTATGTTATTTTGTATTGGGGTGTTTTTTTGGGTTTTTTTATTTTTTTGTTTTTTATAAAATATATTTTTATAAAATATATCTTTCACAAAAAATATTTTATAATATTCTATAATATTTAAACTATTTTATAATATTATAATAATTACAATATTATAATAATTTATAATATCTAAGAAATATATTTGCTTTATAAAATCTATCCTTTATAAAGGATAATATAGATTTATATAGATAAAAAATTGTAACAACCATTACAGTATATATATATATATATATATATATATATATATATATATATATATATATAATTCCAGGTAAAGAGGACTCAAAGTTTTATCTTGAGTATTAGGACAGGGGTGATTTTCCTAAAAATATCACTGAAATTCAAATACAGGCTAAAAAGCTAAATAAATTGATAATAAATTTGGAATATTTAAAACTAGGTGTAAATGAAATGCATTAAAAAGAAGTTATATTTAATTTTCCCTATTTTCTATTAATAAGTTGTTTAGAAACAACTCATTAGTCTGACTTTTTTCTTAATCCCCGCTCTCGAATTGATAAAACTAGTGTTACTTCGAAAGACACACCTTGGGAACAAATTCAAGCTGCTTAGCAGGAGATACCATTAGATACACTGAAGAAGCTTGTGATGTTAATGCCTGGATGGTCTGTCGGCCGACAGAATCAGAATAAGCTCCCAACCCCACTTTCACTTAAACATCATATCACTACAAATAAACCGTTTTCACCATTTAAGTTTCATTTCAATCTTTTCACCAGATGAAAAGCGCGCATAGCAGCTTCGAAACACGAAAACTTTTGTGTAGTGATACTATAAATTTATAAACCATTGTAACAACTATTACAATATAACGCTCTACGTTTGTATTGAGCACTCTTTATAAAAGTAAATGCATGAAGAGTAGGTAAAAATAACTACGAGCTCCACAACTTTGCTACAATATATATATATATATATATATTTTTGAATTTTGAAAATGGTCTCTAATTAATATATATATATATATATATATATATATATATAGTACTGTGCGAACGCATTAAGGCAAGAACTATTTTATCTTTTACGAGGCATATTGACAGAAAATAAACAATTTAATTAAATTTTATTTGATATATATATATATATATATATATATATATTTCACAACTCAATGTCATAATTATTACAAAAATATAAAATAATACGACAGAGCCAAGAAGTGAAGACGCGGCAATAGTTTTAATAAGCTGGTAGTAAAGTTTAACAACTGGAAGTAAAGATTATGTGCTGAGCGGACGTTGCCTCGCTATTGAATCATATTGTCATTTAATCACGCTTACTATTACTACATGTAGTTTTATTTCTGTGTCTAGCTGTGATATATTACTTTCTAAGGCAGCGATAATTGTCAAACATATCCAGCCACGGATGACGTCAACAGAGCGACAACCCGAAAAAGCTAAAATACGTGGGTGTTTTGTTGCTGTATAAAGCCTTAGGTTTTTGGCTGAAGATGCAGAGAACCCTGCTGGCTTCCGACTCACAACAGCCTATTCGTGTGCACGATTCCCTCCGGTTGCGCTCCTGATTCACACAAGCGTCTCGGTCGAAGAAGAAAATATAAGATTATATTTTTACATATGCAGGTTCATCGTTATTTTGTCCAGATCCAGCAACAGTGCATCTACACTATCATCTGGCTATCTTATATCGTTATGTATAATAAGCCCTGTCTTCTATGTGCCCTGTCCCTTCAGGACGTAAGCGATCATGGCTTTCCACGTTTCCCTAAACCTGGTGGCTCTGAGCACGCCTTCTCCTGTTACACCATGCAATCCTCGTTTTGTCATCCACCTGATTAGGTCCTTCAAATATTTTATCAGTTGCTTTTCCCTGTCTCTTTTTCCCTTGGCCTGTTAGTATCAGATTCTCCAAGCCCGCCTTCCTCATAGCGCGTCCCAGGAACTTCAGCTGTCTCTCCCTGATGCTCAGTATTAATTTCTTTTTTGTTTCCATTATTTCCAAGACCTCATCATTGCTCACATACTCGAACCATGAAATTCGCAGCATCCTTCTGTAGAACCACATTTCAGTTGCTTCAAGTTTTTCCTTCATCTTTGATGATATTGTCCAGCATGCACTGCCATATTGAAGAACTGATCTCACATAGTAATCCAGTACTCTCTTCCTTGTTTCTAGCGAAATTGTCCTTTTAATTGATACTCATTTCAGCTCCTGGAATGCATTCTTGTGCTTTTGGTCACAAGAATATAAATTTATAGAAACTGCTGTGACCACAAAATGAGGGGTCAGTTTATATATTGATTGTAATATGGAACTGATCCCCCACTTTATATCCAGTATACTTCTATAGAACTACATTTCAGTTGCTTCAAGTTTTTCCTTCATCTTTGATGATATTTTGATGATATATACTGCCATATTGAAGGACAGACATCACACAGCAACCCAGTACTCTCTTCCTTGTTTCTCGCGAAATTGTCCTGTTACTTAATACTCTTCTCAGCTCCTGGAATGCATTCTTGTGCGTTTGGTCTCAAAAATATAAATGTATAGAAACTGCTGTGACCACAAAATGAGGGGTCAGTTTATATATTGATTGTAATATGGAACTGATACCCAACTTTATATCCAGTATACTTCTATAGAACTACATTTCAGTTGCTTCAAGTTTTCCTTCATCTTTGATGATATTGTCCAGCATTCAATGCCATATTGAAGGACGGACAGATACTAAATACTGATTGGTTCTTCGTCTCCCTTATGAAAAGTTCGCTGTAGAAATTTCATAAATATGGAGAGAATCCTTGTCACACACCTCTTTCTATTTTTTTGTGTGTCTGTTCAGTCCCTGTTCTATCCGTATGCAAGAGATTTATGACGGCATTGAATTTTTTATGAATAAATATTTTACCATCTGCTGTTTCGTTCTCATTAATCCCATCCATGGTCGTAAATCACGTCCGATTCAACGAAGGTTCTTAGGACGAGGAAAAAACCAGAAAATGCAGGAATCCAAATCTTTAGCGGACGGCTGACGAAGATAAGGACGCTGAAGGAGAGTAGACAAACGAAGGAGAGTAAGTTTGCAAGAGAAGTTTAACCGAAAGGGGGGATGAATGAGCAGTGACAGATTTAGATTGTCGGCATTAAACGACGAGCGCCAGCTGAACTGATGTAATGGGCGTTGATTGATCGATTTTGGTTAACGCAAACATATCCTGGCCAATCAAGAAATGCGGAAAGGAAATCGGTTACGTAAGAACAAAATGGCGATACCTTCTATCTTTCTTGTCTTCCGCTTTCTGCCTCTCTCAATCTCTATCTCACTATCTGTCTTTTTTTACATATATACATATATTGACAGAAAATAAACAATTTAATTAAAGTAATTTTATTTGATTTACTTAACAAATGCTTTAACAATAAAAAGATGCTTGTTACAAAATAAATTTAATATATAGTATAATAGACTTTTGCTTTGAAATAATAAAATAACTTCAAGAATTTACCAATCGCACCTAGTATATATATATATATATATATATATATATATATATTTTGAATTTTGAAAATGGTCTCTAATTAATATATATATATATATATATATATATATATATATATATATATATATATATAGTACTGTGCGAACGCATTAAGGCAAGAACTATTTTATCTTTTACGAGGCATATTGACAGAAAATAAACAATTTAATTTGATTTGATTTACTTAACAAATGCTTTAACAAGAAAAAATACTTGTTACAAAATAAATTTAATATTTACTATAATAGACTTTTGCTTTGATCACAGCCTTCATTCTGTCAGGCATTGACATCACAAGCTTCTTCAGTGTATGTAATTGTATCTCCTGCCAAGCAGATTGTATTTGTTTCCAGAATGTGTCTTGCGAAGTAACATTAGATTTATCAATTCGAGAGGGGGGAAAAAGAAAAAAAGTCAGTTAAATGCAAGGATAATAGAATAATGAATAGTTTCAAAATAGCTTGTTTAATAGAAAATAGGAAAAATTAAATATAAATTCTTTTTAATACATTTCTTTTCCACCTAGTTTTAAATAATCAAAATTTATTAGCAACTTACTTGGTTTTTCTCTCTGTATTTGAATATCAGTGATGTTTTTAGGAAAATCAACCCTGTCATAAAACTAACAAGAAAAAAACTTGTTACAAAATAAATTTAGTATTTACTATAATAGACTTTTGCTTTGATCAGAGCCTTCATTCCGTCAGGTATTGATATCACAAGCTTCTTCAATGTATCTAATGGTATCTCCTGCCAAGCAGCTTGTATTTGTTCCCAAAGTGTGTCTTGCGAAGTAACATTAGATTCATCAATTCGAGAGGGGGGAATATGAAAAACGTCACTCATATCCAAGGATAATATAATAATGAGTAGTTTCAAAATAACTTGTTTAATAGAAAATAGGAAAAATTAAATATAACTTCTTTTTAATACATTTGTTTTACACGTAGTTTTAAATAATCAAAATTTATTAGCAACTTACTTGGCTTTTTATGCTGCATTTGAATTTAGGTGAGGTTTTTAGGAAAATCAGCCCTATCCTAATACTTTTGCACACTACCTGTAGTGTGCAAAAGAGTTAGGACATGGCTGATTTTAAACTTTGTTTTGATGCCTCATAAAAGACAAAAAAGTTCTTGTCCTAATACATTTGCAGTTTAATGTATATATTTACAAGTTAACCAAAAGATTTCTGTCCGTTTTTAAAGGAAAAAAATAAAAACGATTCACAGCAGGCGTAACTTATATTTAGTCTTCGAAGTAATCGCAACGGCATCCACCAACTTTTGCCAGCGTGTTTCCAGCTGTTCAATGCCTTTGCGGTAGAACTCGGGCGTGGGGCGGTGAAGCAAAGAAGTCCGTGAGAGCTTTGCGCAAGTCTGCTTCATTGGTGAAGGATTTTCCACGAAGATGATTATCCAGGGAGTGGAATCGGATGGCGCAAGTTCAGATGAATAAGGTGGATGGCACAAAGTCTCCCACCCAAGTTGCTGTATGGTATCCCTGACCAGTCATGCGACATGCGGCTTGGCGTTGCCATGGAGGAAAAGCACACCTTTGCGATTCACCAATGCCGGCTCCTTCTGGCGCAATGCCTGTTGCACACGTTTCAATTGCTGCGAGTATAGGCCTCCCGTGACCGTTTGGCTCGTTAGTAGCAGTTTCTAATGAACAACTTGACGACCTGTTCACTAGACACAAAACATAATCTTGCGGGGGTGCATAGGCTGTCTTGCGGTGTGAGGGACAGCATCCTGAGGAGTCAACCAATGTCTGGAAAGCTTGTGAGTGTCATTGAGATCCCACTTTTCATTACTGGTAAGCACTCGATTAAATAAGCATGCAGCGAGAAAGCAGCGACATGCAAGCAGCCACTCGATGCCCCTTGTGGAAATCCAACATCGTTTGCGGAAACCACTTGCTCAGTTTACACGTCTTAGCTAGGCGATCCAGGTGAAGTCTAACTGTTTCACCGGAAATGTTGAACGTTAGACTACTGTCCTCTTCAATGGCGCCTTCAGGACTCCGTTATTAAAGACATGTGGTCGTCCACTGCAAGGCTCATCATGGAGAGACTAATCTACCGACTTGAATTTTCGAAACCAACGCCTTGCAATAGGTTCATTCATAGCAAACAGCAAACAGCCCCGAACGAGATCTCTAGACACTTTTATCCTTCTCACAACTGCCCAGCTTATAACTGATGGCCGGGCACGGTGCGCGTGTTTTATTTAACGTCTGATATTCCTGCTCCAAGCTGCCCAAATTTGAAAACAATTGCTCCACGCATTTAGTATAAATTTTCAACTTCATCCAATGACTAATCAAAAAACTGACAGATCTACTTTGGTTAGCTTGTATATATGCTCTCTTTGCATATATATATATATATATATATATATATGCAAAGAGAGCATATATACAAGCTAACCAAAATAGATCTGTCATATATATATATATATATATATATATATATATATATACAAACTAAATCTAAAAGTGAGCCAAAAGTCGACCGCGGTTTCACTCGCCGGATCGTCAGGACTTGGCCCTGTTAACTTGCTCCAAGTTAAGTGTTTTTAAAGTGCTCGATAAGTAACCTGGAGCTAACAATATTGTAACACGTACCAATAAAACAGTAGCACTAATAGCCAAGTCCTGACGATCCGGCAAGTGAAACCGCGGTCGACTTTTGGCTCACTTTTAGATTTAGTTTGTAGTTTTTGCTCAACTTTCGTACTTTCGTACTTTCGAATTGAGCTCTTTGTTGCTAAGGTTTTCGTCTTGGGTTTTTTTCTTTCGAACATGGCTTATGCTTTGTTTGTTTCTTTTTTTTTAATTCCCCTTTACCAATTTGGTAGTACCTTTTGGGTTTGACGATATACTTTACCGATTTGTGAGCAGTAGGTTTTTCTGATTTCGGTCGTGATTAGTGCTACTGTTTTATTGGTACGTTTTACAATATATATATATATATATATATATATATATATATATATACGAACAAAAATCTAAGGGTGAGCCAACAAGGTTAAGTTTTTCGTCTTGGGTTTTTTTTTTCGTTTGTTTCTTTATTTCTTCCCCTTCTTTTCCCTCTGGGTTAGTTCCCTGTGGGTTTCAAGACGTTCTAAGTTGTAGTTTAATTATTGATAATCTTGATAGAATTAGTTTTGTCGATATTGGTATTATAACTATAATCAATATTTATATATATGTGTGTGTGTGTGTGTGTGTGTGTGTGTACGTGTGTGTGTGTGGCTATGCATTTAAGCAGCAAATTCTCTTTTAAACATGTCAGATTAAGTAAATTGCTCGCATTATGTCTGCTTATTTTTAATAAAGTCCGTTTGTATTGATTAAAAAAACTTAGACCATCAACTGATTTCTTTTTAATCGTATCACGCCGAGCAAGGCGGTTTTGCCACTGATGTGCAGGGGGCTACATAAGAGTAAAAAGATTAAGTAGAAGAGAGTGAAGAGGAAGACGAACCAGTTAGAAAAGAGCAAAAGAAGGATGGGAACACAGGTGTGATGACAGTTGCAAAGGTGGACAGAAAGGAAAGCATATACGGGTGGTGAAAAAACTAGAGTCAAGTGGTTAATAGATGAGTATTGACATTGCATTTAAATTCCTGGAGGTCGTAGCCGTCAGGAAAGTAAGAATATGGAAGCGAGTTCCACAGGCGGGAAGTGCGAGAGAAGAAGCTGAAGGAGTAGAATTGTCGGCTGCATTTGGTTAATCTAACTGTGAATGGGTGAGACCCAGTTGCCAGGCTGGTTGCACGAGCAAACACCTGTTACGGAGGCACCAATAACTTAAGTTCGTTCGAGAAGAAGCCATGGAAGTATTCATAGAACAGACAAAGGGAGGCCCCATCTCGTCGGTTGGAAAGTGGCTCTAGTCGAGCCCCCAAGTCGGTACCTATCACATTACTGATTCTCCTTTGGAGCCTCTCGAGAACACTGAGATGGACAGCAGGGGCACCTGACCATATGTGGCAGCAGTATTCCATGCACATACGAATGGTTGATTTGTATATATGCAGGATGGATTCAGGCGGGAAAAACATCCTGGCCCGACACAGTGACCCAACCTTCTTAGCAATGGATTTAGCTATGGACTCAATGTAGTGGTTCCATTTGAGATCAGAAGAGAAGGTAAGGCCGAGGAGGCGCAGTGTATTGCTCTCAGGGAGACACGTTTGGTCCATGCTTATGGGAAGCAGGATAGGTTGCCTGTGATAATTGACAGACAACAGCTTGGTCTTAGTCGCATTGAAATTAACAAGCCACTTCTTGCTCCTATTCACCACAGAGTGTAGATCCCGTTCAACGTCATCAGGAAGTTTATGTTTGTCCGCCACGGCGGGTTTCTTACTCGGGAGTAAACTGTAGTGTCATCTGCGTGGATGCCTACTTGGCTCTTGATCTATACGTTGATAGAATTAGCTACGAATAATGTATTTATGTTGTAATATATTTATAAAAAAAACAGTCTTTTCATACACTATAACATAACAAAAAAAAACATAGGGGGTAATTTTCACGTATAATAAATGCTAAGATATTTGTCGAAACTTACATCTGCAGTAAAAAGAAAAATTTTCAGTAACACAGTTTTTTCGGTTATTTTCTCTTCCCACTATTTACACCTCAGAAAATGATCTTGGAAGAAGATTGAAAGTACTTGGGAATGTCAAGAAATGTTTAATAAACGTTATAGTGCAATTCGTACATTTCTCAATTATAATACGCGATAGGTTATCCATGAGAACGAATGGATTTTATCAGCAAAGATAATGTTTTCAAATTATTTAATCTGACATACCTAATATATATATATATATATATATATATATATATATATGTATTATCCTTGGTAATTTGTAAGGTTAATTTCTACCCGGGATCGTAATCCGATGAAAACTCAATGTTAGAAATCAATAGAGTGTTATAATATAAAGAAATTGGATTCCTCTATAAATGTTTTGGTCATAGTTTATTTCGCGAAAAAAAAAACAAACTCGTCGGACCAATATATATATATATATATATATATATATATATATAGTGAAATAAGTTGGATACCGTTATAAATCAAATGGTATTTGTTTATTTCCCGGAAAAAAAAACGCTACTCAGACCAAATTTTTTCACAAAAGGAATGGGTTAGATTTATCCAGACAAAAAGGATCGTGGGGAGACAGGGAAGAAGAAACAGTATACCTATAGACGAGGGGATTAGAAAACATGGAAACAAGAATCCCCTTTATTAAAATAACTTCAGTCCATGGTTATCTTATCGCCTGGAATAGAAAAACAGCCACACGTAATAATTAACAATGTAAGATGAGCAAAATACTAACACACAGGAAAATCTCAATAGAAACGAAGAAAAGAGTGCTAGACTGCTACGTGATGTCAGTTCTTCAATACGGCTGTGAATGCTGGACAATATCATCGAAAATGAGGAAAAAACTGGAAGCGGCCGAAATGTGGTTCTACAGAAGGATGCTACGGATATCGTGGACTGAGCATACAAGCAACGACGAGGTGTTAGAAAGAATGGCAACAAAAAGGAAATTGATGCTGAGCGTCAGGAAGAGACAACTGAAGTTCCTGGGACATGCAATGAGGAAGGAGAGCCTGGAGAACCTGATATTGACTGGACAGATAGAAGGAAAGAGAGACAGAGGAAGGCAGCGGATAACATATTTGAAGGGCCTGATCAGGTGGATGACGGAACGGGGGTTGTCAGGAGTAACAGGAGCAAACATACTAAGAGCCACAAAGGATAGGGAGACGTGGAGAGCCATGATCGCCTACGTCCTGAAGGGACAGGGTACATAGAAGAAGAAGAAGAAGAAGAAGAAGAAGAAGAAGAGACACAAGGAAGCCACATTGCGCTGTGAGAAAGTGTCTGTATTTGAGATGTCAAGTCGGGATCGATCTCATTACAGATTCTCTGTTAGATTTTGTCAAGGACCCTAAAGTGGATAGCAGGATGATGGAAGAGGCTCTAGCAGAAATAAATGGGTTAGATCTATCAAGACTAAAAGAAACAAAATACAGATAGGTAAAGGTGTTACATATACAGGGCGATAGAACATAGAAACAAGAATCCTCTTTATTATAATAAGTTCAGTCCAAGGTCATCTTATCGTCTGAAATAGAAATACAACCACACGTAATTAACACTGTAAGTATTTGTAGAAGGGACACAAAGAAGCCACATTGCGTTAGTGAGAAAGTGACTGTATCTGAGCTGCCAAGTCGTGATCGATTTCGCCATACTAAATTATATACCGTGAATATGATATAGAATCTATATTATATACAGTGCGAATACGATGTTAAAACTGCTTTTTAACATACAACATCTCAAGCGGCCATTATTTATGTAACAACCTACATATAAACAGCATTACATTCTGAATGCCGTTTAACGATGGTCAATTGTTTGCTCCTGTAGATATTATTATTAGTCTTTTGCTTAGACTTAGCACGTAATACGGTGGAAAATTCGTTAAAAACAAATTAAATATTCTTTAACTCTCATGTATTATCGGTCTTCTTGTATGGTTGTGAACGCTCAACATTCTCATTACAGATGATTAGAAAAGTGAATTATGCTTATGAAAGCGAAACAAACTATTAAAAAACAATAAAAATTCGCTACAACTAAATAAAATATCCTTCAAAGCTTACACCCTTCAACACTTTTTTTTCACCAGACAGTAAGTTTTAGACCCACTGTGGTGACAGGGTGTAATCAAATTCTATTTTTTCTCAGATTAGGTCATTGTCAGTGGCGGACAATAATATTATTGTAGATTTCGGGTGAGGAACCGCACAAAATAATGAACAACAAAAACAGATTTGGAGATAAAAAAAAAGTAGATTATATTGAACGTAATATACAAACTTGAACGTAGGTTAGTAAATCCAGAAATACTATTAGTAAGAATTATATAAAACTATACACAAGTCTTGAAGTTAAGTCGTTGGAAATAGTATATCCGTGTATATTATTCTAGCTGAGTGGAGCTCTGGGTAACTTCGGGGTCTCTTTCTCTCTCTTTATATATATATATATATATATATATATATATATATATATATACTAAGGCAGCAACTGCTGTTTTCTCTATGGAAGGAGTATATGTATCGAGTCCATTGTGACATACAAAAAGGAGATCCTACAACAAATATGAATATATTTTCGAGTTGTACGATGAAATATGTTTTAGCCTAATGATGGCAATGAATCATACTTGATTCATCAGTCCAAAATGTAAAAGTAAAATCCAGTCAGAAAATAAAAACAACACCAAGAAACAACAAATACATGACAAAGTGAAGATTTAAAGATTCTAGGAAGACATTATTCGTTTAGTTTGCAATTAATTTGCTCAACAGTTTATGCGATATCGGTCTTGCTGGACAATCAAATTACTGATGATTGGATGGTGCTTTTCAAAAGCTAAGCAAAGTAATAGAAAACAGGAAAATTGAGTTAGAAACAAATAAAAGATTCTTCAAATTTTATGTAATATCGGTCATCCTATATGGCTGTGAAAATTGGTCATCCTATATGGCTGTGAAAATTGGTCATCCTATATGGCTGTGAAAATCGGTCATCCTATATGGCTGTGAAAATTGGTCATCCTATATGGCTGTGAAAAGTGGTCATCCTATATGGCTGTGAAAATCGGTCATCCTATATGGCTGTGAAAATTGGTCATCCTATATGGCTGTGAAAATTGGTCATCCTATATGGCTGTGAAAATTGGTCATCCTATATGGCTGTGAAAATCGGTCATCCTATATGGCTGTGAAAATTGGTCATCCTATATGGCTGTGAAAATCGGTCATCCTATATGGCTGTGAAAATTGGTCATCCTATATGGCTGTGAAAATTGGTCATCCTATATGGCTGTGAAAATCGGTCATCCTATATGGCTGTGAAAATCGGTCATCCTATATGGCTGTGAAAATTGGTCATCCTATATGGCTGTGAAAATTGGTCATCCTATATGGCTGTGAAAATCGGTCATCCTATATGGCTGTGAAAATCGGTCATCCTATATGGCTGTGAAAATTGGTCATCCTATATGGCTGTGAAAATTGGTCATCCTGTATGGCTGTGAAAATTGGTCATCCTAAATGGCTGTGAAAATCGGTCATCCTGTATGGCTGTGAAAATCGGTCATCCTATATGGCTGTGAAAATTGGTCATCCTATATGGCTGTGAAAATTGGTCATCCTATATGGCTGTGAAAATTGGTCATCCTATATGGCTGTGAAAATCGGTCATCCTATATGGCTGTGAAAATCGGTCATCCTATATGGCTGTGAAAATCGGTCATCCTATATGGCTGTGAAAATTGGTCATCCTAAATGGCTGTGAAAATTGGTCATCCTATATGGCTGTGAAAATCGGTCATCCTATATGGCTGTGAAAATTGGTCATCCTATATGGCTGTGAAAATCGGTCATCCTATATGGCTATGAAAATTGGTCAAACCTATATGGCTGTGAAAATTGGTCATCCTATATGGCTGTGAAAATCGGTCATCCTATATGGCTGTGAAAAATCGGTCATCCTATATGGCTGTGAAAATTGGTCATCCTATATGGCTGTGAAAATCGGTCATCGTATATGGCTGTGAAAATCGGTCATCCTATATGGCTGTGAAAATTGGTCATCCTATATGGCTGTGAAAATCGGTCATCCTATATGGCTGTGAAAATTGGTCATCCTATACTTGTGAAAATTGGTCATCCTATATGGCTGTGAAAATTGGTCATCCTAAATGGCTGTGAAAATCGGTCATCCTATATGGCTGTGAAAATTGGTCATCCTATATGGCTGTGAAAATTGGTCATCCTATATGGCTGTGAAATCGGTCATCCTATATGGCTGTGAAAATTGGTCATCCTATATGGCTGTGAAAATTGGTCATCCTAAATGGCTGTGAAAATGGTCATCCTATATGGCTGTGAAAATTGGTCATCCTATATGGCTGTGAAAATCGGCTATCCTATATGGCTGTGAAAATTGGTCATCCTATATGGCTGTGAAAATTGGTCATCCTATATGGCTGTGAAAAATTGGTCATCCCAAATGGCTGTGAAAATCGGTCATCCTATATGGCTGTGAAAATTGGTCATCCTATATGGCTGTGAAAAATCGGCTATCCTATATGGCTGTGAAAATTGGTCATCCTATATGGCTGTGAAAATCGGTCATCCTATAAGTGGCTGTGAAAATTGGTCATCCTATATGGCTGTAAAATTGGTCATCCTATATGGCTGTGAAAATTGGTCATCCTATATGGCTGTGAAAATCGGTCATCCTATATGGCTGTGAAAACGTTCATCCTATAGGCTGCGGGAAAATCGCTCATCCTATATGGCTGTGAAAATTGGTCATCCTATATGGCTGTGAAAATTGGTCATCCATATATTGTGAAAATTGGTCATCCTATATGGCTGTGAAAATCGGTCATCCTATATGGCTGTGAAAATCGGTCATCCTATATGGCTGTGAAAATCGGTCATCCTATATGGCTGTGAAAATTGGTCATCCTATATGGCTGTGAAAATTGGTCATCCTATATGGCTGTGAAAATCGGTCATCCTATATATGGCTGTGAAAATCGGTCATCCTATATGGCTGTGAAAATTGGTCATCCTATATGGCTGTGAAAATTGGTCATCCTATATGGCTGTGAAAATTGTCATCCTATATGGCTGTGAAAATTGGTCATCCTATATGGCTGTGAAAATTGGTCATCCTATATGGCTGTGAAAATTGGTCATCCTGTATGGCTGTGAAAATAAAAATTGGTCATCCTAAATGGCTGTGAAAATCGGTCATCCTGTATGGCTGTGAAAATCGGTCATCCTATATGGCTGTGAAAATTGGTCATCCTATATGGCTGTGAAAATTGGTCATCCTATATGGCTGTGAAAATTGGTCATCCTATATGGCTGTGAAAAAATCGGTCATCCTATATGGCTGTGAAAAAATCGGTCATCCTATATGGCTAGAAAATCGGTCATCCTATATGGCTGTGAAAATTGGTCATCCTAAATGGCTGGAAAATCAGTCATCCTATATGGCTGTGAAAATCGGTCATCCTATATGGCTGTGAAAATTGGTCATCCTATATGGCTGTGAAAATCGGTCATCCTATATGGCTATGAAAATTGGTCAAACCTATATGGCTGTGAAAATTGGTCATCCTATATGGCTGTGAAAATCGGTCATCCTATATGGCTGTGAAAATCGGTCATCCTATATGGCTGTGAAAATTGGTCATCCTATATGGCTGTGAAAATCGGTCATCGTATATGGCTGTGAAAATCGGTCATCCTATATGGCTGTGAAAATTGGTCATCCTATATGGCTGTGAAAATCGGTCATCCTATATGGCTGTGAAAATTGGTCATCCTATATGGCTGTGAAAAATTGGTGCATCTATATGGCTGTGAAAATTGGTCATCCTAAATGGCTGCTTGTGAAAATCGGTCATCCTATATGGCTGTGAAAATTGGTCACTCTATATGGCTGTGAAAATTGGTCATCCTATATGGCTGTGAAAATCGGTCATCCTATATGGCTGTGAAAAATTGGTCATCCTATATGGCTGTGAAAATTGGTCATCCTAAATGGCTGTGAAAATCGGTCATCCTATATGGCTGTGAAAAATTGGTCATCCTATATGGCTGTGAAAATCGGCTATCCTATATGGCTGTGAAAATTGGTCATCCTATATGGCTGTGAAAATTGGTCATCCTATATGGCTGTGAAAATTGGTCATCCTAAATGGCTGTGAAAATCGGTCATCCTATATGGCTGTGAAAATTGGTCATCCTATATGGCTGTGAAAATCGGCTATCCTATATGGCTGTGAAAATTGGTCATCCTATATGGCTGTGAAAATCGGTCATCCTATATGGCTGTGAAAATTGGTCATCTCATATGGCTGTAAAAATTGGTCATCCTATATGGCTGTGAAAAATTGGTCATCCTATATGGCTGTGAAAATCGGTCATCCTATATGGCTGTGAAAATTGGTCATCCTATATGGCTGTGAAAATCGCTCATCCTATATGGCTGTGAAAATTGGTCATCCTATATGGCTGTGAAAATTGGTCATCCTATATGGCTGTGAAAAATTGGTCATCCTATATGGCTGTGAAAATCGGTCATCTATATGGCTGTGAAAATCGGTCATCCTATATGGCTGTGAAAATTGGTCATCCTATATGGCTGTGAAAATTGGTCATCCTATATGGCTGTGAAAATTGGTCATCCTATATGGCTGTGAAAATCGGTCATCCTATATGGCTGTGAAAATCGGTCATCCTATATGGCTGTGAAAATTGGTCATCCTATATGGCTGTGAAAATCGGTCATCCTATATGGCTGTGAAAATCGGTCATCCTATATGGCTGTGAAAATTGGTCATCCTATATGGCTGTGAAAATTGGTCATCCTATATGGCTGTGAAATCGGTCATCCTATATGGCTGTGAAAATCGGTCATCCTATATGGCTGTGAAAATCGGTCATCCTATATGGCTGTGAAAAATTGGTCATCCTATATGGCTGTGAAAATCGGTCATCCTATATGGCTGTGAAAATCGGTCATCCTATATGGCTGTGAAAATTGGTCATCCTATATGGCTGTGAAAATTGGTCATCCTATATGGCTGTGAAAATCGGTCATCCTATATGGCTGTGAAAATTGGTCATCCTATATGGCTGTGAAAATCGGTCATCCTATATGGCTGTGAAAATTGGTCATCCTATATGGCTGTGAAAATCGGTCATCCTATATGGCTGTGAAAATTGGTCATCCTATATGGCTGTGAAAATCGGTCATCCTATATGGCTGTGAAAATTGGTCATCCTATATGGCTGTGAAAATCGGTCATCCTATATGGCTGTGAAAATCGGTCATCCTATATGGCTGTGAAAATTGGTCATCCTATATGGCTGTGAAAATCGGTCATCCTATATGGCTGTGAAAATTGGTCATCCTATATGGCTGTGAAAATTGGTCATCCTATATGGCTGTGAAAATCGGTCATCCTATATGGCTGTGAAAATCGGTTATCCTATATGGCTGTGAAAATTGGTCATCCTATATGGCTGTGAAAATCGGTCATCGTATATGGCTGTGAAAATCGGTCATCCTATATGGCTGTGAAAATTGGTCATCCTATATGGCTGTGAAAATCGGTCATCCTATATGGCTGTGAAAATTGGTCATCTATATGGCTGTGAAAATTGGTCATCCTATATGGCTGCAAAGAATGAATGCATCCCTAAATGTCTGTGAAAATCGGTCATCTATAACAACTGTGAAAATTGAGAGATGCATCCTATATGGCTGTGAAAATTGGTCATCCTATATGGCTGTGAAAATCGGTCATCCTATATGGCTGTGAAAATTGGTCATCCTATATGGCTGTGAAAATTGGTCATCCTATATGGCTGTGAAAATCGGTCATCCTATATGGCTGTGAAAATTGGTCATCCTATATGGCTGAAAATCAGTCATCCTATATGGCTGTGAAAATTGGTCATCCTATATGGCTGTGAAAATTGGTCATCCTATATGGCTGTGAAAATCGGTCATCCTATATAGCTGTGAAAATCGGTTATCCTATATGGCTGTGAAAATTGGTCATCCTATATGGCTGTGAAAATCGGTCATCGTATATGGCTGTGAAAATCGGTCATCTATATGGCTGTGAAAAATTGGTCATCCTATATGGCTGTGAAAATTGGTCATCCTATATGGCTGTGAAAATTGGTCATCCTATATGGCTGTGAAAATTGGTCATCCTAAATGTCTGTGAAAATCGGTCATCTATATGGCTGTGAAAATTGGTCATCCTATATGGCTGTGAAAATTGGTCATCCTATATGGCTGTGAAAATCGGTCATCCTATATGGCTGTGAAAATTGGTCATCCTATATGGCTGTGAAAATTGGTCATCCTAAATGGCTGTGAAAATCGGTCATCCTATATGGCTGTGAAAATTGGTCATCCTATATGGCTGTGAAAATCGGTCATCCTATATGGCTGTGAAAATTGGTCATCCTATATGGCTGTGAAAATCGGTCATCATATGGCTGTGAAAATTGGTCATCCTATATGGCTGTGAAAATTGGTCATCCTATATGGCTGTGAAAATTGGTCATCCTATATGGCTGTGAAAATCGGTCATCCTATATGGCTGTGAAAATTGGTCATCCTATATGGCTGTGAAAATTGGTCATCCTATATGGCTGTGAAAATCGGTCATCCTATATGGCTGTGAAAATTGGTCATCCTATATGGCTGTGAAAATCGGGCATCTTTTATGGCTGTGAAAATTGGTCATCCTATATGGCTGTGAAAATCGGTCATCCTATATGGCTGTGAAAATCGGTCATCCTATATGGCTGTGAAAATCGGTCATCCTATATGGCTGTGAAATTGGTCATCCTATATGGCTGTGAAAATCGGTCATCCTATATGGCTGTGAAAATCGGTCATCCTATATGGCTGTGAAAATCGGTCATCCTATATGGCTGTGAGAATTGGTCATCCTATATGGCTGTGAAAATCGGTCATCCTATATGGCTGTGAAAATCGGTCATCCTATATGGCTGTGAAAATCGGTCATCCTATATGGCTGTGAAAATCGGTCATCCTATATGGCTGTGAAAATCGGTCATCCTATATGGCTGTGAAAATTGGTCATCCTATATGGCTGTGAAAATCGGTCATCCTATATGGCTGTGAAAATCGGTCATCCTATATGGCTGTGAAAATCGGTCATCCTATGTGGCTGTGAAAATCGGTCATCCTATATGGCTGTGAAAATTGGTCATCCTATATGGCTGTGAAAATTGGTCATCCTATATGGCTGTGAAAATCGGTCATCCTATATGGCTGTGAAAATTGGTCATCCTATATGGCTGTGAAAATCGGTCATGTCCTATATGGCTGTGAAAATCGGTCATCCTATATGGCTGTGAAAATTGGTCATCCTATATGGCTGTGAAAATCGGTCATCCTATATGGCTGTGAAAATCGGTCATCCTATATGGCTGTGAAAATTGGTCATCCTATATGGCTGTGAAAATCGGTCATCCTATATGGCTGTGAAAATTGGTCATCCTATATGGCTGTGAAAATTGGTCATCCTATATGGCTGTGAAAGGTGGTCATCCTATATGGCTGTGAAAATCGGTCATCCTATATGGCTGTGAAAATTGGTCATCCTATATGGCTGTGAAAATCGGTCATCCTATATGGCTGTGAAAATTGGTCATCCTATATGGCTGTGAAAATCGGTCATCCTATATGGCTGTGAAAATCGGTCATCCTATATGGCTGTGAAAATTGGTCATCCTATATGGCTGTGAAAATCGGTCATCCTTTATGGCTGTGAAAATTGGTCATCCTATATGGCTGTGAAAATCGGTCATCCTATATGGCTGTGAAAATCGGTCATCCTATATGGCTGTGAAAATCGGTCCTCCTATATGGCTGTGAAAATTGGTCATCCTATATGGCTGTGAAAATCGGTCATCCTATATGGCTGTGAAAATCGGTCATCCTATATGGCTGTGAAAATCGGTCATCCTATATGGCTGTGAAAATTGGTCATCCTATATGGCTGTGAAAATCGGTCATCCTATATGGCTGTGAAAATCGGTCATCCTATATGGCTGTGAAAATCGGTCATCCTATATGGCTGTGAAAATTGGTCATCCTATATGGCTGTGAAAATCGGTCATCCTATATGGCTGTGAAAATCCGGTCATCCTATATGGCTGTGACAATCGGTCATCCTATATGGCTGTGAAAATTGGTCATCCTATATGGCTGTGAAAATCGGTCATCTATATGGCTGTAGAAAATCGGTCATCCTATATGGCTGTGAAAATTGGTCATCCTATATGGCTGAAAATCGAGATGTCATCCTATATGGCTGTGAAAATCGGTCATCCTATATGGCTGTGAAAATCGGTCATCCTATATGGCTGTGAAAATCGGTCATCCTATATGGCTGTGAAAATTGGTCATCCTATATGGCTGTGAAAATTGGTCATCCTATATGGCTGTGAAAATTGGTCATCCTATATGGCTGTGAAAATCGGTCATCCTATATGGCTGTGAAAATCAATCATCCTATATGGCTGTGAAAATTGGTCATCCTATATGGCTGTGAAAATCGGTCATCCTATATGGCTGTGAAAATTGGTCATCCTATATGGCTGTGAAAATCGGTCATCCTATATGGCTGTGAAAATTGGTCATCCTATATGGCTGTGAAAATTGGTCATCCTATATGGCTGTGAAAATTGTCATCCTATATGGCTGTGAAAATCGGTCATCCTATATGGCTGTGAAAATTGGTCATCCTATATGGCTGTGAAAATTGGTCATCCTATATGGCTGTGAAAATCGGTCATCCTATATGGCTGTGAAAATTGGTCATCCTATATGGCTGTGAAAATCGGGCATCCCTTTATGGCTGTGAAAATTGGTCATCCTATATGGCTGTGAAAATCGGTCATCCTATATGGCTGTGAAAATCGGTCATCCTATATGGCTGTGAAAATCGGTCATCCTATATGGCTCTGAAAATTGGTCATCCTATATGGCTGTGAAAATCGGTCATCCTATATGGCTGTGAAAATCGGTCATCCTATATGGCTGTGAAAATCGGTCATCCTATATGGCTGTGGTGGTCATCCTATATGGGTGTGAAAATCGGTCATCCTATATGGCTGTGAAAGGTATTGGTCATCTATGGCTGTGAAAATTGGTCATCCTATATGGCTGTGAAAATCGGTCATCCTATATGGCTGTGAAAATCGGTCATCATATGGCTGTGAAAATCGGTCATCATATATGGCTGTGAAAATTGGTCATCCTATATGGCTGTGAAAATCGGTCATCCTATATGGCTGTGAAAATCGGTCATCCTATATGGCTGTGAAAATTGGTCATCCTATATGGCTGTGAAAATCGGTCATCCTATATGGCTGTGAAAATCGGTCATCCTATATGGCTGTGAAAATCGGTCATCCTATATGGCTGTGAAAATTGGTCATCCTATATGGCTGTGGTGGTCATCCTATATGGCTGTGAAAATCGGTCATCCTATATGGCTGTGAAAATTGGTCATCCTATATGGCTGTGAAAATCGGTCATCCTATATGGCTGTGAAAATCGGTCATCCTATATGGCTGTGAAAATTGGTCATCCTATATGGCTGTGAAAATCGGTCATCCTATATGGCTGTGAAAATCGGTCATCCTATATGGCTGTGAAAATTGGTCATCCTATATGGCTGTGAAAATCGGTCATCCTATATGGCTGTGAAAATTGGTCATCCTATATGGCTGTGAAAATTGGTCATCCTATATGGCTGTGAAAAATTGGTCATCCTATATGGCTGTGAAAATCGGTCATCCTATATGGCTGTGAAAATTGGTCATCCTATATGGCTGTGAAAAATCGGTCATCCTATATGGCTGTGAAAATTGGTCATCCTATATGGCTGTGAAAATCGGTCATCCTATATGGCTGTGAAAATCGGTCATCCTATATGGCTGTGAAAATTGGTCATCCTATATGGCTGTGAAAATCGGTCATCCTTTATGGCTGTGAAAATTGGTCATCCTATATGGCTGTGAAAATCGGTCATCCTATATGGCTGTGAAAATCGGTCATCCTATATGGCTGTGAAAATCGGTCATCCTATATGGCTGTGAAAATTGGTCATCCTATATGGCTGTGAAAATCGGTCATCCTATATGGCTGTGAAAATCGGTCATCCTATATGGCTGTGAAAATCGGTCATCCTATATGGCTGTGAAAATTGGTCATCCTATATGGCTGTGAAAATCGGTCATCCTATATGGCTGTGAAAATCGGTCATCCTATATGGCTGTGAAAATCGGTCATCCTATATGGCTGTGAAAATTGGTCATCCTATATGGCTGTGAAAATCGGTCATCCTATATGGCTGTGAAAATCGGTCATCCTATATGGCTGAAAATCGGTCATCCTATATGGCTGTGAAAATTGGTCATCCTATATGGCTGTGAAAATCGGTCATCCTATATGGCTGTGAAAATCGGTCATCCTATATGGCTGTGAAAATTGGTCATCCTATATGGCTGTGAAAATCGGTCATCCTATATGGCTGTGAAAATCGGTCATCCTATATGGCTGTGAAAATCGGTCATCCTATATGGCTGTGAAAATCGGTCATCCTATGGCTGTGAAAATTGGTCATCCTATATGGCTGTGAAAATTGGTCATCCTATATGGCTGTGAAAATCGGTCATCCTATATGGCTGTGAAAATCGGTCATCCTATATGGCTGTGAAAATCGGTCATCCTATATGGCTGTGAAAATCGGTCATCCTATATGGCTGTGAAAATTGGTCATCCTATATGGCTGTGAAAATCGGTCATCCTATATGGCTGTGAAAATCGGTCATCCTATATGGCTGTGAAAATTGGTCATCCTATATGGCTGTGAAAATTGGTCATCCTATATGGCTGTGAAAATTGGTCATCCTATATGGCTGTGAAAATTGGTCATCCTATATGGCTGTGAAAATTGGTCATCCTATATGGCTGTGAAAATCGGTCATCCTATATGGCTGTGATAATGGTCATCTATATGGCTGTGAAAATCGGTCATCCTATATGGCTGTGAAAATCGGTCATCCTATATGGCTGTGAAAATTGGTCATCCTATATGGCTGTGAAAATCGGTCATCCTATATGGCTGTGAAAATCGGTCATCCTATATGGCTGTGAAAATTGGTCATCCTATATGGCTGTGAAAATTGGTCATCCTATATGGCTGTGAAAATCGGTCATCCTATATGGCTGTGAAAATTGGTCATCCTATATGGCTGTGAAAATTGGTCATCCTATATGGCTGTGAAAATTGGTCATCCTATATGGCTGTGAAAATCGGTCATCCTATATGGCTGTGAAAATTGGTCATCCTATATGGCTGTGAAAATCGGTCATCCTATATGGCTGTGAAAATTGGTCATCCTATATGGCTGTGAAAATCGGTCATCCTATATGGCTGTGAAAATCGGTCATCCTATATGGCTGTGAAAATCGGTCATCCTATATGGCTGTGAAAATCGGTCATCCTATATGGCTGTGAAAATCGGTCATCCTATATGGCTGTGAAAATCGGTCATCCTATATGGCTGTGAAAATTGGTCATCCTATATGGCTGTGAAAATCGGTCATCCTATATGGCTGTGAAAATCGGTCATCCTATATGGCTGTGAAAATTGGTCATCCTATATGGCTGTGAAAATCGGTCATCCTATATGGCTGTGAAAATCGGTCATCCTATATGGCTGTGAAAATTGGTCATCCTATATGGCTGTGAAAATTGTACAATCTCATCGAAGATGATTGGAATTGTTAATGTTGTTTTCCAAAAGCTAAGCAAAGTATAAGGAACAGGTGTATTTCTTTATAAATAAATAAAAGATTCTTGAACTCTCATGTACTCCGGATATCAGGGAGCGAGCATGTGTGCAATGATGAGGTTTTGGAAAGGATGGAAATTAACAGGAAATTAATACTGTGCATCAGGAAGAGACAAGTAGATTCCTAGGATATGCAATCAGGAAAGAATGCTTGGAGAAACTGATACTAACAGGCCAGATAGGAGAAAAAAAAGAGACAGGGGAAAGCAGCTGATAATATTTGAAGGTGGACGACAGAACGGGGTTCGCGTGGGGTAACAGGGGAAAACGTTCGAAGAGGAATCAGGGATAGGGAGACGTGGAAAGCCATGATCGCCTACGTCCTGAAAGGATAGGGCACATAGAAGAATAATATAGATTCCAACTGTTTATCAGAAATTATCATGTGGATATAAAATGGGGGATCAATTCTATATTAAAATCAACATATAAACTGATCCCTCATTTTGCGGCCATTCTAGTTTCTATACATTTATATTCTAGATTTATGGTCTTGACCTAGTGGATGGCAGGGCGGGGTTTATGTGGCTTAGCATGAGAAAGTGTCCTAAAAGCCACCAAGGATAGTGAGACGTGGAAATTTATGATCGTCTTTGTCCTGAAAATACAGGGCATATAGAAGAAGAATATATATGTGCTAGTTTTTATACATTTATATTCTAGATTTATGGCTTGAGCTAGTAGATGGCACAGTGGGGTCTGGGTGGTGTAACAGGAGAAAGCCTGCTAAGAGCCACCTGTGATAGGGAGACGTGGAAAGCCATGATCGCCTACGTCCTGAAGGGACAGGGCACATAGAAGAAGAAGAAGATATATGCCAACTGTTTATCAGAAATTATAATGTGGATATAAAATGGGATATCAATTCCATAATATAAACTGATCCCTCATTTTGTGGCCATGCTAGTTTCTATACATTTATATTCTAGATTTATGGCTTGAGCTAGTGGATGGCAGAGTGGAGTGGGTGGTGTAACAGGAGAAAGCCTGCTAAGAGCCACCTGGGATAGGAAGGAGTGGAAAGCCATGATCGCCTACGTCCTGAAGGGACAGGGCACATAGAAGAAGAAGAAGATATATGCCAACTGTTTATCAGAAATTATAATGTGAATATATAATGGGATATCAATTCCATAGTATAATTAATATATAAACTGATCCCTCATTTTGAGGCCATTCTAGTTTCTATACATTTATATTCTAGATTTATGGTCTTGACCTAGTGGAGGGCAGGGCGGGGTTTATGTGGCGTAACATGAGAAAGTGTCCTAAAAGCCACCAGGGATAGGGAGACGTGGAATGCCATGATCGCCTACGTCCTGAAAGGACAATGCACACAGAAGAAGAAGAAGAAGAAGAAGAAGAAGAAGAAGAAGAAGAACTCTCATGTAATATTGGTACTCCTTTATTTCGGTGAATTGTGGATATTCCAATGTGGCTTCAGATTTTGGTGTCGAACATTCTGTCTTCTGTTCAAACACATTTTTAATTTGACTTAATTTCATTTCTGTGCTAAATGCCAGACATATTAATGTCAAGTTTTGTATGATAAAGTGCAAACGGTCTTATCAATTTATTCTATTTTAATATCTATATATTGAAAGTATTATTCCTCTAAAAGAATGAAAAAAAAGAATATGTTGAGTTGACATTTCAAAAGCAAAAGAAATCTCATTATAATATATCTTAGTAGATTTTAATGTTCATATGTAGATGAAATTTGCGACATTAATATCATGCTTAATGCTTTTTACTTTTCTTGATAGTTTTAAATTTTTTAGAAAAAATATTACAATACAGAACTCTTTGTCTTCATCTGCATTATTTAAAAAATCGATATGAGCACACTTATACACATACCGATTTTTGAAATAATGAAATATATATATACAATCATATATACACTACCGACCATAAGTTTGGGACCACTTAGATTTATTCTCAAAAGAAAGAAATAACAAATTTTATGTCTTAGAAGAATATATATAGATATATTTCATTGTTACTCACAATTGTACAATAATTAAAAATTAACATAGAGTAATTTCAAATTTAATTAAAGTTAATTCATATTTTCTTTTCATCAAGGAAACCACCACGAGCCTTTATTACTGCAGAGCAAATCCTTGGTATTCTTTCTAATAACTTATAAAAATAAGTTGGTGAAAGTGATTTCCAAGCATCCTGCAAGCATTTAAACAACATTTGTTCATTTTTAGAAAGTTCGTTTCGAACTGTACGATAAATTTCATCCATTGTTCTCCTTCATTAATAGTGGTTTCTTAACTGCTACACAGCCTTTAAGTATAATTCACTTCAGTTGTTAATTCCGGAGCGGTGTTTCTTCTATTCCTCTTGCTAGATATGATCAAGTGCCTATCCTCTACAATAGATGTTACTCTGGGCCTACCAGATTTTTTTCTGTCAGTATTTAACTCAGTTTCACGAAATCGTTGAAGGCAATAATGCACGGCATAGGCGTATTGTTTTAGCAATAACACGTTCAGAATATCTCTCTTTCGAAAGAATTTCAACCTGAGCTCTTTTTTCAATGCTAATCTGCTTCTTCCTTGCCATTTATACCGTAGTAATATGGTTTACAAAAATAACTTATGCCGTGATTATAATATCTGAATAAATCTGAATTTTGGGCAAAAACTCGATCACAATAAGAGATGTCAAGTAGCAAAATGAGTAAATGTTTACTTTAAAGTTGAAAAGAATACTTTTTTTTTACTTGACATTTGCATAAGAATAACAAAAATTACAAACTCGGCGAATTTGATTCTGCTAAAAATGTTTGGGCGGTCCGAAACTTATGGTCGGTAGTATATATATATATATATATATATATATATATATATATAACTATAAATAGTTATATATATATATATATATATATATATATAACTATTTAATTACTTGTTTGTCATAATTAAATTTAAGCAGGACACAGATGTATCAAAAGTGTTCAATACAATTATATTTTTAGAACTTTTGAATTTTTTTTATATTTAAGCATGTTGTTACGCAACCTAGGTTTTTTACCATCTGCCGTCTTCAGGCGATTGACAATAATTAATTTTACCGTTATTTTTTGTTGTTTTTTAAGAACTCTTACGTAACTTTCTTAAAAACAGTAAAATCAATTGTTGTAAATTGTCAGAAGACACAGGATGTCGAAATCTGGGTTGTGTAACAACTCGATGAAAAATGAATATATATATATATATATATATATATATATGTTTGTGTGTGTGTGTGTGTGTGTGTGTGTCTGTGTGTGTGTGTGTGTGCACTCACGCGTGTGTGTAAATTCAGATAAAATTTAGAGGAAAAAGAGCCATTTTCAACATGTCATTTTAACACATGCATTGTCAACACCATTTAAACAAAAACGAGGAAAATCTTAATGCGGGTGGCTTGGTCTAATAAAGAAAGGGTTTGTGGGATATCTGCATATGAATAGCAAAAAATACAAACTCGGCGAGTTTGATTCTGCTAAAAATTAAATTTTATACACTTTGTGAAATAAATTTGGGTGGGGTCCCAAACTTATAGTCGGTAGTGCATCTGTGTGGAAGTGTGCGGAGTGGATGGTATAATGAATATCGGCATGAGTTTGAATTCTGTTTGTGTTCATTACATTCCTTTGGCATGAACCCATCGGTTCCCTCACTCAAGCTATGGATTAAATAATAGGGTTGAATAGGCTTCATAACTATGTTTGGAAAAAACTGTACAAAGAGAAAGAAAGCGTTAAATATCTAAAGCCGGTTTAATTGATTTTTGCTCCTTACGCTAATAGCTCTCTTCTAATTAATCTTTTTACTCTTATGTAGCCCCCTGCACATCAGTGGCGTTACCGCCTTGCTCGGGGTGATATGATTAAAAAAACCTGTAGTGAACAAAACAAGTTACAAATTGAAGATTAAGCTGAACCGATTTTCTTGAAAGTCTACACTGTTGTACTTTAAGCGTCTGCGAGTGTTCTTAGCTAGGTTTTATGTCGAGATACCCCCGATAAATATCAAAATCGATAATCGAAAAAATCGGGTTATAGAAAGAGTGGTCCGATTTTAATCAAATTTGATACACTCATAGATAAAACATAAGAAACGATATTCAGAAGTTCCAAGGTTGCAGTTCCCCTGTATTCTCGGCTTGGAAAGAGACATCGGTGAGCCGAGTTCGAATTTAAGTTGAGTACCCTGCATTTGCTTCAGCACTGGTACCCTTGGGAAAGGTATTAATCCGTAACTTCCCTCCAGTTATGGGTTAAATAACAGGATGGGGCCTGGAGGCAACCAATCTAGTGTTGGTGTCACAATGGTAGCCCTGGCGAAGCATCAAGTATTCAGCTATTTGACAAGATTATGAATTTCGCTGCAAACTGTGACAGGGTTCAAAATGCACAGGGAATCCTGGAGGGGTGTAGTGAGTTCTAACTCGGCCAAGGGCGCAGGACGACGACGATAGTGGGCTATCTTACTAACAAGCGCACACACTTCACTATAACGGATAACTCACTATACATCAACTTATTTTATTTAAACTTTTTTCTTCAAAATTGTTTTCAACGATTTTGATCTAATTTCGTGTATTTGCAATTCCACATTTTAGCAATAAGAAATATGACACAGCTCATCAAGTTCTGTTTGTTGTTTTTGGAATCCAGAATATATTTTTATATATCTATAACAGTTTTAGGGAAATCTATGATGAGGAGTGAAAGTTTTCATGTGAGACATTTTGTTAATTACGACCGATGAGGTCTGAAAGAACAAAGCATAAGAGAATTAAATATGTTCCATATCTCTATTCCTAATTCTTCAGTCTATTTTTTTATATATTTGTTTCACTCTAAGCAAGGCAGTTCTGCCATTGATGCGCAAGGTGTTAATGAAAGAGAAAAGATAAAGAAATAGGGTTCTTGAAAATGAAACAGTAAAAGAAAGAAAAGAAACAGAGATGTCGAAGAAAGGCAAAGAGAAAATTGGGAATCAAGAAGATAGAATATGGGAACTGACGTTGCGCTTAAACTTTTAGAGATTGTATCTATCAGTGAAGCAACTAAAAGGAATGGAGTTCCACAAATGGATAGTCAAAGAAAGGATAAGAGAAAGATGGAATTCAAGGAGACAGAAATGGCAAATGAAATTGCGGTTGAACGTTTCTAGCTATCAGGAAAGCAAGTAAAAAAATGGAGTACTTGATATATCCCGGGAAGGAATATCAGGGAAAAGAATAGTGTAAGAATAATACTTAACACTGTAGATAGATTAGAAGAGATTTATTATACAACAGTACAATAAACCAATAGACGTACAAAAACAATCAACGAATAGTTACAGGAATAACGATCAAGTAGAAAATGTCTCCGCCTGTGACGTATGCTGACGTATGCCCTAGTCACAGTCTTTTGTAGACTAGACCATATCCATTACGGGGTAGGATAGGATGTTCCTCTACAACAGTACTACAAATGGAAAGTCAAAGAAATGATAAGAGAAAGATGGAATTCAAGGAGATAGAAGATGGCAATTGACATTTAAACCTTTGGAGATTGTAGCTATCAGGGAAGCAAGTAAAAGGAATGGAGTTCCACAAATGGAAAGTCAAAGAAAGGACAAGAGAAAGATGGAATTCAAGGAGATAGAAGATGGCAATTGACATTTAAACTTTTGGAGATTGTAGCTATCAGGGAAGCAAGTAAAAGGAATGGAGTTCCACAAATGGAAAGTCAAAGAAAGGATAAGAGAAAGATGGAATTCAAGGAGATAGAAGATGGCAATTGGCATTTAAACTTTTGGAGATTGTAGCTATCAGGGAAGCAAGTAAAAGGAATGGAGATCCACAAATGGAAAGTCAAAGAAAGGACAAGAGAAAGATGGAATTCAAGGAGATAGAAGATGGCAATTGACATTTAAACTTTTAGAGATTGTAGCTATCAGGGAAGCAAGTAAAAGGAATGGAGTTCCACAAATGGAAAGTCAAATAAATGATAAGAGAAAGATGGAATTCAAGGAGATAGAAGATGGCAATTGACATTTAAACTTTTGGAGATTGTAGCTATCAGGGAAGCAAGTAAAAGGAATGGAGTTCCACAAATGGAGAGTCAAAGAAAGGATAAGAGAAAGATGGGATTCAAGGAGACAGAAATGGCAAATGAAATTGCGGTTGAACGTTTCTAGCTATCAGGAAAGCAAGTAAAAAATGGAGTACTTGATATATCCCGGGAAGGAATTTCAGGGAAAAGAATAGTGTAAGAATAATACTTAACACTGAAGATAGATTAGAAATGATTTATTATTCAACAGTGCAATAAACCAATAACGTACAAGAACAATCAACGAATAGTTAAAGGAATAACGATCAAGTAGAAAATGTCTCCGCCTGTGACGTATGCTGACGTATGCCCTAGTCACAGTCTTTTATAGACTAGACCACATCCATTAAGGGGTAGGATAGGATGTTCCTCTACAACAGTACTACAAATGGATAGTCAAAGAAAGGATAAGAGAAAGATGGAATTCAAGGAGATAGAAGATGGCAATTGACATTTAAACTTTTGGAGATTGTAGCTATCAGGGAAGCAAGTAAAAGGAATGGAGTTCCACAAATGGAAAGTCAAATAAATGATAAGAGAAAGATGGAATTCAAGGAGATAGAAGATGGTAATTGACATTTAAACTTTTGGAGATTGTAGCTATCAGGGAAGCAAGTAAAAGGAATGGAGTTCCACAAATGGAGAGTCAAAGAAAGATAAGAGAAAGATGGGATTCAAGGAGACAGAAATGGCAAATGAAATTGCGGTTGAACGTTTCTAGCTATCAGGAAAGCAAGTAAAAAATGGAGTACTTGATATATCCCGGGAAGGAATTTCAGGGAAAAGAATAGTGTAAGAATAATACTTAACACTGAAGATAGATTAGAAATGATTTATTATTCAACAGTGCAATAAACCAATAACGTACAAGAACAATCAACGAATAGTTAAAGGAATAACGATCAAGTAGAAAATGTCTCCGCCTGTGACGTATGCTGACGTATGCCCTAGTCACAGTCTTTTATAGACTAGACCACATCCATTAAGGGGTAGGATAGGATGTTCCTCTACAACAGTACTACAAATGGATAGTCAAAGAAAGGATAAGAGAAAGATGGAATTCAAGGAGATAGAAGATGGCAATTGACATTTAAACTTTTGGAGATTGTAGCTATCAGGGAAGCAAGTAAAAGGAATGGAGTTCCACAAATGGAAAGTCAAAGAAAGGATAAGAGAAAGATGGAATTCAAGGAGATAGAAGATGGCAATTGACATTTAAACTTTTGGATATTGTAGCTATCAGGGAAGCAAGTAAAAGGAATGGAGTTCCACAAATGGAAAGTCAAAGAAAGGATAAGAGAAAGATGGAATTCAAGGAGATAGAAGATGGCAATTGACATTTAAACTTTTGGAGATTGTAGCAATCAGGGAAGCAAGTAAAAGGAATGGAGTTCCACAAATGGAAAGTCAAAAAAGGATAAGAGAAAGATGGAATTCAAGGCGATAGAAGATGGCAATTGACATTTAAACTTTTGGAGATTGTAGCTATCAGGGAAGCAAGTAAAAGGAATGGAGTTCCACAAATGGAGAGTCAAAGAAAGGATAAGAGAAAGATGGAATTCTAGGAGATAGAAGATGGCAATTGACATTTAAACTTTTGGAGATTGTAGCTATCAGAGAGGCAAGGATATGTAAGAGTTTCCCACAAGTGGTAAGTGCGAGAGAATATAGTGATGACCTAGAAGTGGCTATTACATTTGAGTATTATGACGGTAAAATGAGTTTTTGAGTTTTGAGTTTTGTTTAACGGCATAACAACCACTGTGGGTTATTTAATGCCAAAAAGGTAGAGTTTTAAAGTATTTTTAAATGTTCAATTATAGTGAGAAATTTGATTTACTCAGATTTTGATGAAAATATTTATTTTTGTTTTAGAAAACTGAAGATGTCTTATAATTTTATATTCAAAATGTATTGGTGGTAATATTTTTTCTTCAAAAATGTATATATTTCTATAAAAGACTATTTTTATACTGCATAGTGTTTTGACCCCAGTTTGGGAGAATAACTATTTAACCATAGCTGGGACCCTAACAGGTGCTACCACTCCGGGTCAGGGTGGACCTGGGAACAACAGAAATTAAGTGGTGGTTCTACGTTTCTCAAAACCTCCCAATTAGCGGCCCTTCTGCTGGATGATCTTTACCCTCATACCCATGATTGTGACGGTAAAATGGTTGCCAAACTAGTAGCACGGGTAAATTCATGGCGTCGAAGCAGATGCAGTGATATCATTTGTAGAAAAGACAGAGTGACCACACATTGCGTTGGTGAAATAGTGACTGAAATCTAGCTGATATATCGGGATCGATTATATTGCAGATCTTCATTTAATTTTGTTCGGGAACCCTGAAATTCGTAGCAGAAGCACCCGATCAGATATAGAAACAATATTCAATATGCGGACAAAAGTTCGATTTATAAATGTGTAAAATTGATTCTAGTGAAGACAAGCTCGTTAGACGACCTTCATTTCTGGATTAGATTAGATTAAATTGAACATACGTCCAGAAGTACTAAAGACTTGTACTTTGCACAGAAGACTGGTTATATATATATATATATATATATATATATATATATCAGCATGCAGTGTTGGCATAGAATAATCCAAAGGCGTTTCCTTTACATATAATGGTATGATAACTCTCTAAGAGAGCGCTAAACATATATGCATATAAATACATATAGAGCAAATATAAGAAATATTAAGACAGACACGTTATTTCATGGTGATTCGGAAGTATAGGCCTTTTTGTGAATCGCATTCGTGTAGAATCCTTCGTTAAATAAAGACGGAAGCTGACGATGGCTCGCCTGAAATAGGCCATACTTCCGATTCACCATGGAATAATGTGACTGTCTTAATCTTTCTTATATAAATATATGTAAACTTGTTGTTATACTCGTTTCGAAAGCCCCTCCGAGTACATACGCGGAAGGAAAAAATGCAAATAAAAAAAGAACGAACTAAGCACCCAAACATCAGTCAAAGTACGCAACCCAAAGAAAAAAAAACCCCGAGACGAGTAACCTAAAACAAAACGCCCTCAATACGCAATTAGAGCAAAATAAGTAAATAACTATTTGGCTCTCCAGGTTAGTTATCTATATATATATATAATATTATACTTTAAAGGCATGGTGTCTTTCTAGGTAAATGTGCATTTCTAGGGATAGATTATATATATATATATATATATATATATATAAAAAGAAGAAATTGAAAGTAACATCAAGCAGTGACAGCCTCATTATGATCTCACCCAATGGTGCGTAGGGCAGCAACTCTTTGTTACTGCTTCCGTAACAAAATTGTTTTTTATGGGGCAGGGTTGTTATCCCTGCACCCAAACCTGGAGGACCGGTGGACCATTAATTGTCCTTACGTTTACAGCACCTGGTATTCCCAAATGGTCACCCCTTTAAGTTACTGACCCAGCTGGATGTTGCTTAACTTCGCTGATCGAACGAGAACCTGTGGATTCAACACGATATAGCTGTAAACTATGTATTCCACGCTAAATCGGCGACAATCTATTTCAGGCTAAATCGTCCCCCTCGCGTTTAGCATGAAACACATACTATCGCTCTCTCTCTCTCTCTCTCTCTCTCTCTATATATATATATATATATATATATATATATAATCTCTGTGTGTTTAAAATATTAGATAATATCCCGATTACTTTTTGAGAAATTTGACAGATATATAAAGTTTCATTGAAACTAAACTTGACTTCACCTTTCGCTGTTCGATATGAACCAAAATTTATAAATTCTTTTCACTAACCACAATTAAGGCCAGTTTAGCTGAAAAAGTACCATGATTTATTATTTAACCCGAGAGCCCTAAACCTGGGTATATAGTACCCAGCACAAATGACGCCATTTTAATTGCAGTATAATTAAAATTCTCACTACCTGATTTTCCTACCTAAATAACATGTTTTTCATTTCCTATTAATTTTATCACTAAGTACAAGTTTTGAAGTACCTGCATGTAAAATATTTCAAATAATATTTCATGTTTAATATTTGTTGATATTTTCAAAATCGGGTATGATATACCCATGTTTAGTAGTGATGTAGCTTTTATTTAATCGTTATTTTTCCAGGGTTCAGCATACAGCCTTAGTATATACACGAATATTTATTTCTGTTTTTGGATCTTAAAAGCAAAACGCGTAACCAAATCTAGTTACACTGTATATATGTTTGAGTGTTTACGAAATTGGTATCAACCGAAATATTTATTTGTTATAAATTGTATTTTTAATGGATACACTTATTGGAGTAGATAGTTTGTTTTTATTCTATCATTAGACTGTACATTTTTAATGTCAACCGGCCTAAATATTCGAGAAATTTAGTTTGGAAAATATCTATCCTCCAGTAGGATTCGAAACTGCAACTCTTATTTACCGAAGAAGCGCAGTCATTTCATCTGACGTGTCTGGCCACAGAAGATTTCAGAAGGTTTTCGAAATAAACCATATAAATATTACATAATATAATATCTATTATTATAAATAATAATATTCAACTTGTACAGCGGGACTATTTCGAGGACCTTAAATTTTAGGTCAGGATTAGTCACGGGAGGCCACAACTTGAACAACATAGGGTACTCAGGTAATAGAGTGCTGATAGCAGACACGGAAAAAACTACAAAACCTCCTACAGAAGGTAGCTGAAGAGAGTGACAAAGAAGGAGTACAAATAAAACTACAAGAAAACCGAATGCATGATAATCAGCAAAATGAGTAGCCCAAAATGCTAATTACAGGTGATGGATACTAAATTAAAGCAGGTACAAAAATTTAAATACCTGGGAAGTGTCTTAACAAAAATCGGAAAGTACCACACAGAGAACCGAAAGCGAATTCTCATAGCGAATGACACATTCCAAAAGTTGAGTAAAGTATTAAGAAAGAGAAAAATTTTGCTAGAAACAAAGAAAAGGGTACTGGATTGCTATATGATATCACTTCTTCAATATGGCAGTAAATGCTGGACAATATCATCAAAGATGAGTGAAAAAATTTGAAGCAGTTGAAATGTGGTTCTACAGAAGGATGCTGCGGATATCATGGATCGAGCATGTGAGCAATGAAGAGATTTTAGAAAAGTTGGAAACGAAAAGGTAATAAATACTGAGCATCAGGAAGAGACAGCTAAAGTTCTTGAGACATGCAATGAGGAAGAAGGGCTTGGAGAACCCGATACTAACAGGCCAGATAGAGGGAAAAGAGACAGGGGAAAGCAGCGGATAACATATTTTAATGACCTGATTAGGTGGATGATGGAACGAGGGTTGCGTTGCGTAACAGGAGAAAGCGCGCTAAGAGCAAACAGGAATCATGGAAAGCCATGATCGCCTCCGTCCTGAAAAGACAGGGCACATAGAAGAAGAAGAAGAAGAAGAAGAAGAAGAAGAAGAAGAAGAAGAAGAAGAAGAAGAAGAAGAAATACATACTTACCTGATTTCTTTGGAATATTCATATCTGATCCTAGATATTATCCTAATGTAACAGAAGCAAAGACATTATTATGAGATTTCTCTAAAACCTACGAAATTGGTATTAAACGGCATATAATTTTTATAAATAATTTTCAAAATAAATAAATTTAAATATATAAATAAATGTATACACTACCGGCCATAATTATTATGCCATCCCAGTTTTAAAAAAATGTGTTTCATACTATTTTTAATACTTATTGCCATGTGAATAATTCTAAATAAAAATAGAATGGTTCTTTTGTTATTTTTACTTTGCAAAATTTTACAAGGCAGCCAGGAAGCCTTTGCTTTGGCCAGCCAATAAGAAGAAGAGACTAGCATGGGGAAGAGAGCACAAAAACTGAACACAAGAACAGTTCATTTGATGCTCATGTTATTGTGGAATATTAACAAAATAACTATTCTATTTTCATTTACAATTATCCACTTGGCAATAAATACTAAAAATAGTATGAAATACATCATTTCTTTTTAAAAACTGAGGTTGCCTAATAACTATGGCCGGTAGTGTATATATATATATATATATCAAATCTACAGACTGCGATGGGTAAATTGTCGCTATTTGCCTTGTAAAATTTCGCAAAGTAATAAAAAAAGAACTATTCTATTTTCATTTAGAATTATCCACTTGGCAATAAATACTAAAAACTAGGGTGGCCTAGTAATTATGATCCGTAGTGTATATATAAGAGCGTGTGTATGTGTGTGTGTGTGTAGGAATGCGTGTGTGTGTGTGTTTGATTTGAGTGTGTGTGTGTGTGTGTGTGTGTGTGTGTGTGGTTTAAATATTATGAACAGTTCTACTTTCCTGGCAACACTAAAATAATCTATTAAGAATAAATTTAATAAACTGTATTGTATTGTGAAATTCACATGGTTGCATTTATATGCGTACGTCTCTGATGGAAACTTGGTAAATACCAATTTTATTGGGAATCTTGACATCCGTAATAAAATCTGACATCGCTTATTTCTGAAGAAATGTAATTTGTTAATATATTTTAGATAAAATCGATTTCTCCCATCACATCTAATATCTTTAATTCGTTGGCATGGCAACGCCGAAATAAAAAAAATATAAAAAAAAATCCATATCCAGATATCGACTACAGACAACTTTTGTGATAAAGTTAAAAGACGCTGTGATAAAATAAAACGTCACTAGTGCTGAATAAAACAGTCCTTTGCATCTTACAAAAAGGGAAAACCTTCTAAGTCGTAAATTACATTTCAGAAATAAAATAAGAAAGAAAGAGCAGGACAAAATAATCGTTACCAGGGTACAACGATTGAAATGTTGCTAAGAACAATTGGCATAAAAATTAATGCGATCCGCTATGGATTTCGACAGGAATATAAAATCTGTCTTGTTTCTCAGAGAAAAAAAAAATATTCTTGATATAAAAAATAACAATATCATTCCATTTAACGTGTGTAGTGTAGTCATCTAAGTATTTGGTATATGTTTCGCCGGGCGTCTCTGTTTTTATTTATATTTTTGTGTCCGTCGCTCTACCTAGAGCGTGTTTGTTTCTCTCTATCTCAATCAATTAATATACATTATCATTGCTTGCCTTTCTAACTCAATGTTATAGATTCTTTCATATCATACATGTCAGTTTTTCCAGAAAATTAAGATTTTGTAATAGAAACAAAGAAGAGAGTGGTGGATTGCTATGTGATGTCAGTTCTTAAATACGGCAGTGAATGCTGGACAATATCATCGAAAATGAGGACAAAACTTGAAGCAGCGAAAGTGTGGTTCTACAGAAGGATGCTGCGGATATCGTGGACTGAGCATGCAAGCAACGATGAGGTGTTGGAAAGAATGGCAACAAAAAGGAAACTAATGCTGAGCATCTGGAAGAGACAACTAAAATTCCTGGGACATGCAATGAGGAAAGAGGGCTTGGAGAACTTCATACTGACAGGCCAGATAGAAGGAAAAAGAGACAGAGGAAGTGTTATGTCGTGAGTAAGAATAAATAACTCAACAACAGGAATAGGTTAATTGTTGTATTCCGTGAAAATAGTATTTACAAAGGTTATTAGTATCCAATACAAGAATAAGGGTTAATCGTCTCAACCGTCGTAAGACGTAGTATGAGCAATGGGTACTTCCGGGTCGTCACCGGAAGTCTACGACTGACTTGTCGATCGGCTGCTCGGCACACTCTCTTACGTAGATGCCACCATTACTTTACATAGTAATGGAATAGTCCATTATAGCCGAATAGGCGCGGGCGTCCCAACAGGAAGGTAGCGGATAATATATTTGCAGGGCCTGGTCAGGTGGGTGACGGAACGGAGGTTGCGAGGTTTAACAGGAGAAAACATACTAAGAGCCACCAGAAATAGGGAAATGTGGAGAACGATGATCTCCTACGTCCTGTAGGGACAGGGCACATAAAAGAAGAAGAAGAAGAAACGGAAAAAGCAATGTTTATAAACTGTAAGAAGACAGAGCACAGAATCGCCAAAATTAGAAACAATCAAAGGTGCTTAATACTTATTATTGTGACGATAAACATTCACACTTACCAGAACCAAAGCGTCCAAGGTGTTTTGCTTGTTGGGCTGCTGTGTTGTGATGAATGCGTGCGTAAACCCGTGCCAGACAGTTCGTTTTGTCAGATGCGTCCTCTCCCCTCGCAAGGTCAAAGAAAGGCGATGATTGGTGCGTCGGCAATGGTTTTTGTCCATAAAACGGGTCCGAGAGAATGGCTGCGAGGGTCCTTGGAACGGTGGTGACGTGCGCTGATAGAGAGATCAATATCGAGTTTAGACTGTGTTTATTTTCCTCTGGAAGCTTCAAACCCATCTGTAGAGCGAGCGGTGTACCCGAAACCAAAGAGAAACTTACTGTTTAGCAACAGGTTTTGAAAACTAAACACGTACAGAAATGTAACAATTAGCATTATAAAAAAAGATAATAAATGATTTAAAATTTAAAAAGAGCGAAAACAACGATTGACATTTGTAGTTTTGAAGATAAAAAGTTATTTGAAATTAAGAAGCTAGAAGAGATCTGCACATACGGGAGAAGAAACTGTTAGCATAAGATTGTAATTATACGAGAAAAAGAAAACATAATTAGGAAGAAAGAGGAATAAAGGAACAGTAATTAAAAATACAGTTAAGAAGGATTGATATTAAATTTATTTTTGGAAGATCAAATTGACTGGAAAGCAAGAACCCGGAAGAGAGTTTCTCAAGCGAGAGAAGAAACGGTTAGCATAGGACTTTAAAAAATATGAGAACAAAATATAATTAAAGAGAGATAACAATAAATAAAAGAGGAATCATGAAGGCAGTAAATAATGATTGATAATTACACTTAAATTTTTGAAGATCAATTTCATTGGGAAGCAGGAAGACGGAAGAGAGTTCCACAAGCGAGAGAAAAATCTGTTAGCATATAATAATATAATAATATTCGGGGAAAACATAATTAAGGTTCTTCTTCTTCTTCTTCTTCTTCTTCTTCTTCTTCTTCTTCTTCTTCTTCTTCCTCCTCCTCCTTCTTCTTCTTCTTCTTCTTCTTCTTCTCCTCCTCCTTCTTCTTCTTCTTCTTCTTCTTCTTCTTCTTCTTCTTCTTCTTCTTCTTCTTCTTCTTCTTCTTCTTCTTCTTCTTCTTCTTCTTCTTCTTCTTCTCCTCCTCCTCCTTCCTTCTTCTTCTTCTTCTTCTTCTTCTTCTTCTTCTTCTTCTTCTTCTTCTTCTTCTTCCTTCCTCCTTCCCCCTTCTTCTTCTTCTTCCTTCCTTCTTCTTCTTCTTCTTCCTCCTCCTCCTCCTCCTTCCTTCCTTCTTCTTCTTCTTCTTCTTCTTCTTCTTCCTTCCTCCTCCTCCTTCCTTCTTCTTCTTCTTCTTCTTCTTCTTCTTCTTCTTCCTTCCTTCTTCTTCTTCTTCTTCTTCTTCTTCTTCTTCTTCTTCTTCTTCTTCTTCTTCTTCTTCTTCTTCCTTCCTTCCTCCTCCTCCTCCTCCTCCTCCATCTTCTTCTTCTTCTTCTTCTTCTTCTTCTTCTTCTTCTTCTTCTTCTTCTTCTTATTTGGTCTTTTCTTTCAGGAAGTTAGCAATCATGGCCTTTCACATTTCCCTCTCCCCGGTGGCTCTTAGCACGCTTCCTCCTGTTGCACTACCCAATCCTCGTTTTGACATCCACCTCTTCAGGCCCTTCAAATATGTTATCCGCCGCTTTCCTCTGTCTCCTTTTCCCTCTATCTGGCCTGTCTGTATCAGGTTCTCCAAACCCTCATTCCTCATTGCATGTCCCAGGAACTTCAGTTGTCTCTTCCTGATACTCACTATTAATTTTCTTTTCGTTGCCATTCTTTCCAACACCTCCTCATTGCTCATATACTCGGTCCATGATATCCGCTGCAATCCATCTGTAGAACCATATTTCCTCTGCTTCAATTTTTCTTACATCTTTGGTGAGATCGTCCAATATTCACGGCTGTATTGTATAGCAATTCAGTATTCTCTAGTGAAAGTTTCTTGTGTCTTAGTACTTTACTCAGCTTCAGGAACGCGTCCTTCGCCATGCAAATTCGCCTTCGGTTCTTTGTGTCACACTTTTCCTCTCCTGATAGAACGCTTCCTAAGTATTTAAATTTATGCACTTGCTTGATTCTAGTATCTCCATCTGTATTTGGCATTTTGGGTTGACTTTTTTGCTGATGACCATGCATTCGGTTTTCTTGCAGTTTATTTGTAGTCCTTTCTTGTTACTTTCTTCGGCTACCTTCTGTAGGAGGTCTTGCAGTTTCCTTTCCGTGTCTTATTTGATTCTAGTATCCCCGACGTGTATTTAGCATATTGGGCTGCCCTTTTGACTGATGACCATGCATTCGGTTTTCTTGCAGTTTATTTATAGTCCTTTCTTGTTACTTTCTTCGGCTACCTTCTGTAGGAGGTCTTGCAGTTTCCTTTCCGTGTCTTATTTAATTCTAGTATCCCCGACCTGTATTTGGCCTATTGGGCTGCCCTTTTTACTGATGACCATGCATTCAGTTTTCTTGCAGTTTATTTGTAGTTTTGTGTATCACTCTCTTCAGCTACCGTCTGTCGAAAATCTTGTAGTTTTCTTTCCGTGTCTGCAATCAGCACTGCATCATTTGCGTACCTTATTTTCATCAAATTGTGGCCTCCGATAACAAATCCTGGTATAACATCTAGGGTCCTCAAAATATTCTAGCTGTACAAGCTGAACAGATCCGTTGAAAAGACACATCCTTGTCTTACGCCCCTTTGTAACTTTGTAAATCTGCCGAAATCTTTACCTGTCTGTATGCAGGCAGTTTGCTCCCAGTAGAGATTCTTAATTACTCTGAAATCTTTCCGAAAAATGTCGAGGCTACCGAGTATCTCCAGCAATTTTTTTGTGGCGTATTTTGTAGAATGTTTTCGCATAATCGATAAAACATAGGTACAAGTAGTTCTTCATTTGTATTGCCTTTTCGGAGAGCATTCTAATCATGAATATAATTTCCTTGTTCCAGTGTCTTTGACGAACCAGCACTGTTCCTGCCCTATCTCTGGCCTGATTCTTCTTCTCGCTCTAATCATCAGGATTAGGACGATCACCTTAGAGAATATGAAAAGAACATCTAAATTTATTTATAAATGGAACTTTGTCTCTCTCTGTGTATCTGTGTGTGTCTCTCTATGTGTGTGTCCGTTACCTATAGACTCCGAAGCGGCTGAACAGATTTTCTTGAAAATTTACACAGTTGTACTATAAGCGTCTGCGAGTGTTCTTAGATAGCTGTTGTGTCGTGGTACCCCCGATAAATATCGAAAAATCGATAATCGATAAAATCGGGTTATTGAAGGAGTGGTCCGAATTTAATCAAATTTGATACACTCATAGACAAAAACATAAGAAACGATATTCAGAAGTTTCAAGGTTGCAGTTCTTACAATATTGCAGAAAACCTATATATATATATATATATATATATATATATAAAAGGCAATATGTTTGTGTGTGTGTCTGTTTATCTACCTGCATGTCTGTATTTTTTCAGCCCTTTTATTTTAGTTTTTGCTTCAGGTTTGGCTCTAAGCAGGTATAATTGTAGTTCTTAGTATAAGCCATGATACCATTTCCTCAGAGGACTTATTTCGCCTCCAAAATTCAGTTTACGACGAAAAAAACTTATTTGATATCGATAGCAGGATATCAAAATTTTACTGATATCCATTAATTTTTCTTTCAGTCTAGGGTTTCGCCTTAACTGGAAACAACTATTGCTTTTTAGTCTTTCGTGACAACGTCCAAAGAGTCTGAGCTCCAGGACCATGGATTAGTTTTAAAGCTTTCATTACACCCGAGCAACGCCGGGCTAGACTGCTAGTTAATAATACAGAGACGCATTATTCGCATCGTGTGGGAAAATCAGAAAGATTTTGAAAGTCAATGATCCTACGCACGCATGCGTGTTGGAAGTAAGTGGAGGACATTTTGAAAATTTTTTATGAGTTGCTGTGTTCAAGCCCAACGATAGTTTTAAAAATGGTTTATATATAAAATTTTTACCTTCTCTTTCTCATCCCTCTGTTTTTTCTATAAATATTTTCATGGCTTCTGATCTGACGACCTTAGGTCACTGGTTCCCCTTCTACCAGAATTTACACGAGCAACCAGACTGACAACAAAGTCCCACATTTTTACAGTTACATCAACCAAATGCGGGCGATAATTCTAATCCCTCAGCTTCTTTTCTCGCTCTTTCAGCCTGTGGGACTCTCTTCCATATTCTTGCTTTCCTGGCGGCTACAACCTCCAGGAATTTAAATTTAAAGTCGCTTTGCATCTCTTATTCACTTAATTCTAGGCCTTTCCACATCACCCTGTGTATCTTTTTTATTTCCTTTATCTCTACCTTCACATGTTCCTCTTACCCTTTTCTCGTTCACCCAATTTAGCTGGTTCGTCTTTGTCTTCACTCTCCTCATGTCTAAAACTCTAACTCTCTTATTCAACACCATGCACATCAATGGCAGTACCGCCTTGCTTTGGGTGAAATGATTAAAATAAAAGAAATAGAAATTGTCCTTATCTGGTCCGCTAACAAGTGCTAACACCGCATGTCAGGGTGGCACTGGAAAAACAGTAGTCAAGAGGTGGATTGTCTCTCCTCAAAAGCTCCCAATCAGAAACCTTGCTGCCGGATATAGTCTATCGTCATACCCAAGAGCTGCTTTGGTTTCCAGTTAGAAAGGTTCCACATGTCATTATAATCCTTACCAGGTCAATTACATTATAAAATTTCTACTCTGAGAAACAAACTGTGATGAGATTCGAAACCTAGTCTTTTGAATACAAAGTAAACGTCCCAATCATACGTACATATTTACAAGTATATTCATTGGAAGTTAAAATTATTCCGAAATGCAATAGATTAACTTTTTTTTAATCATTTCACCCCAAGCAAGGCAGAAATGCCACTGATGTGCGAGGGGCTACATAACTGTAAAAAGATTAATTAGAAAAGAGTGAGGAGTACAAACTAGTTAGAAAGGAGCAATAGAAAGCTGAGAAAGCAGCTGCGATGACAGATACATAGGTGGAGAGAAAGGGAAGGTTATACGGGGGTGGGGTAGGAAGCTAGAGTCCAGTGGTTAATAGATGAGTATTGACATTGCATTTAAATTCTTGGAGGTTGTAGCCATAAGGAAATCAAGAATATGGGAGCGAGTTACACAGGCGGGAAGATGCTTGAGAAGAACCTGCAGGAGTAGAATTGTCGTCTGCATTTGGCTAACCTAACTGTGAATGGGTGGGACCCAGTTGCCAATCTGGTTGCACGAGTAAACACCTGTTGTGGAGGCACCAGTGACTTAAGTTCGTCCGAGCAGAAGCCATGAAAATATTTATAAAACAGACAAAGGGAGGCCACATTTCGTCGGTGGGGAAGTGGCTGCAGTCGAGCCGCCAAGTCAGTATTTATCACATTACAGACTCTCCTTTGGAGTCTGTCGAGAACACTATTGAGAAATCATTCTATTACGTTAAATGCGAGAGCAATCAGGTGTAAAGTTGGAATTTTCAGTAGGAAGTAGTTATTCATTTTTTAAGTGGCTACTCTCATCGTAATTGATATAGAATAGAAAATTCAATTTCATATTCTATTATTCCAGAAATTGCATCTTCCTTGTCATAAACAATTCACTTGTTACTTGCGTCATTCATTAAAAAGTGGTTAGAATATAGCATTGTGTTAAAGGTCAAAAACACAATAGATTTGATGTTTCAATTGTTTCACGAAGCGTTAACAAAAAGGCCAATGGTGGAATGCACTGAACAAATATTAAAAAAAAATTATAGGCAGAAGAAGCCCACAAAAACAAAATACTGGTACAAGTAATAATAATAATAATAATAATAAAACAATAATAATAATAATGAATATTATTATTATTATTATTTGCCATACTTTTAACATTAATAAGCGTTATGAATTTATTTTAATGTTTATTCAATGAAAACATAGGTGATCGATATTAAATGGTAAATGAGTAGCTTAAAATTACTTCGGTGAAGTTCTTAATGCGCCCAACGTATTTCCATAATTCGATTTAATCAGTTTTCAAAACTACTAGACAAGAACAAAGCTACGTAGTGTATTAAGAGACAGGAAAATTTCACTAGAAACAAAAAAGAGAGTGCTGGATTGCTATGTGATGTCTGTCCTTCACTATGGAAGTGAATGCTAGACAATATCATCGAAGATGAAGAAAAATCTTGAAGCAACTAAAATACGGTTCTACAGAAGGATGCTGCAGATATTATGGCTCGAGTATGTGCGGTTTTGGAAAGAATGGACACGAAAATGAAGTTTATACTGAGCATCAGGGAGAGAAAGGTAAAGTTCCTGGAGCATGCAATGAGGAAGGAGAGCTTGGAGAATCTGATACTAACAGGCCAGATAGAGAGAAGGAGAGACAGAAGAAAACAGAAGTATAGACAAATATTGAACTTTCGGTACGGATCCGATATAACAAAAATATGGAGGTGAATATGACAATAAAAATGAGGAAAACAGTCCGAACAATGTAAATAATATAAATACTACAACACTCAGAAGTATAGACAAACATTTAAGTATTGGTACGGACCCGATATACTAAAAAATGAACGGAAATATGACAATAAAGATATGGACAAGAGTCCGAATAATGTAAATAATGTAAATACTTCCTCATCTCAGAAATATACACAAATATTGAAATATCTGTACGGACCCGATATACTAAAAATATGGCGGTGAATATAACAATAATGTTAAGGAAAACAGGCTCAACAATGTAAATATTAATAATGTAAATACAACCTCATCTTAGATATATAGACAAATAACCTTTAAATAATTTTGAATGGAAATAAGATATTTTCCGATATAAATCAGATAATAGTAAAAGAACAGTTTAATAATAAAATTAAGAAGTGACCTCAATTTTTTTTTTAGTAGAAAAAGTTGGTACAAAAATTTAAATACCTCGGAAGTGTTCTAATTTAAAGGCAGATAAACAGACAAACATCTAGTCTTTTATATATGTATATTATCGAATTTCTGCACTATTATAAGAACTGCAACCTTGAAACTTCTGAATATCATTTCTTATGTTTTTGTCTATGAGTGTATCAAATTTGAATTTATCAAGCAAGTAAAATTGACCGTCAAAACAGGATTTGAATATTTATTATTGTGAGCGGTGGAAAATTTTTACATGTGAAAGATGACTAAAATGTTGGAGACACCTGGTTTAGTAATAATAACGCCTCGAATTGTCTTATCGTTTGCTAGTTACGTTTTAACCTAAGCCCCACCGTTCCCATTGAGCAACCGATTCCCTTTTTGATCGTACTACGATTTCAGCCACCAAACATAGTAATTAAAAGAGAATTGACATCTAAAACCGGTCAGGTAGTATTGAAAGTTGCAAGACTAAACGGTCAAAGACGAAGTGGTATGTGAGTGGTGTAACGAATCTTGGAATGGGAAATGAAAGGGCTGAATTAAATTTTGTTCGAGTTTGTTAAATTACATATAAAAACTTTGCGAAATTTATAAATTCATCTCATGTGTCTCTAGCTATGTGTTAAACAGTATAACCTTTATATGCGAAAGTTTGTCATTTCACCATATTCACTCGAAATAAATAAAACCGATCCTGATAATCCAAAACAAATCAGTGTCATTGGATTACGAAATATCTCTTAAAAGTGAAATCTATCTAAACTTATAAATGAATCTTTGTCTGTGTGTGTGTGTGTGTCTGTGTGTGTGTATCCGTTACTTATAAACTCCGAAACGGCTGAACCAATTTTCTTGAAACGTTACACAGTTGTACTATAAGCGTCTGCGAGTGTTCTTAGCTAGGTTTTGTGTCAAGGTACCCACGATAAATATCGAAAATCCATGAGCGAAAAATCGGGTTATAGAAGGAGTGGTCCGATTTTAATCAAATTTGATACACTAATAGACAAAGACATAAGAAACGATATTCAGAAGTTTCAAGGTTGCAGTTCTTACAATAGTGCAGAAAATCGATAATATATATATGTAAGAGGCAAGATGCTTGTGTGTTTGTCTGTTTATCTGTCTGTATGTCCTTTATACAAACCCACAATTTTTATCCGATTCTCACCAAAATTCACACAAATACTCTTTAGGCAGAATCTGAGCTCCAGGACCATGGATTAGTTTTAAAGCTTTCATGACACAGGAGCAACGCCGGGCTATACTGCTAGTATCTCTTAAAAATGAAATATCTCTTAAAAGTGAAATATCTCTTAAAAGTGAAATATCTCTTAAAAGTTAAATATCTCTTAAAAGTGAAATATCTATTAAAAGTGAAATATCTCTTAAAAGTGATTTTCTCGTGTTTATCTTTAATGTTATCACAAGCTAATTAAAGTGAGTTTTGTTGACGTGGAACGTTTTCAAATTTCGATCGCGCGTCGATATCGTCATTATTGTCCAAACTATATACGTTACCGATTCAGGAGAGGTGTCTACACGAAAGAGTCAACGCAGCTGCAAACACCTGACGATACCAATAATCATGTTGATGGACTGGAATCAAGTCGATTCCGGTCGATATTTTTCATGTGATTCTCGTCTTGTAGTCGGAGAATTTGATTCTCGATGCTGCTATGCAGAACCCATTCGAGACAGCTATATGCCTGAAGAAAGCTGAACATTTGAAGGAAAAACAAAATAAAGAGTGTGGCAATCGGTAGAGGTAGATATCTGCAGAGAATCCAAACAATCATTTAAGGAAGCAGACACCTCTCTGCACATATGGAGAACAAGCGAAGTTAAGTAATACCGAGGCTGGTCCCTACCTAAAAGAATGACTGAGTAACAGGTAAGAATTAGAAGATTGGAAAGACGAGTTTAAATTTCAGTCAGATTTGTTGTTTTCACCTATGCGCCAATTTTCCATTACTTCCCCCTTCACATATGGATTAATTAGTAAAATCATTATCAAAAACTTCTTGCAAGCAATAACTAGTTTCTGGCTGTAAATAACAAGCAGAAGTTTGATAAAGCGTAAAAAAAAAAGATCGATCAATCCTGCCTTTGAATATTTACAATTATTTAAAACCTAGCAGTACAGCCCGGCGTTGCTTGGGTGTAATGAAAGCTTTAAAACTAATCCATGGTCCTGGAGCTCAGACTCTTTGAACGTTGGCACGAAAGACTAAAAAACCATAGTTGTTTTCAGTTAAATCGAAATCGTAGACTGAAAGAAAAATGAATAGATGTAAGTCAAATTTTGATTTCTTGCTATCGATATCAAATAAGTTTTTTTCGTCGTAAACTGAATATTGAAGGCTAAATAAGTCCTCTAAGTAAATGGTATCATGGCTGAGACTAAGAACTACAATTATACCTACTTGGAGCCAAACCCGAAGCAAAAGCTAAAATTAAAGGGCTAAAAAAATACAGACATACAGGCAGATAAACAGACACACACACAAACATCTTGTCTTTTATATATGTATATTATCGAATTTCTGCATTATTGTAAGAACTGCAACCTTGAAACTTCTGAATATCATTTCTTATGTTTTTGTCTATGAGTGTATTACATTTGATTAAAATCGGACCACTGCTTCTATATCCCGATTTTTTCGATTATTGATTTTCGATGTTTATCGGGGGTGCCTCGACACAAAACCTAGCTAAGAACACCCACAGACGCTTAAAGTACAACAGTGTAAATTTTCAAGAAAATCCATTCAGCCGATTCGGAGTCTGTAGGTAACGGACACACACACACACACACACACACACACACACACACATGCACACACAGCGACAAAGTTCCATTTATAAATAAATTTAGATAGTCTGATTCACAAAAAGAGCATAATCTCAAACTACTACCGATGATCGGTAAAAAATTTGTTGTGATTTGAAACTTAAAATATAAATTGACAGCAATATGCAAGCCAAATAGAGTTTTCTTTTTCTTCTATGTGCCCTGTCCTTTCAGGACGTAGGCGATCATGGCTTTCCACATCTCCCTATCTCTGGTGGATCTTAGCAAGCTTTCTCCTGTTACACCACGCAACCCTTAAGAAACAGGAAAATTTCGCTAGAAACAAAGAAGAGAGTACTGGATTGCTATGTAATCTCAGTTCTTCAATATGGCAGTGAATGTTGGATAATATCATCAAAGATGAATGAAAAATTTGAAGCAACTGTAATGTGGTTCTACAGAAGGATGCTGCGAATATCATGGATCGAGCATGTGAGCAATTATGAGGTAGAAACGAAAAGGAAATTAATACTGATCATCAGGAAGAGACAGCTGAAGTTCCTGGGACATGCAATGAGGAAGGAGGGCTTGGAGAACCTGATACTAACAGGACAGATAGAAAGAAAAAAAGACAGAGGAAGGCAGCGGATAACATATTTGAATGACCTGATCAGGTGGATGACGGAACGAGAGAGAACAGGTTGGATTCTATTGCTTTCCGCGGAAAAAAATGTCAATCTATCGCGGAAAAAAACTTGTGCCCGGTCAGTCATGTCTCTTTTGAGACATGATCGCCCAAAGCGTGTATCATGTATAGTTCTTAACTGACTTACTAGACTGGCGAAAAAATTAACCTAAACTTGTATGCAGTGAGGAAGGAAGGGGGCTTCGAGAACCTGATACTAGCAGGACAGATAGATGGGAAAAAGAGACAGAGGAAAGCAGCGGATAACATATTTGAAGGGCCCGAGCAGGTGGCTGACAGAACGGGGGTTGCGAGGTGTAACAGGAGCAAACATACTAAGAGCCACATGGGATAGGGAGACGTGGAGAACCATGATCGCCTACGTCCTGAAGGGACAGGGCACATAGAAGAAGAAGAAGAAGAAGAAGAAGAAGCAGAAGAAGAAGAAGAAGAGTTGGAAAGGGATTAAGGAAATTAATCAGTAAGCAAGTGTTACAGAGGTATGTCAGAAGACTGTGGTCATGAGTAAGTGGATTAATGATTAAGGAATTGTGGGAATTTGAAGGATTAACGAAATGTCCGGTTTGCAAGTATTAAAGGGGAATGTCAGAGAATTGAGGTATGGATTAAGGAACTGTGTGAGGCAGAAAGATTAAAGAGAGATTAAAGATATTTCTATTGAGCAAGGATTTGAGAAGAATTTAAAAAGAGTAATATCATAATTAATTATTAAAAGACTGAGGTTATGGCTATGGAGCTAAGCGATTAAGAAATTGTGAGTTAGAGAAAATGTAAATCCCTAGGGAGTGTTCTAACAGGAGATGGAAAGTGCGACACAGACATCCGAAGGCGAATTGGCATGGCAAAGGACGCGTTCCAGAAGCTGAGTAAAGTACTCACACACAGAAAAATTTCATTAGAAACAAAAAGTGCTGGACTGCTATGTGATGTCAGTTCTTCAATACGGCAGTGAATGCTGGACAATATCATCGAAAATGAGGAAAAAACTTGAAGCAGCGGAAATGTGGTTCTACAGAAGGATGCTACGGATATCCTGAACTGAGCATGCAAGCAACGATGAGGTGTTGGAAAGAATGGCAACAAAAAGGAAATTAAGACTGAGCATCAGGAAGAGACAACTGAAGTTCCTGGGACATGCAATGAAGAAAGAGTGATTGGAGAACCTGATACTGACTGGCCAGATAGAAGGAAAGACAGAGAAAGCAGCGGATAACATATTTGCAGGGCCTGATCAGGTGGATGACGGAACGGGGATTGCGAGGTCTAACAGAAGCAAACATACTAAGAGCTACAGGGGACAGGGAGACGTGGAGAACCATGATCGCCTACGTCCTGAAGGGACAGGGCACAGAGAAGAAGAAAATCTCGTAATGCAAGAAAAAACATGACTAAATTTTATATGTATTTATTAAAATAAACATTGTTTCTGTACATGGCAATATATTTGGTTGTTACATGCATTCGTTCATTTTAATAATCTATTTAAATTTCTAATTAATCATTTAACGATGTAATTGTCGTGCCTCCTAAAACCTAAATGATATTTCTCGCTCATTGACGGATGTGGACTGGATTAAAGCATGAGTTAACTTAAATATATTGATGCCATAACGTAAACCAACGGCGAATTTAAGCAAACCAGAATTAACAATTTAGTGTTTACAATAAAACAGAAGAGCAAGAATTGAAAATTGAGCATATCTTAAATTGAGCATATCTCTACAGATAGAAGCAGATGAGAATCAGCATTTTTAACAGATAGTGGAGGAGAAACCACATTGCGCTTTTGTTTATTAATTGTCATGGATGTTCGTTGTGATGCAGTGGATATCATCACGGAACGAGAAATCAGGAAGACGAGTTTGTATTCTGGTTGATTTCATTGAATTCACTTACGCGCAAAGGTCGTTCAATAAATAAGGTGAATTTTTCGCTATAAGGACTTCTAATACAGATAGAAGCTTACTTTTAAATTTTTTTCCTTTACTTCTTTTTCAAGGAGATTTAATTTTTTTTTTTTTGTAGATGAAAAAAAAGCTTTTAGAGTTTTGACATTAACAAAGATGGCCGAACAAGAAGCGTGCTCCAGGATTAAATAGAGGTCAGTTATCAAGTTTTAGTTGCTGAAGGGTGCAAACCAGTTGAAACAGTGTATGGTGCCACATGTTTCAGCCAAAAAATGTCTACAAGTGGGCTAAATTGTTTAGAGAATTTTGAAAGTGACGATGACTTCAAAAGTGCTGTGAGCGATTGGCTGAGACATCAGGCCAAAGATTTTTACGCTGAAGCAATACGGAAGCTTGTGCACAGATGGAAAATGTGTGTGACATTGCTGGGAGATTACTTAAAAAAAAAGAAAAAATTAATCTTCTATCTGTATTAGAAAAATTCACCTTAGGAAAATTCACCTTATTTATTGAATGACCCTCGTATCATTTCGAAAGGTATTAATCTGTCGCTTCTCTATCTAAATATGAGTTAAATAGCAGAACATATTGGGTTGTATAGCCTGGGTTGGTAACCTGTCTACCACAGAAAGTAATTGCCACAAAGTAATTCGGGAAAGTCTTTTGCCAAGTCAGTCATGTCTCGAAAGAGTCATGATCTCCCAAGTATGTATCACGTTTTGTCACTTTACTGACTGAAAGAACATGACTCTGGTTTAGTATGCAATGTTTTAGTACTCTTACTATTTAGTTCTTAGAATTCTTATTGGCGTTGAGATTCTCCCTTTTCATAAAGATGGACTCGTCCATAGTATGCTTATACTACTGCTACAGGAACGAGACTGACGTATACCGCGTTTTCTCGCGGTAATACTTTTGACACTGTCAGCTCTCTATCTTCGGGCGGAGAGCATTAACCCAGTCGTGGCTCCGCCGAAAGATAGAGTCACAACTGAGCCAAATTAGACAGAAATTTTTGACTGGGCTATATAGCCCGAATGACCCACATTTAAAAAGGCCTTATGCGGCGCATTTTGCTCTAGCGTGAGGGCAGATAAATACAGCATACCGCGTTTACTCGCGGTAATTCTTTTGACACTGTAAGCTCTCTGCATTCGGACGGAGAGCATCAACCCAGTCGTGGCTCCGACGAAGGGTCGAGTTGCGACTTTGGCAAAATTCGACAGCTATTTTTGGATGGGTTAAATGGCCCGGAGGCTTCACTTAAAAAAAGCCTTGTCCAACATTTTGCCCTAGTGGGAGGGCAGATAAGTACAGAATATTGCTTTTTTTTAGTCCAAAGAGAGATTGGCAGTCAGTACACAGAAGTTCATAGTAGCTCTATGCTCCACTCATCGATAAGATTATTACGCAGTACCCGTCATCATCCGACGCAGACATACTCAATATACTACGGCCTCAATTCCAGAGACTTGTACATATACTTTTTACTAACCCGTATTCCTGGACTAGTAATCTTCATTTATGTCTGTATCCTCACGTTAATACACTTATTTTCTATCTCGATTACTGCTCGTTGTTTATTTATTGATGTGGGCCTCATTCCGGAGATCCACAACACTTAGGTTACGCGAAAATCCAATCTACTCCTCCATTTGAGCCATAGATAGCGCAAGAATTGACAGTTCTATGCATTTCAAAATGGGCTTTTAATTATGTTCAAAAGGGAAGGAGACCTGAATTTGAATTCGATGATTCCATTTCCCGGGCTGATAACCGTTACACTACCGGTACACCCTAGATGTGTATACGGGGTAAAAAATTGTGTATTAGATATATGTGACATTATAAGTAAAATATGCCCGAGTCCAGAAAGTTGTTAATTATATAATTCCCTGGCTGAACTGATCACTTCGTAAGAACATGTGCTGCGATCGAACAATAATAATAACTAACGGAACCCGTGGAATTTCCACGGATGGATAATTTTACATTGTCATACTACAAATGATAGTAACGTCTTCACATATAAATGTATTGGATCATAAAATACCGATAACACAGTGTGTAACTTTTTTTAAATATCTATAAAAGTAATGTCCATAGAAGCTACTTTACTGTAATCATATATTATATTAAGCAGCGTATGCACAGGACCATAACCAAAATACTATACGTTATTTTCTGAAAGAGAATTTTTTATTACTGAAAATCATAGCTCCTGTGTCGATTGTAAACAGAAAAGACCAACTGAGTAATGGCCAAGGGTGTAGAGGCCAAAAATTTCGTTATTAGGCTGTGAGATACGACAACAAACCTACCTATTTTTACTGTATTCTACAGTACACACTCATATAGACACATAATTACTGCTACAACCACCAGCTTAAGCTGCTACCGCTACGGTAATGCTATAGGCTCACTCCTCCTACTCTCTCACTCTTTACTACCCTTCCGTTTGGCAAAGGTGTGAGAAAGGCGGAAATGAATAGCGTTTATAAAAAGATAGAGGGGAAAGGAAAAGCTCGTGTAGAGAGTAAGTGTGTTATCTTTCTTCAGGGGCGTAACGGACGGAGGAACTGACTATCTAAGTAAGTAAGTAAGTAAGCAACTAAGTAACTAACTAAGCAAAGGTACAGGCAGAATTATTATTATTATTATTATTATTATTAATAATAATAATAATAATAATAATAATAATAATAATAATAATGGCCAATGCTTGCTAAAAAAGAATTATCGAGTACACATGGTGAGAAATTGTGTTAACCCGAAAGGGAGATTGTGTGATAAATATCCAGAAATCATTGACCCCCTTGCAACAGGTTGCTAAATGCATAAGTCCTCATTTCCCCATATTCACTAAAAATAAAAAAAAGCTTTCTGATAATCCAAAACATGTTTCGGCTTTAAATTAATTACATAGGGTTGATAAATTGCAGTCCGGTGTCAAAAAGTAGGCAAAAATGGAAGCAAGGATAATTTGTATCATTGGATCAAGACTTATCTCTTAAACCGATTAAAAACATAATTTCCAGTGTGTTGTGTTTATCTTTAATGTTATCACAAACTAATTAAGGTGAATTTTTTTTATTATTTGTTGATTTTTGTCGAGTTCGTAGCTGTCGTTGAATTTTTGAACAAATTTTCGGCGCCCTACGCCCTCGTCAGGTTACTGACTGAAGTTCTCGAGTAATATTTTGCCCTTTCTGCCGGTTAGTTACAATGCGTGATATTCATTTCGCAGTGCGTCTTCTTTTAACTGTATTGTTTTTGTTTACGTTGCTAGGGATATATATATATATATATATATATATATATATATATATATATATATATATTTCCCCTTTCTCAACGAATGATCTTTTGAGTTTTGCTTCTTTTCCGTTGTTGGCTTTGGGTACTAATCCGAAGTATCTTGATTCATATAGTTTCGGGAAGCATTTGTTTCGTTAGATTCCACTGTATTGAACTGTTTTTTTCGATCTGATTTGGTATGTGAGTTTGCAGAAGCTAGCCTGGATGTTGGTGTGGTTGACTTTGTTTTCCTTGAATGTAAATTTGAGACACTTGGCCAGTCGTATCAGTTCTTCTTCATTTAACGAACTCAAAAGATCGTTCGTTGAGAAAGGGAATATATATATATATATATATATATATATATATATATATATATATATATATCCCTGGCAACGTAAACAAAAACAAAACAGTTAAAATGAGACACACTGCGAAACGCATCGTAGCTAACCGGCAGGAAGGGCTAAATATCACTCAAGAACTTCAGTCATTAACCTGACGAAGGCGTAGAGCGCCGAAAATTTGTTCACAAATTCACTGACAGCTAAAGGCTCAACAAAAATCGACAAATAATAAAATAATTCAACAATGCTGCTAAAAAGGAATAGAATACATTAATGAAGGTGATTTCAGCTGAGGTGGAACGTTTTAAAAATTCGATCGCGCGTCGGTATCGTCATTGTTATCCAAACTCTATACATTACCGATTCAGGAGAGGTGAATATAAACGCCGGCATGATAGAGTGGGCCAATATATACACTGGGAAACATGCCACATTTAAGGGAAAGAAAACTGGTATGAATATCACCCAATTCCGGTTACAGATTTCGGGCTTGCAACAATTGTTAAAAAAACAGAATAATCAAATTTATTCTCAGAAACATCGTGGTCAAAGACCACAAAAACAGAATATGCTTTCTTATTGACATGACAGCCCATGCAAACTGTAATGTATCTTTGAAGAGGTTTAAAAAAAAACTATCAAAATAAAGTATCTTGAAGTGGAAATCTCAAATATATGTGTCCTGGCTATAATTGGGAGGTTGTGAGATCCACCTCTTAGTTGCTGTTGTTCCCAGGTGTGGTAGCACTTGTTGGAGTCCCAGCTATGGGCAAATAGTTAACCCCCAAACTGGTGTCAAAACACTATGATAGTATAAAAACAAACTTTTATAGAAACTAGCAGTACAGCCTGGCATTGCTCGTGTGAATTGAAAGCTTTAAAACTAATCCATGATCCTGGCGCTCAGACTCTTTGGACGTTGGCACGAAAGACTAAAAAGCAATAATTGTTTCCAGTTAAAACGAAACCCTAGACTGAAAAACTGAAATTTAAAGGCTAAATAAGTCCTCTGAGTAAATGGTATCATGGCTGAGACTAAGAACTACAATTATACCTACTTAGAGCCAAACCTGAAGCAAAAACTAAAATAAAAGAGCTGAAAAAATACAGACATACAGGCAGATAAACAGACACACACCTTATATATATATATATATATATATATATATATATATATATATATATTATCGATTTTATGTACTATTGTAAGAACTGCAACATTGAAACTTCTGAATATCCTTTTTTATGTCTTTGTCTATGAGTGTGTCAAATTTGATTAAAATCGGACCACTCCTTTTACAACCCGATTTTTTCGATTATCGATTTTCGATATTTATTGGGGGTACCTCGACACAAAACCTAGCTAAGAACACTCGCAGGCGCTTATAGTACAACTGTGTGAATTTTCAGCCATTTCGGAGTTTATAGGTAACGGACAGACACATGCACACAGGTACACACACACACACACATACACACACACACACACACACACAGATAACTTTCCATTTATAAATAAGTTTAGATATATAAATCAAAATAAACATTTATAGAAAAATTTACATTTTTGAAGGAAATATTTTTCCAACAATACATTTTTGAAAAATAAAACATTATTCTCAGCAAAATATTTTAAATGCAAAACTAGAAAATATCTTCAGTTTTCTAAAATAAAAAAGAAATAAAAAAGACAATTTTCATCAAAATCTGACTAAATGAACCTCCTCACTACAACGGAATATTAAAAAAAAATAACTTAAAACCATAACCTTTTGGCATTAAATAACCCACAGAGGTGTTCATATGCCGTTAAACAAAACTCAAACTCAAACTCAAAATGTGTTACATAAGAACATCAATTCCAGTTGTAATTAGAGCTCCCGTTTTGATTGGAATAGTTTTCGATGGACACATTCAGTGTATTCCTGGTCGCCCATGCCATATAAATTTCAATGTTGTGGTGCAGCGGATAGCGACTCTGAACGACAAATCGGTGTGCCGAGTTCGAATTGCATTCATTAAGCACACACTTGGGAAAGGTATTAATCCGTCTCTTTCCTCCGGTTATGGGTTAAATAATAGGAGTGATTCGGTTCTCTAGACTTGGCTGGCAACCAGTCTACGGCAGAAAGAAATGGCAACCTACTGCGGGATAATCTTCTACCCATGTTCGCCCAAAGCGTGTTTCACGTATGGCACTTAAATGACTGACTGAATTTCATCGTTTGAGATATAATTAAAACTGCTATTGGGCATAAAGTGGGGGATCTGTTTTATATTGTTATGAAGTAATAAACTGAACCCCCACTAATTATACTTAATATTATATTGGAATATAATACATATCTTCTCTGTCTAGCTATGAATCAAATAATAGGACAGATTGGGTTCTTTAGCCTTGGCTGTTAACCAGTCTACCGCAGAAAGCAAAGGCAACCTACTGCGGGATAATCATCTACCCATTCAGTGTATCACGTATGGCACTTAACTGACTGACTCACAAATACAACTTACACATTACAAAGTCTTTTATGTATGTAAAATGTCTATGATCTTAGTATCTTTAATAATTTACTCTTAAATGCTCAGGGGAAAATATCATGAAACCATTTCTGAAACGAAGTCTCTGGTTAAGAACCTAAAGGAAATGATTACCTCACAGAAATCTAAATAAATAAATAAATTAATTCAAATAGACCAGACATTATTGTTAAAAACCAGGAGAAAACTTGTCTATTAATTGATATGGCTTGTCCAGCGGATTGTAACATAGCAATCAAGGAATTTGAAAAATTGTCAAAATATAAAGACCTGGAAATTGAAATAGAAAAAATGTGGAAATTGAAAACAAGAGTTGTGCCAGTGATAGTAGGTGCACTTGGAATGATAAAAAATGGAACAAAACAGTACATTGAAAGAATCCCTGGAAACCCCAGCTTAAAAGATATACAAAAAATTGTCTTATTAAGTACAACCCACACACTAAGGAAAACTTTATCTATGTAATGCTGGAGATGATAGGGAAGATAGAAAAACATGAAATGGAGCCATAACAACAAGCCACGACCTGCCTTAGGTCTCCCCGCAGATTTGGTTGGTAGTGAGACCAAAGTAGAAATCGAAATATGATGAAAAATGACATAATAATAAATCAATTTTACATGCACCTATTCATATACGTTTTTGCTTGTTTAACACTCAGAGAGCCCACCCGTACTTTATGGACCAACAGTGCTAATAAGACGTCAAATTTACTCGTGCAACCAGACTGGCAACAAGGCCCCACCCTTTTACAGTTAGATTAACGAAATGCAGGCGACAATTCTACTCCATCAGCTTCTTTTCTCTAGGCTCCCGCCTGTGGAACTCCCAACTGTATACTTGCTTTCCCGACGGCTATAACCTCCAGGAATTTAAATGCAATGTCAATTCTCATCTCTTATTCACTTGACTCCAGTCCTTTCTAGTATCACCCCATGTATCTTCTTCTTTCATTTCTATTTGCCTTCTCAACTGTCTTCACTCCTGAGTTCACATCCTTCTCTTGCCCAATCTCTGACACCACCTTTAACTGTTTCGTCTTTCTCGTTTACTCTCTTTAGTTGGTTCGTCTTTCTCTTCACTTTCCTTTTGCCTAAAACTTTAACTCACTTACGTAGCCCCCTGCACATCAGTGGTGGTACTAGCTTGCTTGGGTGAAATGATTTTTTAAAAAAAATTATTATTTTGCTCCGAAAGAAGGGTATAAAGCTACTGAGTCTGAAAGGGTTTATGGATTTGATAGAATATGAGAAAATATAAAAATTATTAAGGAGAAACGACAAAGAAAGAACAAGAATTAAGAAGACAGAAGACAACGATTAGCATAGAATTTATTTATTTATTTATTTATTTGGAACAGCAAAGTAAGAAGCCGGAACATTGTTCTATAACAAAGAAGCGCGGAAGCCGAAAATGATTCCTGGGAGTCAGCCCATCATCTCACCCCAAGCAAGGCATTCCACTGCCACTATTGCGCATGGGCCTACAGAGGGGAAGGTAAAGAGAAGGAGTGGTTAGACATAGGGAATGTCAGGATGAAGGTGACAGATGAGTAAGGATACCGAGGATCTTAAAAAATAATGCATGGTTTTTTTTAATCATCTCACCCCAAGCAAGGCATTCCACTGCCACTATTGCGCATGGGGCTACATAGGGGAAGGTAAAGAGAAGGAGTGGTTAGACATAGTGAATGTCAGGAGGAACGTGACAGATGAGTAAGGATAGCGAGGATGAGGGTTGGGAAGAGTGCTTGATAGAATGGGAGCAGGTTAGTATGTTAGGAGGTGTCTATTGACCTTACATTTAAACCCCTGGAGATTGTAGCCGTCGGGGAAGCAATCGTTTGGAAGAGAATTCCACAGTCGGAAAGTGCGAGGAAAGAAACTGTTGGAGTAGAAGTTACGGCTGCATTTTATCGGTTTCACTGTAAAAGGGTGGGATCTAGTTGCTAATCTAGTATCTCGTTCAAATTCGTATTTAGGGGGCACCAGTGATCTAAGTTCATCGGAGCCGTGAAAGTATTTATAGAAGAGACACAGGGAAGCCACGTCGCGCCGGTGGCAGAGAGACTGCAGGCGGTCTGCCAAGTCGGTATCTATCATATTACAGACCCTCCTCTGAACCTTATCGAGAAGCCCGAGGAGAACAGCAGGGGCACCCGACCAGATATGGCAGCAGTATTCAATGCACGGGCGGATGGTAGATTTAAATGTGCAGGATAGATTTAGACGGAAAAAACTTCCGGGCCCTACACAGAGAACCGACTTGCATAGCAGCGGATTTAGCAATGGATTCGATATAGTCATTCCATTTGAGGTCCGCTGAAAGTGAGAGACCAAGGAGGCGTAGTGTTTTACTCTCTGGGAGGCAAGCCTGGTCCATGCTAATGGGAGGTAGGTAAGATTGTCGATGATGGTTAATTGAGAGTAGCTTCGTTTTAGAAGCATTAAAATTTACTAGCCATTTCTTACCCAGTCCGATATGGATTGGAGGTCTTTTTCAATCTCGGCTGCGAGCTTAGCTTTGACGTCTACACCAGATTTTTGTAGGAGACGAGAGTAAACTGTAAATTTGAATAGGGTTAGCAGCCTCACTGCCTCGATCGTGATGGCTTGGGAGTTCATGCAAGCAAAACCAACGAAGAACATTTCTTCATCCTTCAAACAACCCTTGTTATTCTTAACAAGTATCCAAATTAATCGCACGCGGGTCAGCATTAAAGACGTCAACTTTGTGACTACTCGACCTTAGGGAAATTCAGACCTGGGCTTCATGGTTGGAAAGCCAACATTCTATCCCCTAGGACACATGTTATGAATCGCCGTGATACGGACATTTTCGAATAAGCAAGCTTGCGGTTTCACATGATATTATCGCTGCGTTTTAAACATAACGAACCTGTTTCTACGAATTAATTCCTGAAGATTCATCTTCGTCAAACTATGAGTTATTTCGATTCAAAATAGAAAATATTTTTATAAGGAAGATCAATAAGAACTGAAGAAATATGTATTTTGATCTACTCTTCACACGTCACTCTCAATCAACATTCTATTCCATGAGATAATTGCAGCTTCAATGGATCATACGGGCATTTCGACGTGTTACAAAGGCTAGTGTAGGGTACGCCAGCCATGCCTGGTACAAGGCCACTTCCAAGGCTACTTCTGAGTTTTATTTTGTTACTGAACACTGTAACATATTTGTGAGAAGAAAATGTTCATACGGAAATGTACGTTGTTTTGTTTTGTTTTGTTTTATCTTTTTTTTTTTATCATATCGCCCCAAACAATAAATTTTATTATCACTTTTTGCAGGGGGTTGCATAGAATGAAAGTTATGAGAAACAATGACAGGTTATTAGGGGTGTCAGGAAGTGGGTAAGAGATGGATGAGAATACTGATGAGAGTGGAGTGGACGGAGAAAGAAGCATGAGAGCGAGGATGCTGGTTAGTGAGATAGGAGATGACTATTGACTCTACATTTGAATTCTTGGAGATTGTAGCTGTCGAGGAAGCAAGTAAATAGAAGGGAATTCCACAGGCAGGAAGTGCGAGAAAAGAAGCTACTGGAGTAGAATTTAGGTTCACATTTTATTGGTTTCACAGTAAAAGGGTGGGACCTATTTGCTAATCTTGTGGCTCGAGTAAATTTATATATAGGAGGCACCAGTGAGCTAAGTTCATCGGAGCAGAAGCCGTGAAAGTATTTGCAGAAGAGACACAGGGAAGCCACATTGCGCCGGTGAGAAAGTGACTGTATCCGAGCTGCCAAGTCGAGATCTATCACATTACAGATTCTCCGTTGGATTTTGTCAAGGACACCTAGGTGGAGAGCTGTAGCACCCGACCAGATATGGGAGCAGTATTCAATGCACGGGCGGATGGTAGATTTATATATGTGCATGATTGTTTCAGGCGGAAAAATCATCCCGGACCTACAGAGAGAACCGACTTTCTTAGCAGCGGATTTAAATGTTCCAGAGAAATTGTAGCAAGTAGCTAAGTGTCCTGGGGCGTATACTGTTAGAAGCAGAATGTATGTATGTAAAAGGATTAAAAAGTGTTATGTTTCTTTCCCTTTTTCTGTAAGTTGGCTACAGGGTGAGAAAGAAGGTGAAACAAATAAAGAAAGCTTACTGAGTGGTCTTAATTTTACGAGTGAGTTGAAGATATCCTGTTGTTGTTGTTGTTTTTTTTTTTTGTTTTGCTTTTTAGGTGCGGAGTGAAAACGAAGAACGGAAAATTGAAAATAAAGTTGGAATGAATGTATTTCGGCAAGACATGACCTCGTCTTGAAGTTTGTTCTTTACATTGTGAGATGCTTCAGATACCGCTCCCATTCTGACCGTTTTGAACTTAACTAGAAAATCTCGTTAAGAAGAAATTGACTGGCGTCATAGATGAATTTACTATTTCCTATCCAATCAGCATGTAGAATCTTAGTGTTCTTAGTTTTGTAAAATTTGCTTTGGTTTGGGTTTCTCCAAAATGTTTTCAGTCGTTCGGATCCTCTTTTGCTGGTGTGCAATTTTACGTTTTTCGTTTGAGTTAATTGTTAGATGACAGGATTTGTCTCCTATACTAGCAACATGTCTCAGTAGATCAATTGTGACTGAATAGTGGGTTGTATTACCACAGAGTGCTAATCCTTCGGCCTATTGCTTAAAAACTAAACTTAAAGTATCATTTGACCACCCGGACGTCATGTAAGGCTTAGTAAACGTTTCTTATTAGATCAAGCACGACTGATGCTCCAAACATTCGGCTTTGTGCCACATCTAAGCTAAGCTTAGAAAATCATTTGACAAACCTCTACCGCTGTTCAAAAAACCGCGTAGGGACATCAACCGGATGATCAGCGAACTAAAATAATCCTAACAAAGAAAAATATTCTGCTCCTTTTCAAGAGAATAGAGAGGAGTGTGATCTGGGCGATAAGCAAAACTATATACTCCTCTTAAAGCAAATTATTAAGTTCCGTTTGGCTATTTTGGTTTAGCAACATACAAACTCCTATGGGCTTTTTATTTTATATCTATGTAATTTTTGTCTATATTTCTGAGATGAGACATATTGTATTTTGGCTATTTATAAATACGCGCAAATACCCTTGGGAAAGGCATTAATCAGCTTATTCCTTCCAGCTATGGGTTAAATAACAGGACAGATTTGTTCTATAGCCTTGGTCGGCAACCAGTCTACCGCAGAAAGCAATGGCAACCTACTGTGGGATAATCTTCTGCCCAGTCAGTCATGTCTCTTTCGAAACATGATCGCCCAAGCGTGTGTCACGTATGGCACTCAACTGACGGATATTGGTTTGTGCGTTGTCGTGCATATCGGCTCGGAATGAGAAATCGGGGAGCCGAGTTCGAATTCCAGTTGAATCCAAAGCATTCAATTATGTACAAATACCCTTGGGAAAGGTATTAATCCGTCTCTTCCTTCCAGTTATGGGTTAAATAATAGAACAGATTGTATTCTATATCATTGGAAGGCAAACAGTCTGCCGTAGAAAGCAATGGCAACCTACTGCGGGATAATCTTCTGCCCAGTCAGTCATGTCTCGAAAGAGACATGATCACCCAAGCGTGTTTCACGTATGGCACTTGACTGGTATTAGTTTGTTGTTTTCGGCTTTCTTGCCACATTCACAACGTTTCAGTTATTGTACGCTCGGACTTTCTTCAGATGATTGTGATTTTGAACTGAACCATTTTTTTTCCGTTTCATGTAGTAGATTGTTCTTTTTCCATGTGTCATGCCGTTTCCAGATTTCTCAGTATGAGCAATCTCCTTTTTATTTAACTCTCTAAGTGTTTAGAAGTTGCTTTTCACTTCTGTTAGAGCCGAGATTAACTCACTGGATCCAACCGACACAGTTTATTCACAGAGTGGCGTGTCTTTGAGTACGTCAGTGTATGAATTTTAGGGTCTGAATGTGAGAAAAGAAACTGTTTGAAAAAGGAGAGACGGTTATATTTAATTATTTCAACATTAAAAGGGTGGGACCTAAATGGCACTCTAGTAGCTTGTTTAAATTCACGTGGTCGTGGCACCAGGAAAAACACTCGTCATTGCAGTTGCTATGAAAATATGTGTAGTTGGATTGTTATTTTTCAGTCAAACTGAAGAGAGTACCACAAAAATGACGTGCGAGAAAGAAACAAAGTAGAAGAATTAAATTTAACTGTTTCGACGGTAAGTGGGTGGGGCCTAGATGTCAGGCATAAATACAAGTTACCGGAGAACCCGGGCAAAAACATCGTCGGAGCAGCTGCTATAAAAAAATTTTTTTTTTTAATCATTTCACCCCGAGCAAGGCGGAAATGCCACTGATGTGCAGGGGGTTACATAAATGTAAAAAGATTAATTAGAAAAGAGTGAGGAGTACAAACTAGTTAGAAAGGAGCAATAGAAAGCTGAGAAAACAGGTGCGATGACAGATACATAGGTGGAGAGAAAGGGAAGCTTATACAGGGGAGGGGAGAGAGCTAGAGTCCAGTGGTTAGTAGATGAGTATTGACTTTGCATTTAAATTTCTGGAGGTTGTAGCCGTCAGGAAAGCAAGGATACGGGTTCGAGTTCCACAGGCGGGAACTGCGAGAGAGGAAGCTGCAAGAGTAGAATTGTATGAAAGTATTTATAGAAGAGACAAAGGGAGGCCACATTTCGACGATGGGGAAGTGGCTGCAGTCGAGTCGCCAGATCAGTACCTATCACATTACAGATACTCCTTTGGAGCTTGTCAAGAACACTGAGGAGAACGGCAGGGGCACCTGACCATAAATGGCAGCAGTACTCCATGCACGGACGGATGGTTGACTTGTATATATGCAGGATGGATTCAGGTGGATAAAACATCCTAGATCGACATAGTGACCCAATCTTCTTAGCAGTAGATTTTGCTATGGATTCAATATAGTGGTTCCATTACAAAAGACAGAGGAAAGCTATGTCACAACTGTGAGAAAGTGAATGAAGGTGGGCGACTGGGCATTGTGTGAGCGCAATTTTTTAAAAATCGTTCAGTACTTCATTTCATTTGTTAAATAATGTAAGGTTGATGGTAATAGAAAATTGTTTGATACATAGCGCTTCTAAATTCTCGAGATGCATTTAAATGTTTATTCAAATAGGATTTTTGTATTTTCAGCCAAAGTTTTCCTTAAGAGCGCACGCGTCACGTGAGAGCTTTTCAAGAACGCACCTTTTCAAAATGTGCGTTGTGGTGCAGTGGATATCGGCTCGGAACGAGAAATCGGGAAGCCGAGTTCGAATTCCAGTTGAATTCATTGCATTCACTTACGCGCAAATACCCTTGGGAAAAGGTATTAATCCGTCTCTTCCTTCAAGTTATGGGTTAAATAACAGGACAGATTGGGTTCTATATCCTTGGGTGGCAACCAGTCTAGCGCAGAAAGCAATGGCAACCTACCGCGGGATAATCTTCTACCCAGTCACTCATGCCTATTTCGAGACATGATCGCCCAAGCGTCTTTAACGTATGGCACTTAACTAACTGACTGACCTTTTCGAAAACACAAACAATTACGTTACAGTCAAAACACGAGGATAAAATAACAAATTCGGGAAAGTAACATCCTTGAAAATGGCCAGTGAAGCTGCTGAAAGCTCTTAGAAATTCAAAAAGTATGGAACATTTTTACATTCCTTATCTTCAACAATAACAAGAATACTGGTAAAACTAAATCCAAGGTTTATAAAATCTACTTTCTCTGGGGTTTTAAATGAAACCTGTATAAAAGAATGATTTGTGCTCATATATATAGATAGATAGATAGATAGATAGATAGATAGATAGATACTGTATAAAGAAGGAAGAGAGTATTAACAGCATTCGAAACATTAATTTAAATCAGTGCTCAATCTCGAAATAGAGCAATGAATATTTATTATAAATTATAGTTTAGAACATGTACAAATGTTTTTTTTATTGTATATGTTCTAAACTATAATTCATAATAAATATTCACAGCTCTATATTATATATCGAGCACTGTTATAAATTAATGTTTTGGACATTGTAATTTTTTCTTCTTTCCTTATTCACTTGGATATATATATATATATATATATATATATATATATATATATATATAGATAGATAGATAGATAGATAGATGATAGATAGATAGATAGATAGATAGATAGATAGATAGATAGATAGATATCCTAGTGTATAAAGAACGAAGAGAGTATTAACAGCGTTCGAAACATTAATTTAAAACAGTGCTCAATATAGAAATAGAGCTATGAATATTTATTATAAATTATAATTCAGAACATGTACAAATAATAATTTGGCCATTTTGTTTCGTCATCGAAAAAACAATACCTCATTATGTAATTAGTAATGATTGTAATAAACGTTATTTTTGAAAAAGAAGATTAAAAAATCTCACTTCCCCTTTATTTTTGGAAAATGTTCTTTTGATGTACGAGGTGAAAAAAAGACGGGGGTGGGGGGAAAAAAGAAATAAAAAAAAAGGGGGAAACTAAAAGGAAAGAGAGATACACAGGAACTATAGAGCGTGGTACAGAAAAAAAAAACAGAAAATATAGAAAAAAATAAAAAATAAAAAAGTGAAATAAAAACCAACGAGGAAAACAAGAAAGAAAGAGAGAGTTAAAAGGAAAGAGCCGATGATAATAACTCAGAGAAAAATAGATCCAAAGTTTGGTAGGAAGCGAAATATAGATGGATACACATAAGGGTATATATCCCTTGTGAAAAAATGTCTGTTCGTCTTCCTTCCTGAATAAATTTATATCGCTACGTTGCTCAGTGTTTATTTGGTGTGTGTGCTTGAAGACATCATTTCGGTAAGTACAGGTGATTTCTTTTTCCTCAACATATTTATATGTCTCGGTATCGATGTACAGAAAAATTACATCGGCTCTAAGCTAGTTCAAATTTTGACACGATAAATGTCATAATTACGAATTGTTGTTTTCGGGGGCTCATTCTGGTTATAATTGCAGTGACTATTTTCTTTTCAATGGACCAATATTATACGCTAATATTACAACAGCCAAATTATTTTTATACTTTTTTTTTCTTACCAAGATCATTGATGTGTAATGCCATAGGATTTGCCGGATATAACTCACAGTGCAGAATCGATAGGGAAATATGCATTGTTGAGCCTGACACGTTTTGTTTTCTTTTCTGCCTCAAGAACGAGTGGCAACACCTGATTCCACTTCCATATTTACCGTGAGAAAGTATCAGGAATTCACAAATTCTAACGAACAAAATGTGTTACCAAACGTGTGTGCATCCACCTCCAACATGATTCTATCTGTTCACAGGTGGAATCACAATGACCGTTTTAGGAAAGCCAATAAAAAATAGTATTTATTCGACAAATCTTCAGAATGCAAATCGTGTATCGGCAACTGATTTAGATTGTAACTGATTTAGATTGATTGTCACATGTCTAAAATATTTTGTCAGCATATAACTATCCTAACAAAATATTTACTTAGTGTTGTGGCATCTCCCCTTTTTCTATGATAATGGACTCGACTGAATATACATATAATGCCTGCCATAATGAGGTACAGGAGCTGCCACCGGCCTTTTGGCTGGGGAGCGAAATGACCAAAATAAGACTAGTTCAGACCAGTTCTGAACCTATCCACTGTGGTGGATAGGTAATATTTGACCAGTACCTGGGCGATCGCGCTAAGGGTCCCCACATTAAAAAAGACCTTGTGTCACATCTCTCTCAAGTGGGGGAGAAGAGTAAATAATGCTGCCATTGAGTTATCGTAGAGATCTGTCAGAGTTATCGGAAAGTACCGGAACTGATACGTAAGTTACCGAGAGATATCGAAGTTACCCAGAGATTACCGCGTCAGAAGTCAGAATAGCTCTGAGCTCCACTAAGCTGTAATAATATACACGGATATACTATTTCCAACGATTTCACTTCAAGACATGTATATATTTATTTCTTACTAATAGTATTCCTGGAATTGCTAACCTGAGTTCAAGTTTGTATATTACGTTCAGTATAACCTACAACAACAAACAGACACATACGCACATATAGTTTAATTGCAAAGATTAAAGACATTATAACGGTGTCCTTACGAATGTTCAAAGTCGGCATAAATCTGATCAAAGGGGCAAATTCTTTGCACTAAATCAACGCTCTATCTCCCACCCATCCGATATCGAGCACTTTGCCCTAAGAAAAAACTGCCTGCGAAAGTGCTTTTCTCAATAAAACTACTGAAAAAAAAACAACCTTGTCGCCGAAAAATATCGCAAGTCAACAATATATATACGAATCTATTGCTAAATCCGCAGCTATGAAAGTCGGCTCTCTGTGCAGGGTCCGGAAATTCTTCCCGCCTGAATCTGTCCTGCAATTATATAAATCCACCATCCGCCCGTGTATTGAGTACTGCTGCCACATCTGGTCAGGGTGCCCCTTCTATTTTCCTCGGGGTTCTTGATAAAATACAGTGAAGAATCTGTAATGTGATTGATACCGACTTGGCTGACCGCCTGCAGTATCTCTCTCACCGGCGTGACGTGGCTTCCCTGTGCCTCTTCTATAAATACTTTCATGGCTTCTGCTCTGACGAACTAAAATCACTGGTGCTCCCTAGATGTGAATTTGCACGAGATACTAGAGTGGCAATTAGGTCCCACCATTTTACAGTGAAACCGATGAAATGTAACCTCTATTTCTACTCCAACAGCTTCTTTCCTCACACTTCCCGCCTGTGCAATTCCCTACCGCATGCTTGCTTCCCCAACGCCTACAACTCCAGGAGTTTAAATGTAAGGTCAATAGACACCTCCTAACACACTAACTCACACCCACTCTCTTAAACTCTCTCCCTATGTACATCCTAAGTCGTCTCCTTCTGACATTTCCTATACCAAATCCCTCTATGTAACCCCCTGCGCTATAGTGGCAGTGGAATGCCTTGCTTGGGGTGACACGATTAAAATATATATTTATATATATTTGAAAATATTTCTGTAAGTTCAGAATTCAATTAAAGAAATAATTGTTACACATTGATAATATATTAAAAAGTGAAGCAACCGGTTTCGCTCCCGCTCTTCAGGATTCTACGTGAGATTTTAATCGAAATCAAATAAATAAAAAGTGTGTCATGAAAATGAGAAAGATGGAAAAAAAATGTGAATGCTAGAGGCTAATTATATCAAGTCCCAACAACTCACGCTTGATATATATATATATATATATATATATATATAGTACTGGTCAAAAGTATTAGGATAAGAACTAGTTTATCTTTCATGAGGTATCAAAATAAAATTTAAAATCATCCCTGTACTACTACATTTGGACACTACTACTCGTGTGCAAAAGTATTAGGACAGGGTAATTTTCCTAAAAACCTCACTGAAATTCAAATGCAGGGTGAAAAGCCAAATATTTTGCTAATAAATATTGATTATTTAAAACTAGGTGTAAACGAAATGTATTAAAAAGAAGTTATATTTAATTTTTTTTTTTAATCTAATGTTACTTTGCAAGACACACTTTGGGAACAAATACAAGCTGCTTGGCAGTAGATACCATTAGTTATATTGAAGAAGATTGTGATGTCAATGCCTGACAGAATCAAGGCTGTGATCAAATCAAAAGGCTATATATAAGAGAGTCATTCAATAAATAAGGTGAATGTTTCGGTATAAGGACTTCTATGGGGGTCATTTAATAAATAAGGTGAATCTTTCGGTATATGAACTTCTAATATAGATAGAAGCTTCCTTTTTTGAACGTAGTCTCCCAGCTGTGTCACACACTTTTCCAATTTGTGCACAAGTTTCGTATTTCCTCAGCGTAAAAATCCTTGGACTGATGTCTCAGCCAATCGCTCACAGCACTTTTGACTTCATCGTAACTTTCAAACTTCGTGGCTTTCGTGAACGCTTTCAAGGGACCAAACAGCTGAAAGTCTGAAGAGGCAAGGTCTGGGCTGTAAGGGGGATGAAGGAGCAGTTCCCAGCCAGCTCGTTGATGGTCTGCATCGTTTGGGCTGCTGTGTGATGCAAGACGACTCCATGTGACTGGTGACCCCTGCGTTTACTCTTTATGTCTTTCTTGACCTGTCTCAACATCTTAACAGACTAAACGAGGAAATTGCCTGATTCGATCACCTCAGACCTTCCTTTCTGTTGGCATCCCTGGCCTGTCTTCTTCCTCAGCACTGCTCTGTCCTTCTTTAAATAATTTAGCCCACTTGTAGACATTTTTTGACTGAAACATATGGCACCATACACAATTGACATTCTCCTATGAATTTAAACTGGTTTGCACCCTTCTGCAACCAAAACTTGATAACTGACCTCTGTTCAATCCTGAAGCATGCTTTTAAAGCTTCTATCTTTGTTAGAAATCATTATACCGAACAATTCACCTTATTTATTGAATGATCTTCGTATATATATATATGTCATAAAATTAAAGCAGACGCGTTATTTCATGTTAAATTGGAAGTATAGGCCTATTTCAAGCGAACCATAATCAGCTTCAGTCTTTATTGTACATAAGATTTTACACGAATGAAATTCAAAAAACTTCTGTACAATAAAGACGGAAGCTGATGATGGTTCGCCTGAAATACGCCATACTTCCGATTTACCATGAAATAAAGTGTCTGCCTTAATTCTTTTCATATATTTGCTCTACATGTATATATATATATATATATATATATATATATATATATATATATTTAGAGCTCTCTTAGAAAGTTATCCTACCAATTTATGTACAGAATACTCCTTTGGATTCTTCTATATCTACACCGCATGCTTATATATATATATATATATATATTGTCATCCGCAGACAGATGTGTTTCGCCGTATCACAGCTCATCAGTACGGTTAGACTCCGTTTGCTTTTTTACCCAGGTTTATATATATATATTAACCATTTATTGGTCAGAATTTAATTTAGGCAGTAAATGTTTGTATCAAAACGCGCTCATACATATTTTTAAAAAGCATTTATACCTTGCAAATATTTTAATACTGAAATTAGCTGATCGTGCTATCTTGGATTGAAACTTTCGGTATCTTGAAGCGTTTTATAAGAAAGTAAATACCAATACAAGTGAGAACGTAGGCTCCTTTATTACGTATTTTTCTATCCCGATATCTAAAAAATCAGCATCAAACATTTCTATGTAGATAAAAAATAAGATACTTTACGGTTGCTCATCAAATTTAAAAGATTCACTTAAAACTCAAATACTCTGAATTGTTTCAGCTAAAATCTGAAAATTAACAAATCACATCTGTTCTTACATAATCTTATTTTAGTTGTATACAGGAGCCAACTGCATTCACTTTCGCGCAAATACCCTTGGGAAAGGTATTAATCCGTCTATTCCTTCCAGTTATGGGATAAATAACAGGACAGATTGGGTTCTATAGCCTTGGTCGGCAACCAGTCTACCGCAGAAAGCAATGGCAACCTACTGTGGATAACCTTCTGCCCAGTCAGTCATGTCTCTTTCAAGACATGATCGCCCAAGCGTGTATCACGTATGGCACTTAACTGACTGACTAAATATAATAGTTGAAAAAATGATTAAGGATTCTACTGGGCATAAATTGGGGGAACACTTTATTACTTCATAATAATATAAAACTGATCCCTCACTAATTACTACATAATAATATAGTACATCACTTCCCCCACCTAGTTATGAGTCAAATAACAGGACATATTGGGTTCTATAGCCTTGTTCGGCAACCAGTCTACCGCAGAAAGCAATGGCAATCCAATACGGGATAATCTTCTGCCCAGTCAATCATGTTTCTTTCGAGACATGATCGCCCAAGCGTGTATCACGTATGGCACTTAACTGACTGACAGGAGCCAAGATTAAGTTGTCAAATTCTACTCCAGTAGCTTTTTTTTCTTCCGCCTGTGGAATTCCCTTCCGTTTACTTGCTTTTCCGACATCTATAATCTCCAAGAATTTAAATGTAAAGTCATTAGTCATCTCCTATCTCAATAACTTGCATCCTCTCTCTCATGCTCGTTTCTCCGTCCACTCCACACTCATCAGTATTCTCATACTTCTTTTACCCACTTCCTGACACCCCCTATAACCAGTCTAATATCTTTCCTCCTATGTAACCCCCTGCAAAACAGTGGCAATAAAATGCCTTGCTTGGGGCGATATGGTTATAAAAAAATTCTATACTATTATAATGTGGATACAACGTGGGGAATGAATTATACATTAAAATCAATATATAGATAGATCCCTCAATTTAGGGCCACAGTTATCATTCTCTTACCCACTTCCTGACACCCCTATAACCTGTCACTCTTTTTCATAACTTTACTCCTATGTAACCCCCTGCAAAACTGTGGCAGTAAAATGCCTTGTTTAAGACGATATGATTATAAACAAAAAGATTTTTTATACTATTATAATGTGGATATAAAGTGGGGGATTAATTCTACATAACAATCAATATATGAACTGATCCTTCATTTTATGGCCTTATTCATCCTTTTCTTACCTACTTCCTGACGCCCCCTATAACCTGTTACTCTTTCTCATAACTTTCCTCCTATGTAACCCACTGCAAAACACTGGCAATAAAATGCCTTGCTTGGGGCGTTATGATTATAAACAATATTTTTTATACTATTATAATTTGGATATAAAGTGGGTGATTAATTCTACATCAAAATCAATATATAAACTGATCCCTCTCTTTATGGCTACAGACATTCTTCTCGTACCTACTTCCTGACACCCCCTATAATCTGACACTCTTTCTTATAACTTTCTTCCTATGTAACCTCCTGGAAATCAGTGGCAGTAAAATGTCTTGCTTGGGGTGATATGATTATAAAAAAATATTGTCAAGTCGATAGTCATCTTCTATCTCACTAACCTTCATCCTCTCTCTCTCATGCTCCCTACTCCGTCCACTCCACTCTCATCAGTATTCTCATCCTTCTCTCACCCACTTCCTGACAACCCTGTAACCTGTCACTCTTTCTCATAAGTTTCCTCCCCACGCAGAACAGTGGCAGTAAAATACCTTGTTTGGGGCGATATGATTATAAAAAATTCTATACTATTATAATGTGGCTATAAAGTAGGGGATCAATTTTACATTAAAATTAATATATAAACTGATACCTCATTTTATGGCCACTGTTATACTTCTTTTACCCAGTTCCTGACACCCCCTATAATCTGTCAATCTTTCTTATAATTTTCCTCCTATTTAAAACCCTGCAAAACAGTGGGAGTAAAACGCCTTGCTTGAGGCGATATGATATAAAAAAAATGAATAAAAGACAAGCTATATAAACAATTTACCGTCAACAAAAATAAACTAGTAAACGAGCAAATACATCACACTACAATTTTTTCCATTTTACGGCATTCCTTTGGGTCTTAATATTTCAACCTTCAGTGCTATTTAAGTTTTTGTTTTTCGTTTTTCTGTTATATTTTTTTCGATTAAATTGATTCCTTCATTTGCCTTTGTTTTTCATGTCTTTTTTTTTCTCCGTATTTCTAATCTCGTTTGATTTCTTTATCATTTCTGTGTCTCTATCATGGTTTCTTTTTATTCTTATATAGTTATATTTGACTTGTTTTGAGAGAGTATTTCAGTCCCTGTCCTTTGCTCTACCCTTATTAATTCATTATATAATATTTTGTTTCTTTTTGCGTTTTCATTTCTTATCCTTTTCATTCACCTTCGATCTCTCATTTCAATCTTCTTTTATCTCAAATGTATTCTAGATGTTTTCTTTGTACATTCATACGCTTCCGTGTTTATATTTAAAAAATGTTATTTCTCTCATCCTTTTCTTTACACCTTAGCCTATTTTAAATGGATAAATATCGCTTATATTAATTTTTCTTTATCTCCGTTTTTAGCATCCTTAATAACGAGATTCTGATCTTAATAGTACCTTAAGCTTTCGTATCTCCCTGCGATGCTGTATCATCCTTCTTATTGTCATGTTTTCCTAACCTACAACGTGTATGTACCTCTTCGTTAAGCATGATAGAAATTCATTTTTAACCCTGAATAGAATAATATAAAGGCAACAAATATCAACCATTTTTTTTAAATGCGCAGAAGATGAGAATTTATCAGAAGACGAAGAGGTCATGGTTTAACTTTCTTTTAGATATTTCCACCGCCAACAAACTCGAAATGTAAGAAACAGACGTACAATAATAATAAAAAAAAGGATAAGAAGATCAAATGCATGAATCCCTTTCGATATGCAACAAGAAATTATTTATAATGACGCCTAAACAAGATGGCATCAGCTCACAAAAGCAGAGCGTCTCAGTAAATAATAAGGCGGTGAGCGTCGGAAGTGGATGTGCGTAGAAGCCAGATTTGAAAGACTTCCAGATTATTCTTAAAAGGAGTCAAAGAACAACAATTGTTTTTGGACGAGGATCTAATAGCTGGCAGCATATCAACAGCAAAGGCAATTGATGGATGTATATGGGGTGTGGAAGTGGCAGAGAAAGATAAGATTTCGCTGAGAGAGGAGGGCGTGAGATTTTGGTAATGGGGTATCATTGAATTTCTCGATTTTAGCGTAACCATTAACATATATATATATATATATATATATATATATATATATATATATCTTTCACCTTATCTCCTGGTTTTCTCTTACTCTCACTCTCGCTCTCATTCTCTCTGCATAGAGGCATATCTATAATTTGAGGGCAATATATATACACAGAACAGAGTTCTACAAAATAATCATCTGCATTTTACAAGCACACACGCACACACACACACACACACACACACACACACACACACACACACACACACACAGGATCGCTGATGATGCGGCAAAATTTGAGTATATTTATATTCTACTAGCAGTATAGCCCGGCGTTGCCCGGGTGTAATGAAAGCTTTAAAACTAATCCATGGTTCTGGAGCTAAAAAATATTTGAAATAATAAAACAATTGCGACAATTTACCAATAGCACCAAATATATATATGCTAGCAGTATAGCCCGGCGTTGCTCGGGTGTAATGAAAGCTTTAAAACTAATCCATGGTCCTGGAGCTCAGACTCTTTGGACGTTGGCACGAAAGACTAAAAAGCAATAGTTGTTTCCAGTTAATGCGAAATCGTAGACTGAAAGAAAAATGAATGGATGTAAGTCAAATTTTGATTTCCTGATATCCATATCAAATGAGTTTTTTCGTCGTAACCTGAATTTTGAAGGCTAAATAAGTCCTCTGAGTAAATGGCATCATGGCTGAGACTAAGAACTACAATTATACCTACTTAGAGCCAAACCCGAAGCAAAAACTAAAACAAAAGAGCTGAAAAAAAATACAGACATTCACGCAGATAAACAAACACAAACAGAAACATCTTGCCTTTTATATATATATATTATCGATCTTCTGCACTGTTGTAAAAACTGCAACATTGAAACTTCTGAATATCGTTTCTTATTGTCTTTGTCTATGAGGGTATCAAATTTGATTAAAATCGGACCACCCCTTCTATAACCCGATTTTTTCGATTATCGATATTTATCGAGGGTATATCGACACAAAACCTAACTAAGAACACTCGCAGACGCTTATAGTACAACTGCGTAAATTTTAAAGGAAATCAGTACAGACGTTTCGAAGTCTATAGGAAGTCTATAGGTAACCGACACACACACAGACACACACACACACACACACACACACACACACACACACACAGACTGTTCCCTTTATAAATAAGTTTAGATTATATATATATATATATATATATATATATATATATATATCGATTGTTTAATTACTTAAAATATTTTTGGCCATAATAACATTAGACCAGTGCACATTTGTATGAAAAATGTTCAATGAAATTTTATTGTAGAACTTAAGAATATTTTCCATTTGTAAACGAGTTATTACGCGACCTAGGTTTCTACCATAAGTGGTGTCTTCAGGCAATTTGCAATAACCGATTTTGCCGTTTGCCATTTTCTTTATGAACAGTCACGTAACGGTGTTTTTTTTTTTTTTTGAACATTGACGTGGCAGGGAATATTTGGACGCGCAGGAATTATGGTGTTTTCATCCATGGTTGTAAGAACCTAAGAGGTATTTTTAGTAAGGTTACACTTAGTCATAATTTCTGTTCTTTCAATTCAACAGTTCGATTTTGTTTGGGAATAGTATAATCTTTAAATTTCCTTCTTGACACAGTCTACATATTTTGCCACCGTTGTAAGACTTGGCTGTTTTCCTTAGACTCCACGTTATGTCTGGGTCTTTTCCATATTTCGATTTGAATTTACATACGTGGCTAATCAACGTTGTACAGTTTTTTAAGTTTTCTATTTTGAAGGTAGACCTGATATTAAACCACCTGGTCTTGAAAATGTTTTTTGTTGAACCTAAATATATTTTATTTGACCATTGAAGTCATGGTAGAAACCTAGGTCGCGTAATAACTATTTTACAAATATAATATGTATATATATACACACACACATATATATATATAGTTATACATACATAAATACATACATATATATATATATATAGTAGTGTGCAAAATTATTAGGACAAGAACTATTTTATCGTTTATGAGGCATCAAAATAAAGTTTTAGGACAGGGTTGATTTTCCTAAAAACCTCACTGAAATTCAAATACAGTGTTAAAAGCCAAGTAAATGGCTAATAAATATTAATTATTTAAAACTAAGTGTAAAAGAAATGTATTAAAAAGAAGTTATATTTAATTTTTCCTATTTTCTATTGAACAAGTTATTTTGAAACTACTCATTATTCTATTACCCTTGGATATGAGTGACTTTTTTCTTATTCCTCTCTCTCGAATTGATAAATCTAATGTTACTTCGCAAGACACATTTTGGGAACAAATACAAGCTTCTTGGCAAGATATACCATTAGATACATTCAAGAAGCTTATGAAGTCAATGCCTGACAGAATGAATGCTACGATCAAAGCCAAAGGCTATTATATTCAATATTAATTTTTTTTCTAACAAATATTTTTTCTTGTTAAAGCATTTGTTGAGTAAATCAAATAGAAATAATTAAATTGTTTATTTTCTGTCAATATGCCTCATAAAAGGTTAAATACTTCTTGTCCTAATACTTCTGCACACTAATATATATATATATATATATATATATATATACTAGGTGCGATTGTTAATTTGTTCCCATTATTTTATTATATCAAAGTAAAAGGCTATTATACTAAATATTAAATTTATTTTGTAACAAGTATTTTTTCTTGTTAAAGCATTTGTTGAGTAAATCGAATAAAACTACTTTAATTAAATTATTTTCTGTCAATATGCCTCATAAAAGATAAAATAGTTTTTGTCCTAATACCTTTGCACAGTATTCTCTCTCTCTCTCTCTCTCTCTCTCTCTCTATCTATCTATCTATCTATCTATATATATATATATATATATATATATATATATAACTTGTTAATATATATATTAACCAGTTATTGGTTACTGTTAAATTAAACCAGTAAAGTTTCTGGGGCATACAATGAGGAATGAGGTCTTGGAGAAGCTGATACTAACAGGCCAGATAGAAGGGAAAGAGACAGAGGAAAGCTGTGGATAAATATTTGAAGTGCCTGATCAAGTGGATGACAGAACAGGGATTGCGTGGTATAACATGAGAACGCGTGCTAAGAGCCACCAGGGATGGTGAAACGTGGAAGGCTATGATCGCCTACGTCCTGAAAGGACAAAGCACATAGAAGAAAATATATATGTCGACTGTTTATAAGAAATTATAATGTGGTTATAAAATGGGAGATCAATTCTATATTGTAATCAATATATAAACTGATCCCTCATTTTTTGGCCACGCTAGTTTTTATACATTTATATTCTAGATTTATGGTCTTGAGCTAATGGATGGCAGAGCGGGGTTTGGGTTGTGTAACATGAGAACGCGTGCTAAGAGCCACCAGGGATGGTGAAACGTGGAAGGCCATGATCGCCTACGTCCTGAAAGGACAAAGCACATAGAAGAAAATATATATGTCGACTGTTTATAAGAAATTATAATGTGGTTATAAAATGGGTGATCAATTCTATATTGTAATCAATATATAAACTGATCCCTCATTTTTTGGCCACGCTAGTTTTTATACATTTATATTCTAGATTTATGGTCTTGAGCTAGTGGATGGCAGAGCGAGGTTTGGGTTGTGTAACATGAGAACGCGTGCTAAGAGCCACCAGGGATGGTGAAACGTGGAAGGCCATGATCGCCTACGTCCTGAAAGTACAAAGCACATAGAAGAAAATATATATGTCGACTGTTTATAAGAAATTATAATGTGGTTATAAAATGGGAGATCAATTCTATATTGTAATCAATATATAAACTGATCCCTCATTTTTTGGCCACGCTAGTTTTTATACATTTATATTCTAGATTTATGGTCTTGAGCTAATGGATGGCAGAGCGGGGTTTGGGTTGTGTAACATGAGAACGCGTGCTAAGAGCCACCAGGGATGGTGAAACGTGGAAGGCCATGATCGCCTACGTCCTGAAAGGACAAAGCACATAGAAGAAAATATATATGTCGACTGTTTATAAGAAATTATAATGTGGTTATAAAATGGGAGATCAATTCTATATTGTAATCAATATATAAACTGATCCCTCATTTTTTGGCCACGCTAGTTTTTATACATTTATATTCTAGATTTATGGTCTTGAGCTAGTGGATGGCAGAGCGGGGTTTGGGTTGTGTAACATGAGAACCCGTGCTAAGAGCCACCAGGTAGAGGGAGACGTGGAAAGCCATGATCGCCTACGTCCCGAAAGGACATGCTACTTAGAAGAATTAGATAATATTCAACGAGGAAGTATTTTTGATAACACTTCTCTTTGCATCGGTGCTTAGTTAAGCAGTATCGATCGTTGTCATTCCTGAGATGAGTAGGGACTCTCGGGACTAACTGATATTTTAAATGACTCCTACAAAGTTGGATATGTTTTGGCTTTAAATAACCTACAAATATTTCAGAAGCCGTAAAAAAACACAAAGAAAATATCGATCAATCTCTTCACAAAACAGAAATTCTTACAAGCGATTGTCCTTGTTCTGCGGGCTTACGGCCATATCACGTTGAATACACCGGTTCTCACTCGATCACCGAAGATAAGCAACGTTGAGCCTGGTCAGTACGTAGATGGGTGACCGCTTGGGAATACCAGGTGCTGTAAGCGTTTAGTGACGGATGTGCGTTGTGGTGCAGTAGATATTGGCTCAGAAAGAAAAATCGGTGAGCCGAGTTCGAAATCCAGTTGAATAACTTGCATTCACTTAAGCACTGGTATCCTCGGGAAAGGTATTAATCCGTCCCTTCCCTCTAATTATGGGTTAAATAACAAGGGTAGGACTTGGGGACCCTGCTCTTAAAAACAAATCCTAATGAATCTTGATACTGGAAAAGAAAAAAGTATTACTAGACACAAAACTTATATAAAAACAGCAATAAATTGTTGAAAAGAAAAAGGTATTACCAGCAATAAATAAATAAAATTTAGTTGCCATTAAATGACCCGCCGAGGTTGATATCCCAACAAAACAATGAACTGTCAAGAAAAAAATTTACACGTAATTTTTTTTGTTGCATACAAGTGTGACAATTATGGTTGCCCAGGCATAGTTACATCTTAAAAGCACGGCTTCAGATTTATGACATTCCTCCTTATCCCTTGCCGAACAGAATTATTTTTAATTCTTCCTACGAACATTCCTTAATCAATAATCGCCTTACTAATGAATTGAGTTTTCTGACATTCCTCCGTAAATCTTACCGACCAGAAATTTCTTTAATCCAACTATATCTCACCATTTTTTTTTAATCATCTCACCCCAAGCAAGGCATTCCACTGCCACTATTGCGCATGGGGCTACACAGGGAAAGGTAAAGAGAAGGGGTGGTTAGACATAGGGAATATCAGGAGGAAGGTGACAGATGAGTAAGAATACCGAGGATGAGGGTTGGGCAGATGGGAAGAGTGTTTGATAGAATGGGAGCAGGTTAGTATGTTAGGAGGTGTCTATTGACCTTACATTTAAACTCCTGGAGATTGTAGCCGTCGGGGAAGCAATCGTGTGGAAGAGAATTCCACAGTCGGGAAGTGCGAGGAAAGAAACTGTTGGAGTAGAAGTTGCGGTTGCATTTTATCGGTTTCACTGTAAAAGGGTGGGATCTAGTTGCTAATCTAGTATCTCGTGCAAATTCGTATTTAGGGGGCACCAGTGATCTAAGTTCATCGGAGCAGAAGCCGTGAAAGTATTTATAGAAGAGACGCAGGGAAGCCACGTCGCGCCGGTGGGAGAGAGACTGCAGGCGGTCTGCCAAGTCGGTATCTATCACATTACAGACCCTCCTCTGAACCTTATCAAGAAGCCCGAGGAGAATAGCAGGGGCACCCGACCAGATATGGCAGCAGTATTCAATGCACAGGCGGATGGTAGATTTATAAAATTACTTAATCTTTAATCCTCTTTATCCATGAACTCAATCCATTGACATTCTTCTGTAATCCTTGCTGACATGAAAACGATTTAATCCCTATGTCTCCAAACATTCCTTAATATTTAATCCCCTTGACCATGAACGCAGTCTCTCGACATGCTACTGTGATCTATGCTGACCAGAAATTACTTTAATCTCACTGCCTCCAACCATAAGTTAATTTTTAATCCTCTTATCGATGACATCATTCATTTGATATTCCTCTGTAACCCATGCTGACCGGAAATGCATTTCATTTCTATGTCTCTCACGATTCGTTAACCGTAAATCCCGCTAACCATGACCTCAATCTCGTGACATTCCACTGTAAGAGCCACCAGGGATAGTGAGACGTGGAAGGCCATGATCGCCTACGTCCTGAAAGGACAAAGTACATAGAAGAAGAATATATATGTCGACTGTTTATAAGAAATTATAATGTGTCCTCTGTAAATCTTGCCGACCAGAAATTTCTTTAATACAACTATATCTCACAATTAATCTTTAATCCTCTTTATCCATGAACTCAATCCATTGACATTCTTCTGTAATCCTTGCTGACATGAAAACGATTTAATCCCTATGTCTCCAAACATTCCTTAATATTTAATCCCCTTGACCATGAACACAGTCTCTCGACATGCTACTGTGATCTATGCTGACCAGAAATTACTTTAATCTCACTGCCTCCAACCATAAGTTAATTTTTAATCCTCTTATCGATGACATCATTCATTTGATATTCCTCTGTAACCCACGCTGACCGGAAATGCATTTCATTTCTATGTCTCTCACGATTCGTTAACCTTAAATCCCGCTAACCATGACCTCAATCTCGTGATATTCCACTGTAACCATTGCTGACCAAAAAAAAAAAAATACGATTTGTTCCGCTGCTTGAATATTTGATTCCCTTATCTATGAACTCAGTCTTCAGATATTCCTTTGTAAATATTCTTTCCGTTCCTCTAACTTACACTATTCATTAATCTTTAACCACCTTATCCATGGCATCTTCCATTCTTCTGTAATTCAAGGCGACCAGGAATGTTTTTCATCATTCTGCCTCCCTTTTTTATAAGCTGTGTTCTTTCAAGATGTAGGCGATAAAAGATTTCCATTTTAACCCTAGTCCTTATCACTCTCAATATTTTTCTTCTTAGTATCTCCCCCAACGCTGGTCCGTCATCAAAATACTTACTCCAATCATGTATGTCACTCACTGTTTGATTCTTTTCCCCTCTATCCGCCGTGTGATTATTAGATTCTCTAAGCCCTCTTTCCTCATTAAATATCACAGAAACCTCAGCTATGTCTTCCTGATGCCACGTATAAGTTTCTTTTTCGTAAGCATCCTCTTCATAACATTAACGTTGCTCACATGTTCAGTCCATGCTATCCTCAGCATCCTTCTGTAGGACGACATTTCTGTTGCTTAGAATCTCTCCTTCATCTTTGAAAAAGATTGTCTGACATATAGGATCACATATATCAGATAACACGTCTATTGAACAGGTGAAGAGGCTTATCCCTTGTTTCCTGTTTAGGATGCGGTTTCCGGTTTTTCTTTTCTAATCTTCTCACTGTTTTTTCAATTGGAGTAGATAGACTAAACTATCGCCCGGTTCACGCTCCACCCACGTCTATTGAACAGGTGAAGAGGCTCATCCCTTGTTTCCTGTTTAGGATGCGGTTTCCTGTTTTTCTCTTTTCTAATCTTCTCACTCTTATGTAGCCCCCTGCACATCAGTGGCGTTACCGCCTTGCTTGTGGTGATATGATTAAAAAAATAAAAATAAAAATAACAGCCAAGTACTCTTTTCTTTGTTCCTAAATAAGATTTCTTGTTTCTCAATACTCTGCTTAGCTTTTAAAATACATCCTTGGCCATGACAATGCACCTTCGGGTCTCAGCGTTACACGTTTCATTCTTTGTCAGAACACTTTCTCGGTATTTAAATTTCTGCATCAGTTTGATTTTAGTATCCCCTACCTGTAGTTAACATTTTGCATTACTCTTTTTGCTGATGCCCATACATAGATTTTTCAGGTAGTTTATATGTAGTCCTTTCTTCCTCCTTTCCCTTTGCTATGTTTTTTAGGAGATCCTGTATTTACTTTTCCATGTCTGCTATCAGCACCGTAAAATTATATTGTTCAGAGTGTAGACACTAGTGACGAATACTGGCCTCAGAAATTTTACCGCTCTCAGAAATGTTTCACTGTACATGCTGAAGAGATCCGGTGAGAAGACAAATCCTTGTCTCACATCTCTTTCTATGATCATATAGCCGCTGAATCAATTTCTTCTTCATATGCAGGTGGTTCCTTGTCAGTCTTGGTGTGGTGATACAGAGAAAAAGCGATGAACCGGATGTTTGCACTCTCACGACCAAAAAGCAAATGACCAAACGTCGTTGATGCTCAGCGGGATTCGCGCAGATGTTCCGGTTGAAAACTCAAAATTAACTAAATATTAAATTTCCAGTTCGCGAGACTACGCGAATATTATTTGTCGGCCAATGGGATCCCGGAATCAAATACGGATGTGAATTCCCAAATGATCACCTGGGATCCAAAAAGTCGAAATAAAAAGCCGATACAGAAAGCATCGCCAGACAGACCGACGCAGAACGACATACATGGACTGACTCGAGAGAGAGGAGTGTAATCAGTATCCCCTTGGCTTTCTATCTTAGCCTCCCTTCCCTCTCCTCTTATCTTTCGCTGTCTGAAAACTACTTACTGACCTAAGGAGCGAATACATCAAAGACATTCCTTACAACGCTCTCACATTCCTAAGCATTAATTTTCTTTTCAGCAGTTATTGACATAAACATTTTAACGTCATTGGACCTATACTTCAAGTATTCCTTTAATTGTAAATTGTTATTGATATGTGTATATATAAAATGTTATTTTTCAACTCAATTTGTTTTTCTTGATTTATAATCATTTTATGACTTAGAGTGGGCTGTCTACAACAAGGCCAAATTCCGTCAAACTTCAACACTCCTCAACTACCCTTCACTAGAACGGACTCTCCACTATAAACTGGAAAATAATGGATAACCCGCTATTTAGGTTCTGGGTAATTCTAAGGTCTTTCCCGAATATATCGAGGTTGTAGAGCATCTCTGAGTAGTCTTTGTGGGAGACTTTCTTTAAAAACACAGGTACACGTACTTCTGCATTTGTATTAATATTTCTGATAACATTCTGAGCATGATTATCGTCTATCTTGTTCCGGTCCACGCAGCAAAATAAGCCCTAAGATAGGACTAAACCTCCTACCATTCCTTGATCTTTAATCCCCTTAACCATGACATTACTTAGATTACATTCGTTTTTTAACCACTGCTGACCAGATATTTCTGTCACCCTTTGCCTCGCATCATATCTATTCCCCTTACCCATGACCTCAGTCATAATACATTCTTCTGCAAACCTTGCTGACCTAAAATTAGATTCTTCCATCTACCTCGGACTATTCTTTAATCTTTGATCCTCTTCACCATTATCTGAATCATCTGACATTCCTCTGTTGCCCATGCATCCAGAATTTCTTTGAATCCTTCTATCTTCAACCATTCCTAGATATTTATTCTATTAATTATGATTTCACTCTTTTTAAATTCTTCTCAAATCCTTGGTGAATAGAAATCCCTTAATGTGTACTTCACTTACCCATGACCTCAATTGTCTGACATTTCCCTGTAATCCTTGCTAACCGGAAATGTCTTTAATCCGTCAAATTCCCACAATTCCTTAATCATTAATCCACTTACTCATGACCACATTTTTCTTACATACCTCTGTAACTCTTGCTTACTGATTAATTTCCTTAATCCTTCTCCCACTCACAAGTCCTTAATCGTTTATCTCCTTACCCATAACCTCAGTCTTTTGACATTTCTCTGAAACATTTGTTGAGCGTCAATGTTTTCATTTTCAAATGAAAATAATAAATCAGTTTCTATACAACTACGTTTCTTAAATTGCAGTCTTATTTGTTCAAGCCTTTTATGCGAAGTTCTCGAATCTGTATCTGTTAAGTGCTCGTCTTGAACCCTCCCTTCTACTATGAAACCAATAAAATTTAAAAGCAAATTCTACTTCATCAGCTTCTTTTCTCGCACATCCCGCCTGTGGAATTCCCTTTCGCTTACTTGCTTCTCCGACAACTACAATCTCCAAGAATTTAAATGTAAAGTCAATAGTCATCTCCTATCTCATGCATCCTTTCTCTTTCTTTTTCCGTCCACTCCACTCTCATCAGTATTCTCATACTCTTACTCACTTCCTGACACCGTCTATAACCTGTCACTCTTTCTTATAAGTTTCCTCCTGTGTAACCCCCTGCAAAATAGTGACAGTAAAATGCCTTGCGTGGGACGATATGATTATAAAAAAAATTCTGTACTGTTATAATGTGGATATAAAGTGGGGGATCAATTTCACATTACAATCATTATATGAGCTGATCCCTCTCTTTATGGCCAATGTCATTATGATTATAAAAAATAAAAAAAAACTTGAATTTCTTGCCGTTCTGTTACGCATCATTTTCTTTCGAGATTTCACTTTCGTATTAAACACTTCAAAATTTCAACATAAAAATTTATTGAGCGTCATTAAACGTCTTAAGATATAAAGGGAAAGGATTATTGAAATTGGTTTCTATTTTAGTTGGTTATTACGTATGTGCGTTGTGGTCCAGTGGATATCGGCTCGGAACGAGAAACCGGGGAGCCGAGTTCGAATTCCAGTTGAATCCATTGTATTCACTTATGCGCAAATACCCTTGGGAAAGGTATTAATCCGTCTCTTCCCTTCAGTAATGGGTTAAACAACAAGGTAGATTGTATTGGCTGGCAACCAGTCTCCCGCAGAAAGCAATGGCAACCTACTACGGGATAATCTTCTGCCCAGCCAGTCATGTCTCTTTCGAGACATGATCGCCCAAGCGTGTATCACGTATGACACTTGACTGAATGGCTGAATAAAATAGTTGAAAACATGATTAAGGCTTCTATTGGACATAAAGTGAGGGATCGATTTCCTATTGTTTTAAAGTAATAAACTGATCCCCCACTAATTACTACATAATAATATAGTACATAACTTCCCCCGTCTAGTTATGAGTCAAATAACAGGACATATTGGGTTCTATAGCCTTGGTCGTCAACCAGTCTACCGCAGAAAGCAATGGCAACCTACTGCGGGATAATCTTCTGCCCAGTCAGTCATGGTCTCTTTCGAGACATGATCGGCCAAGCGTGTATCACGTATGGCACTTAACTGACTGATTATGCAATTCTGCTTTATTTAATCTCAATACATCGTCCTTTTTCTCTTAGATCTCATTTTAGCATTCTAAGAATTGCTGTCATTTTTTACTTCACTTGTACACTCCTGCTAATACTAATACTACTACTACTAATAATAATAACAATAACAATAACAGTCTACTATAATTCGGTTCACTCTTTGTTTTAGTTCCATACTTCGCTCGCACAAACGTTGCGCCCTGGCAATAGCTCATGAATAACGGACAACTCAGTTTTAACTGAGTGAAACCACGGACCTGACATATCAGAGTCGCTACTTGGTTTCAAAGAGAAAAAGAAAGAAAGAAATATTGACTGGAAAGAAGATAAAAATGTTTAACGCCTGTTTCAATGTAAAAAAGTATAAATTTCAAATCTTACTATAGATTAAATCAATAAAATAAATCTATCAAATAAAATTACTTTGTTTAATAATACAAATAGAAGAAGAAGTAGAGGAAGAGAAGGAAAAGAAGAAGAAGAAGAAGAAGAAGGAAAAGAATAAGAAGAAGAGGAAGAAGAAGAAGAGGAGGAAGAGAAGGAAGAGGAGGAGACGGGGAAGAAGAAAAAGAAGAGAAGAAGAAAAAGAAAAAGAAAAGGCAAAGAAAAAGAAGAGGAAGAAGAGAAGGAAGAGAATGAGAAAAAAGAAAAAGAAGAAAAGAAGAAGAGGAAGAAGAAAAAGAAGAAGAAGAAGAAGGAAAAGAATAAGAAGAAGAGGCAGAAGAAGAAGAAGAAGAGGAGGAAGAGAAAGAAGAGGAGGATAATAAGGGGAAGAAGAAAAAGAAGAAGAAGAAAAAAGAAAAGGAAAAGGCAAAGAAAAAGAAGAGGAAGAAGAGAAAGAAGAGAAGGAGAAAAAAGAAAAAGAAGAAAAGAAGAAGAGGAAGAAGAAAAAGAGGAGAAGAAGAAGAAGAAGAAACAGAATAAGGCAAAGAAAAAGAATAAGAAGAAGAGGAAGAAGAAGAAGAAGAAGAAGAGTAGGAGGAGAAGAAGAAGAAGAAAAAGTAAAGAAAAGAAGAAGAGGAGGAAGAAGAAGAAGAGGAGGAGGGTGAAGAGGAGAAGAAGAAGAGCAAGAGAAATAAAAAGAAAAAGATGAGGAGAAGACGAAGAAGAAGAGGAAGAAGAAGAAAAAGAGGAAAAAGAAGAAGGAAAAGAAAAAGAAGAGGAAGAAGAAGAAAAAGAATAGGAGGAAGAGGAGAAGCATAAGAATAAGAAGAAGAAGAGTAAGAAATAAACATACATACCCTTTTATGGAATCGAATGTTGTCATTAATTGTAATGCTGTGTTTGACGATCACGGCAATATCCAACTCATTGCAATGAGTTGGATATTGCCGTGTCTCTTTCTTAAGTCAACAGCACCTTTTAAATCCAGTCAGTTCCTCCACTAAATTAGAACTACATTTGCATGACATTGTAGTTGCTTTTAGTCCTCAAGCATTTATCGAACTGACTTTTTTTTTACCCTAGGCATTTATCGGCATCTTGTAGATTGTCATCTCTACCCCCAGTGTTAAATATCGACAAATTCGGGGTCCCCTAAACTAGAATGAAGAAATGAAAGAAAATTAGACTGTCAACAACGCTGTGCTACAGAATCACGAGAAAGATTAAGATGGAAGACACTTTTCATAATAATGTATCTTCCTTATTTTTCGAGAAAGACGAAAAAGGCAAAATTACTTGTGAAAAATAGGGCTTTCTTTTCATGAAATACTTTCGGCTAAAATCAGGAAAATGCGAGGCACTTCTATGCAGACTCTAGTGATTGGCGCTAGTCTCGTTGAATTTCATTATAATGTACTGAGTTCGATCCTACCAGGGTGCCCTATGCAAAATCAAATATTAAATCAATCGCACTAACCCTATTCGGGCTATTGTTCTAATTTTTCTTTTAATCACAATGTTTCAACTGTTATGTCCCCCTGCCCTTCCTCAGCTATATATTGAACTCTTTAACTTACAGGGAATTCAGAACTAAACACTTTTTTTAAATCTATGGTGTTAGACCGTTCTCTTTCCAATGACCATGTCTAGGGATATCTCACCTACTTCATTTTTTAGTATTACTCAATTACTGCTAAAAAAAGAACTAGGTGAGATATCGCTAGACATGGTCAAACAGAACGGTTAGCCACTATTTCGAGGACCCTATAGTTATGCCTGGATTTCTCATCGGGGGGCCACAATTTGAACAACATAAGATTCGCAGATGATACAGTGCTGATTGCAGACTCGGAAAGTTTCCTTTCTGCATCTATCATTTCCATGCCATCAAAAATTTTTCTACTCTATAGGGAGGTTTTAATTCATTCATCTCTATATAGTAGACACTTTCGGCAAAAGTACACAGAAAGAAAACCACAAGACCTCCTGCAGGGGGTTACATAAGATGAAAGTTATGAGAAAGAGTGACATGTTATAGGGGGTGTCAGGAAGTAGGTACGAGAAGAATGTCTGTAGCCATAAAGAGAGGGATCAGTTTCCTTTCTGCATCTATCATTTCGATGTCATCAAAAATTTATCTACTCTATAGAGAGGTTTTAATTCATTCATCTCTATATAGTAGACACTTTCGGCAAAAGTACACAGAAAGAAAACCACAAGACCTCCTGCAGAAGGTAGCTGAAGAGAATGACAAGAAAGGACTACAAATAAACTGAAAGAAAACCGAATGTACAATCATCAGCAAAAAGAGAAACCTAAAATGCCAAATAGAGATGAGGGAATCTAAAATCAAGCAGGTACAAAAATGTAAATACCTGGGAAGCGTTCTAACAGAACACGGAAAGTGCGACACTGAGATCCGAAGGCGAATTGGCATGGCGAAGGAAGCATCCCAGAAGTTGAGTAAAGTATTAAGAAACAGGACAATTTCTCGAGAGACAAAGAGGAGAGTACTGGATTGCTATGTGATGTAGGTTCTTCAATATAGCAGTGAATGTTGGACAATATCTTCGAAGATGAATGAAAAACTTGAAGTGGCTAAAATGTGGTTCTAGAGAAGAATACCGCGGATATCATGGACCGAGCATGTGAAGAAGAAGAAAAAAATTAATTGTATCGAATCTGAGAGCTGTAGAAGTTCTGCTAGGATTCGTAGTTAGAGATTACAATGCAGTCAGCTTTTTACAGTATATATGTAGTTCTTTACTTCCGGTTTCTTTAATAACTTCCTGTAGGAGGTTTTGTAGTTTCTTTTCTGCATCTATCATTTCCATGCCACCAAAAATGTATCTAATCTATAGAGAGGTTTTAATTCATTCATCTCTATATAGTAGAAACTTTTGGAAAAATTACACAGAAAGAAAACCAGAAGACCTCCTACAGAAGGTAGCTGAAGAGAGTGAAAAGAAAGAACTACAAATAAACTGCAAGAAAACCGAATATATAATCATCAGCAAAAATGGCAGCCTAAAATGCCAAATACCGGTGGGGGACTCTAAAATCAAGCAGGTACAAAAATTTAAATACCTGGGAAGTGTTATAACAGAAGACGGAAAGTTCGACACAGAAATCCGAAGAATAATTGGCATGGCGAGAAACGATTTCAAAAGATGAGTTTAGTATTAAGACACAGGAAACTTTGACTAGAAACAAAGAAGAGAGTACTGGATTGCTATGTTATGTCAGTTCTTCAATATGGCAGTGAATGCTGAACAATATCATCAAAGATGAAGGTAAAACTTGAACAACTGAAATGTGGTTCTACAGAAGGATGCTGAGGATATCATGGATCGAGCATGTGAGCAATAATGAGGACTTAGAAATGATGGAAACGAAAAGGAAATTAATATTAAGCATCAGGAAGAGACAACTAAAGTTCCTGAGACATGCAATGAGGAAGGAGGGCTTGGAGAATCTGATACTAACAAGCCAGATAGAGGGAAAGAGAGACAGGGGAAAGCAGCGTGTAATGGCTTTTTAATGGGCCTGCTTAGGTGGATGGCAGAGCGGGGGTTGTATGGTGTAACAGAACAAAGCCTGCTAAGAGTGACCAGCGATAGGAGACGTGGAAGGCCATGTTTGCGTAAGTACTGAAAAGACAAGGCACATAGTAGTAGTAGTAGTAGTAGTAGTAGTAGTAGTAGTAGTAGATATATTAACATTATTGTTGTTGTTTTAGTTCGCGTTTGTTTGTTTGTCTGTGGTGATGACTTCGGATGAAACGTTCAGAGATGGTTGGCCTCATGACTGGCACAAACTGATTAGATTTTGGGTTTGATCCGGTACCAGATAGTGATTTTTCCTTTTTTGTATATATATATATATATATATATATATATATATATATATATATATATATATTTACTACTATACTCTGTAAATTTAATGTTTAATTTTCAGTGTCAATTTAATTCTAAGAGGGGTCAGGTTGATTTTTTGTATTTCCTGTTTGATAGAGTTCAATTTCATTACTGTTACCCTCATTTTAATAAACATTTTTCTTTTAATCGCTGAGATGATATCAGTGTTGCTTTGGCGGAGTTTTGTGTTTTTTGACTACTCTTGTTCTTCTTGTTCTTGTTATTCTTCTTCTTTTTATTATTATTGTCTTTTCTCTCTTTTTACTTTAACCACTGTACCTAAATACTCTCAGAATAACTCACTTGCTTTCAATACCTTTATTCTCAGTATCCCACCACACCATATCCAAATGAAGACGGTACAAAGAAAATATTTACAACGTTCAAAATATTAATATAAAACAGTGCTCAATATAGAAATAGAGTAAGAAATATTTCTTGTAAATTATACTTTAGAACATGTACAAATTACAGTCTACTACAAAACTGTGCATTTTGTTTCGACATTGAAAGGACAATGTCTAATCAGATATTTAGTAATGAAGATAATACACGTTATTTTTTAAAAGGGATTTTATGAGAATTCACTTCATTTTATTGTCTAATTTTTTCGTACGTTGTAAAGAGAATAAGAAAGAAAAAAACAAGAAGAAAACAACAACATATCCAAAACACACACACACACACACACACACAAACACACACACCCACACCCACACACACACACACACACACACACACACACACACATATATATATATATATGTATATATATATTTCTTATAAACTGTGTGTATTTCGGCAGCATTTTTTCATTAATACAGGTTTCATTGAATAATATAGACAAGTTCTGTCTATTTATTTTGTGTAAGATCCGTTCGTATGATCTGATTAGCTTGATAGTGTTGTCATGGAAAGACGACAAGAAATCGCAATAATTGTTGATTTTTTTATCAGGTCTGAGCTTTCGGCTTACATAAGCCATTATCAAAGGATGAACATTTAATGTTCAGTGAACATAGAACATTTAAATTATTTTTAACAGAGTGGAGTTATGCAGAGAAAATTAGACAGGTCCATTTTTTGTGTCGCACATGGCTGTAGGCCGAGAAGGAATGGTGGTAGTGGGTTTTTTGTTCAGTTGAGTGTATAGTGGCATGAGGGATTGGTCTGGGAACTGCTGCTACTATGGCGTAGGGGGTAAGTATAATAACTATGACCTCTCCCGTCGATTATAGGCACTGAAGTATGTTAGTAGAGGTGTCGAAATTTATTTTATTTTGGCTAGGTTAAAACTGTTTGATGTAGATAGCTTCTAGAATTTTAAGTTTTCGTTTATTATTTTCTTTTCTAAGTATATGCGTATTTTCAACAAGTGTTTTCCTAAGAAGCGTGTGGTATTTCATATAAATATTGATTATTTAAAACTAGGTGTAAAAGAAATGTATTAAAAAGAAGTTATATTTAATTTTTCCTATGTTCTATTAAACAATTTGAAACTACTCTATTGAATATCTATGGGATATTTTGGATAAAAATATTGATAAATCTAATGTTACTTCACAAGAAGTAACATTAGATACTTTGGGAACAACTACTCGCTGCTTGGCAGGAGATACAATTAGATACATTGAAGAAGCTTGTGATGTCAATGCCTGACAGAATAAAGGCTGTGATCAAAGCAAAAGGCTATCATACTAAATATTAAATTTATTTTATAACAATTATTTTTTTCTGGCGAAAGCATTTGTTAAGGAAAATAAATAAAATTACTTTAAATTATTTTCTGTCAATATGCCTCATAAAAGATAAAATATTTATTTTCTTAATGTCTTTGCACAGTACTGTATATGTGTGCTTTTGAGCAGATTTCATTGAAAATTGACAGACAATTTATTACCATCTACATGCAAAGATTTAACATAATGGAGGCATTATTAATAAAAAAGAGAAATTCTGTAATTAATAATATTAACTAAAAATATAACATACGCATGATTCTACATACATAAACGTTATACTTATGTCTTTACAAGTAGGATAAAATTAAGTGCTGTTAGTGGCTAAAAGTATAGCTAAACCACTCAAAAGTACAAAACCTTTGAAAATTCTTGTAAAATCTGCGTTCTGAAGAGATAAAAAAAAACTCATAAGAACTCATAAAAAGTTATATAAAAAACTTAATATTATTTTTCATAAAACCTGCTTAGAAAAGAGATTTTTTGCATGTACTCCGACTGGATGTAGTTCAGCCACTTTCCCAATACCGTTAAGTAGATTTCCTGTACTGTTTTTATTTATAATTTATTGATGTGTCTGATGAACTTTCTTCTATTGTACCTAGACTGTATGAATTTAAGCGCGGTACTAGATTGGCGGCAAGGTCCCAAAATTTTCAAATTTTTTTTATAATCATATCGCCCCAAGCAAAGCATTTTACTGCCACTGTTTTGCAGGCGGTTACATAAGAGGAGGGCTTACGGCCTATCACGTTGAATATACCTGTTCTCGCTCAGTCACCGAATTACGCAACGTTGAGTCTGGTCAGTAATTAGATGGGTGACCGCTTGGCAATACCAGGTGCTGTAAGCGTTTAGTGACGGATGTGCGTGCTTACGGCCATATCACGTTGAATACACCGGTACTCGTTCGATCACCGAAGTTAAGCAACGTTGAGCCTGATCAGTACTTAGATGGTACTCGTTCGATCACCGAAGTTAAGCAACGTTGAGCCTGATCAGTACTTAGATGGGCGACCGCTTGGGAATACCATGTGCTGTAAGCGGTTAGTGACGGGTGTGCGTTCTTACGGCCATATCATGTTGAATATACCTGTTCTCGCTCGGTCACCGAAGTTACGCAACGTTGAGTCTGGTCAGTAATTAGATGGGTGACCGCTTGGCAATACCAGGTGCTGTAAGGCTTTAGTGACGGATATGCGTGCTTACGGCCATATCATGTTGAATACACCTGTTCTCGCTCGATCACCGAAGTTAAGCAACGTTGAGTCTGGTCAGTACTTAGATGGGTGACTGCTTGGCAATACCAGGTGCTGTAAGGCTTTAGTGACGGATATGCGTGCTTACGGCCATATCATATTGAATACACCTGTTCTCGCTCGATCATCGAAGTTAAGCAACGTTGAGTCTGGTCAGTACTTAGATGGGTGACCGCTTGGCAATACCAGGTGCTGTAAGCGTTTAGTGACGGATATGAGTTCTTACAGCCATATCATGTTGAATACACCTGTTCTCGCTCGATCACCGAAGTTAAGCAACGTTGAGTCTGGTCAGTACTTACTTGGCAATACCATGTGCTGTGAGTGTATAGTGACGGATGTGCGTGGTGGTGCAGTGGATATCGGCTAGGAAAGAGAAATCAGTGAGCCGAGTTCGAATTCCAGGTGAATACCCTGTATTCACTTAAGCACTGGTAGCCCTGGGAAAGGTATTAATCCGTCCCTTCCCTCCATTTATGGGTTAAATAACAAGGGTAAGACTTGGGACCCCGCCCTTAAAAAGAACAAATCTCAATGAATCTTGATACTCGAAAAGAAAAATATATTACTATACACAAAAACTTATATAAAAACAATAAATTGTAGAAAGAAAAAGAAATTACCAGCAATAAATAAATGAAGTTTTAATTGGCAATAAATGTCCTGTCGAGATTGATTTGCCATAAAAACAAACCAAGAAACCAACATAGGAGGAATGTTATGAGAAAGAGTGACAGGTTATAGGGAGTGTCAGGAAGTGGGTAAGAGAAGGATGAGAATACTCATGAGAGTAGAGTGGACGGAAAAAGGAGCATGAGAGAGTGATTAAACAAATAAAGAAAGAAAGAAAGAAAGAAAGAAAAAGAAAGAAAGAAAGAAAGAAAAAGAAAAAAGAAAGAAAAAAAGAATGAAAGAAAGAAAGAAATAGAAAGAAAGAAAGCATCATAGAATTGAAAGAGAGACTAAAAGAGAGACTGAGAAAATGAAAGAATCGTAGGATTTTTTTTATAATCATATCTCCCTACGCAAGGCATTTTACTGCCACTGTTTTGCAGGGAGTTACATAGGAGGAAAGTTATGAGAAAGAGTGACAGGTTATAGGCGGTGTCAGGAAGTGGGTAAGAGAAGCATGAGAATACAGATGAGAGTGGTGTGGATGGAGAAAGGAGCCCGAGAGAGAGGGTGCAGGTTAGTGAGATACCAGATGATTATTGACTTAACATTTAAATTCTTGGAGATTGTAGCTGTCGAGGAAGCAAGTAAATGGAAGGGAATTCCACAGGCGGGAAGTGCAAGAAAAGTACCTAAATACTCTGAGAATCACCTGCTTGCTTTAAATGAAATCGGTGAGCCGAGTTCGAATTCCAGGTGAATACCCTGTATTCACTTAAGCACTGGTAGCCCAGGGAAAGGTATTAATCCGTCCCTTCCCTCCAGTTATGGGTTAAATAACAAGGGTAAGACTTGGGACCCCGCCCTTTAAATGCCTTTTTTTCTCGTGCTAATTGAACTTGCTAGAGGTCTTGAAAATGATGGAAACAAAAAGGAAATTAATACTGAGCATCAGGAAGAGACAGCTGAAGTTCCTGGGACATGCAATGAGGAAGGAAGGCTTGGAGAAACTGATATTAACAGACCAGATAGAGGGAAAAGAGACAAGGGAAAGCAACGGATAACATATTTGAAGCACCCAATCAGGTGGATGACGGAATGAGGATTGCATGGTGTAACAGGAGAAGGCCTGCTCAGAGCCACCAGGGATAGGGAAACGTGGAAGGCCATGATCGCCTACGTTCTGAAGAGACAAGGCACATAGAACAAGAAGAAGAAGAAGAAAAAGAAGAAGAAGAAGAAGAAGTAACTGTAAATTCTATGCTAACAATTTCCGCATTCGATTTTCTTGCTTCGGAAGCTCTATTCCGGCTTTTTGCTATCCAATCAAATTTGATGGTCAAAAAGTTAAATTCAATGTTATTTGTTAATTTCTCTCTTATTATTTAGTCCCTTTTTTATTGTCTTCGCCACTTAATAATAGTTTTTCTTTTTTATATATATTTTCACACTAAGTAACCTCTGCGTCTTTGCTTCTAAAATCCACCAAAAAAACGACAACGAATAATTAAATTATAAAATTATTGGCATAATACTATCTACAACTTTATAGCGATGACAGTTGTAATAAGATTATCTAAACTCAATATGCATTTGTTACAACTGCTTCACGCTCAATAAGACATTTGATGATAATATTAGCGTGAACGTTATTTTTGTCGCCATTTCTATATCGTTTGTTTTCGTAACATTAATCTGAAGAAAACTTTTGGTAACTTCCTAATAACGAGTTTTAATTTTTCGGTATCTTCGCGTATAACGACTCCTTCGAATAATAAATACAATAAAGTTATCTTTTTTTCACGTGCCTTTTCCTTTCAAGACGTAGGCGATCATGCTTCTCTACTACTTTCTTCCCTTGCTGCTCTAAATATATATTGTTCTGTCATTTCTCCCAAGCCCTGATCCTGGAAGAAAATATTTACAACGTTCAATTTTAAAACAGTGCTCAATATATAAATAGAGCAATGAATATTGATTATAAATTATACTTTAGAACATATACAATGTCTAAGAATCTCCAAGAATTTAAATGTTAAGTCAATAGTCATCTGGTATCTCACTAACCTGCACCCTGTCTCTCGTGCTCATTTCTCCATCCACACCACTCTCATCTGTATTCTCATGCTTCTCTTACCCACTTCCTGACACCCCCTATAACCTGTCACTCTTTCTCGTAACTTTCCTCCTATGTAACTCCCTGCAAAACAGTGGCAGTAAAATGCCTTGCTTGGGGTGATATGATTATAAAAAAAAATCTTACGATTCTTTTAGTCTCACTTTGAATCCTATGATGCTTTCTTTTTTCTTTTTCTTTCTTTCTTTCTTTCTTTCTTTCTTTCTTTCTTTCTTTCTTTCTTTAATCACTCTCTCATGCTCCTTTTTCCGTCCACTCTACTCTCATGAGTATTCTCATCCTTCTCTTACCCACTTCCTGACATCCCCTATAACCTGTCACTCTTTCTCATAACATTCCTCCTATGTTGGTTTGTTGGTTTGTTTTCATGGCAAATCAATCTCGGCAGGACATTTATTGCCAATTAAAACTTTATTTATTTATTGCAGGTAATATCTTTTTCTTTCTACAATTTATTGTTTTTTATATAAGTTTTTGTGTATAGTAATACATTTTTCTTTTCGAGTATCAAGATTCATTGAGATTTGTTCTTTTTAAGGGCGGGGTCCCAAGTCTTACCCTTGTTACTATATTATTACTGTCTACTATAAAAGTGTACTTTTTTTTTTCGACATCGAAAGAACAATGTCTCATCAGGTAGTTAATAATAATTGTAATAAACGTTATTCTTTAAAAGAAAGTTTATGAGAATTGGCTTCATTTTATTGGCTTTTTTTTTTCGTACGGGGTAAAGAGGATAGAAAAAAAGAGACTATGTGACGGTTAACTGCATCCGACAGCAATGCTTCTGACTGGGAGGTTGTTAGGAGAATGAAACCACCACTTAATTGCTTTTCACCCGAATTCTGATGAGCAGAGCGCTCAGCAGAATCAGACCGGTAAAAGAACAAGAACAGTGCGGTTTCGTCAAGGACACTGGTACAAGGAATGCGGTATTTGTACTTAGAAAGAGCAATAAAAATGTTGAAGGGAGTTTACCTGTGTTCCATCGACTACGCAAAAGCATTCGACAAAGCACGCTACAAAGACATGATAGAGACGCTTGGCAACCTTGATATATTCCGGGATTAATCAATAATATTTACTGACAGCAAACCGCCTGCATACGGAATCAAGTTCAGCAGAAACACAAAGATAGAAATGTGTATTCTCACCAGATCCATTCAACTCATACATCGAGACCATTTAAGAGTTCTTGAAGTCCTGCAATGATTCGCCATTGACGGCCGCAATAGGAAATTAATACTGAGCATCAGGAAGAGACAATTAAGTTCCTGGGACATACAATGAGGAAGGGGGGCTTGGAGAACCTGATACTAACAAGCCAGATAGAGGGAAAAAGAGACAGGGAAAAGCAACATATTTGAAGGACATGATAAGGTGGATGACGGAACGAGGGTTGCATGGTGTAACAGGAGAAAGCGTGCTAAGAGACACTCGGGAAAGGGAGATGTGAAAAGCCATGATCGCCTAGGTCCTGAAAGAACATGGCACGTAAAAGAAGAATACATATGCCAACTGTTTATAAGAAATTATAATGTGGATATAAAATGGGGGATCAATTCTATATTATAATTAATATATAAAATGATCCCTCATTTTGTGGCCATGTTAGCTTCTATATGTTTATATTCTAGATTTATGGGCTTGAGCTAGTGGATGGCAGAGCGGGGTTTGGGTGGTGAAACAGAAGAAATCGTGCTAAGAGCCACCAGGGATAGGGAGACATGGAAAGCCATGATCGCTTAAGTTCTGAAAGGACATAGTACATAAAAGGAGAAGAAGAAGATTGTACAGAGTTGATAGCAGATACGGGTCAGAAGCTCCAAGAATTCCTAAATGAAGTAGTTAAAGAAAGCAGAAATATCGGGCTAAATATCAACTACAAGAAAGCTGAATGAATGGTAATCCTGAAGAAGAGGAGTCCAAAATGGCAAATACATGTTGGTGATACCAAAATCAAACAGGTGTAGAAATTTTAATATCTTAGAAGTGTAATTTATAGTCTTGAGGTAGCGGATGGCAGAACGGGTGTTGCATAATGTAACAGGAGAAAGCGTGCTAAGAGACACTCGGGAAAGGGAGATGTGAAAAGCCATGATCGCCTAGGTCCTGAAAGAACATGGCACGTAAAAGAAGAATATATATGCCAACTGTTTATAAGAAATTATAATGTGGATATAAAATGGGGGATCAATTCTATATTATAATATTATAAAGGTTGCCATTGAAAGTAGATTGGTTGCCAACCAGGGTTATAGAAACAAAACTGTCCTGTTATTTCACCCATATATGAGGAGAGAAGTAATGGATTGTATCATATTATTATATCAATAACAAGTATTTAGTAGAGGATCAGTTTATTACTTTTTAACAAAAGAAAACCGATCCCCACTTTATGCCTAGTAGAGTCATTTAAGTGCGACTAGCAGTATAGCCCGGCGTTGCTCGGTTGTAATGAAAGCTTTACAAAAAAAGTGTCTTTTCACCGGATCTGTTCAACTTGTTCAGCGAGAATATTTTGAAAGGACACGGTACATAAAAGAAGATTGTACAGAGTTGATAGCAGATACGGGTCAGAAGCTCCAAGAATTCCTAAATGAAGTAGTTAAAAAAAGAAGAAAGATGGGGCGACATATCAACTACAAGAGAGCTGAATGCATGGTAATCCTGAAGAAGAGGAGTCCAAAATGCCAAATACATGTTGGTGATACCAAAATCAAACAGGTGTAGAAATTTTAATATCTTAGAAGTGTTCTAACAGAGAATAGAAAGTGCAATACGGAGATCCAAAAGAGTATTGGCATGACCAAGAGTACATTCCAGAAGCTGGGTAGATTATGAAGAGACAAAGAAATTTCACTTGAAACAAAGAAGAGAGTACTGGATTTTTTATGTGAAGTCTGTCCTTTAATATGGCAGTGAATGCTGGATCATCTCATCAAAGATGAAGGAAAAACTTGAACCTACCGAAATATTGTTCTACAGAAGGATGCTGAGGATATCATAGACGGAACATACTAGCAATGTTGATTTTTTGTAGAGGATGAACACAAAAAGGGAACTGATACTTAAAATCAGGTAAAGACAGCTGAAGGTTTTGGAACATGTAATGAGGAAGAAAGGCTTGGAGAACGTGATGCTCAGGAGAGGATTATAGACGAAGAGAAACAAGAGAAAGCAACGCATGGCATATTTGATTGGCTTGAGCAGATGGATGGTAGAGCAGGGATTTAGTGAAATAACAGGAGAAGGGTTATTAAGAGGGACAAGGGACAAGGGATAGATGTACAGGGTCATGACCGCGTATGTCGTGAAAAGAACAAGTCACATACGGGAAGAAATAGTCATCCGAGGTTGGAAACAAGAACAAATACAGGAATACTGGAACATAGAACGCGATATTAATGCCTACTGGGTTTTTCACCAAAAAAAAAAAAAAAAAAAAGTTAAAAGGAAAATGTGTCCCTGGGTGAAAAAATCTTAAGATTCTTTGGCCTAGAATGTTAACATACGTAATTTACGGTTACAAACATCAGATCTAGTTGAATAGTCATTTTTAATAATTATGATTTTTGTTCTTTTTATTATTATTTTCTCTCTGCTGCACACCAAAACTATACTGCGTTTGTTTGTTTTTTCTTTTTTGAACGAACTATTCTTCGTCTTCTTCTTCTTCTTCTTCTTCTTCTTCTTCTTCTTCTTCTTCTTCTTCTTCTATGTGGTTTATCCTTTCAGGATGTAGGCGATCATCCCCTTCCTCATCTTCCTATACCTGGTGGCTCTTAGCACGTTTTCTCATGTTACATCACCCAAACCCTGCACTGCCATCCACTAGCTCAAACCCATAAATCTAGAATTTAATGTATAGAAACTAGCGTGGCCACAAAATGAGCGATCAGTTTATATATTGATTATAATATATAATTGATCCCCCATTTTATATCCACATTATGATTTCTTATAAACAGTTGGCATATATACTCTATTTCTACATGCTTTGTCATTTCAGGGTGAAGGCGATCATGGCCGTCCACGTCTCCCTATCCCTGGTGGCTCTTAGCACGCTTTCTCCTGTAACATCTCGCAACCCCTGTTCTGTCATGCACCTACTCAGGCCCTTCAAATATGTTATCCGCTGCTTTCCTATGTCTCTTTTTTCCCTCTATTTGGCCTGTCAGTATCAGGTTCTCCAAACCCTCCTTCCTCATTGCATGTCCCAGGAAATTTAGTTGTTTTTTCTGATGCTCATTATTAATTTCCTTTTCGTTTCCATTCCTTCCAGCACCTCGTCATTGCTCACATGCTCGGTCCGCGATATTCGCAGCATCTGTCAGTGAAAATAACAAACAGAAAAGTCTAATGGTTATGGGGTCCATCAAAAATAAGTCAGCGGAAAAGAAGTCCGTGCGTAAAATAACATAGTTGAGATTCACTGGTTTAATTCATCTGAACTTAGAGTTACAAAAGACAGGATGCTGTGGAGGACTATGACTGGCTTCAGCTTTATTCACTCTAAAATTTTACATTTGATTTCTGTACTATTGGTAATTTATTTTTCCATCGCTATAATTGTTAGGATCATGAATTCTTGCGATAATACATTCGTCTTTCTCTTTTAAACGACACCTTATTTTTGTGAATAGATTCGCATTTTCTTTCAGTCAATAGTAGCTTTTTTTAAAAAAAATTTTTCTTGTTATTAACGCAAATTTCCGTATTCGTGAATTTCGACATTTTCATGAATGGAGAAAATGAACCGACTTACAGTGTTCAATTTGTTGGTAATGTTATCAACGACAGACGAAGAAATCACACAAACAAATAAAAATGAAAAGTTTAATAATACCAGAATATAGAAATGGAAGCAGTCTGAAAATCAATATATTGTAATAAATACTTTATTTATACGTTCAAAAAGTTGCTGAAAGTATATATATATATATATATATATATATATATATATATATATATATATATATATATATATTACCTAATTCAAATCCTAACGTAAACAATTTAGCCCATTTAACAAATAGAGTAGTATAAATAATCCTGCACATATACGAATCTACCATCCGCCCGTTCATTGAATACTGCTGCCATATCTGGTCGGGTGCTCCTGCTATCCACCTAGGTGTCCTTGACAAAATCCTACGGAGAATCTGTAATGTGACAGATCCCGACTAAGCATCCGCCCGTGCATTGAATATTGTTGCCATATCTGGTCGGGTGCTCCTGCTATCCACCTAGGTGTCCTTGACAAAATCCAACCGAGAATCTGTAATGTGACAGATCCCGACTAAGCATCCGCCCGTGCATTGAATATTGTTGCCATATCTGGTCGGGTGCTCCTGCTATCCACCTAGGTGTCCTTGACAAAATCCAACCGAGAATCTTTAATGCACGACATCCCGACTTGGCAGCTCGGATACAATCGATTTCTAACCGAAGCAATGTGGATTCCCTGTTTCTCTACTACAAATACTTTCACGGCTTTTGTTCCGATGAACTTAGCTCACTGGTGCTCCCTATATATAAATTTACACGAGCCACAAGATTAGCAACTAGGTACCACCCATTTTTTTTAATCATATCACCCCGAGCAAGGCGGTAACGCCACTGATGTGCAGGGGGCTACATAGGAGTGAAAAGATTGGAAAAGAGAAAACCGGAAACTGCATCCTAAACAGGAAACAAGGGATGTTCAATAGACGTGGGTGGAGTGTGAACCAGGCGATAGTTTAGTCTATCTACTCCAATTGTTTAGTCTATCTACCCCAATTACTGTGAAACCAATAAATTGTAAACATCAACTTCTACTCCATCAGCTTCTTTTCTCGCACTTCCCGCCCGTGGAATTCCCTTCCATTTACTTCTTCACGAATTCAAATGTAAAGTCAATAGTCATCTCCTCTCACACTAACCTGCATCACCTCTCTCATGCTCTTTTCTCCGTCTACTCCACTCTCATCAGTATTCTCATCCTTCTCTTACCCTCCTCCTGACACCCCCTTTAACCTGTCACTCTTTCTCATAACTTTCCTGTCACAGTGGCAGTAAAATGCCTTGCTTGAGGCAAAACGATTATAAAAAAAGGATCAAAATTAAATTTAAAAACCTAAACTCTAACCTGAAATGAGAAACCTAATGTCTATACATTTGAACAATATATGTTCCCAGTATGTAATACAAAATGGTGTCATCTTATCATGACAAAGCAAGAATCTTCTTCTAAATGTTAAACCTCATAGTTCAACTAATTATCTCTTTGGATTGAGTGATACGAACTCACACATGACCATATTGTTTAATTTTGTCAAACCAGCCTTCCTTAACTTCTTAAATAAGCATGAATTTATTTTATGTTTTTTATAATAAATCATTTCCACCATTTTGGTTTTAAAACATCACTTGAAGAAGAACAATAATTTTCTTAAACATGAATTTTTTGTCTAGTCCCATAATGCTTTTATAAACTATTGTAATAACAAAATTACAATATTAAGCTCTACTCTGTATCGAGCACTCTTTATAAAAATGAATTTAAAGAACAGCAGGATCTGTTTTTCAATTTCTTATAATATATAAATATGAAACCATATGAAACAAAAAGGCCAAGACTATGAGAGTTGATCTTCCAATCTTCCATACGTGTATATATATATATATATATATATATATATATATATATATATATATATATATATATGTATTGTTTGATATGCGTAATAGCGTTCTCTTTAAATTAAGAAAAAACATCATAATATTGATACATAATTTTATAATCCAATCAAAGCTTTCGGCTTACATAAGCCATTAAAAAAGATGTCAATGGCATTCTAGTATAAGCAATTAATGATAATGCAATTTAGCTTATATGACAATATAAAAAGAATTACATAAAATAATTATACATATTGTCTGTATTATTTAATTAAACATGAATCAATGAAAGAATGCTGCCTAAATACACAAACACACAACACACACACTACATATATATATATATATATATATATATATATATATATATATACACTAAAAAAGGATGAGAAGCTAGAGTGATTAAGTTTTTATAAAGATTTTTATGTCATATTTTTTAGTAGATAAATTTTATTAAGATACTCCGAATGTTTTTATATACAAGCGCTTTTGGCTATACTTTTATTCATTATCAAGAATGAGATGTAATTTACTTTAACTTGAATATATAGGTATTTGTATGCAGGAATCTCTAAGAATAGGAATGTTTTATACAATTTTATAGGAATGTTTTTTAACGAAACTTACATAAATTGTGCTACAAGTGGGTCAATTATCACCAGGATATATTTGCAATTTAGCGTATTGTGCATTGTTTCTTTTTGATTTTCTCCCCTGAAGTGTATAGTAGGTTCAGTTGGGCACGGTCTGTGAGAAGAAAAGCATCACCAGAGAAATCACTTCACCAGAAATATGGAAACGGTATGCTGAACTGCTTGGCATTAGCTCCAATACGAACATATCCGAATGTTCGAATGCCAATCTGGAGACAGTTTTTTTTTTTTTAATCATTTCACCCCGAGCAAGGCGGAAACGCCACTGATGTGCAGGGGGTTACATAAATGTAAAAAGATTAATTAGAAAAGAGTGAGGAGTACAAGCTAGTTAGAAAGGAACAATAGAAAGCTGAGAAAGCAGGTGCAATGACAGATACATGGGCGGAGAGAAAGTGAAGATTATACAGGGGAGGGGAGAGAGCTAGAGGCCAGTGGTTAGTAGATGAGTATTAACTTTGCATTTAAATTTCTGGAGGTTGTAGCCGTCAGGAAAGCAAGAATACGGGAGTGAGTTCCACAGGCGGGAAGTGCGAGAGAGGAAGCTGCAGGAGTAGAATTGTATGCGGAAATAAATGAATCTAATGGTGATTACGAATGTGTTCTGGAAGGATTAATAGTGATGGCGACGTTAAGTCAAATGAACTTCCACCACAAAGCTTCGGACTTAACACGAAGGCCTAAAACAATCCCTTGAAAAGGTAGTGTTGCCCTGGGTCGAGACGATGGCTGTGTCGCAAACAATATATCTGATAACATGAACCCTTCACTATGTCATACATTCAGGAGAACCCTGTTATGCTTGTCAGAAAACCTCTGTGAACGCAACACTCTTTACATCTGGTCAACTAATTCCTCAGACTGCAACTACTTGATTATTACGAGAAGTACTCAGATGAGAAAATGTCAGCAAAACTTCTTGCAACACCAATGAACTGAAGAGAAGAATAATAGCACCATACACACCATTGGAAGTCATGAGTTATCTCCCTCTAAACCTGCAAGTTACTTGGTCACCAATGCTATAGCCTGGTATTGAACTCTATATACCTTAAGGACACATGGCCCCGGGGATATAGACGTTGGTTAGTTCCAGTTGCTTGACCCAAAGATTTGGGAATTCAACACCTCGCTACAGCCGTGGTGAACTAGTAACTTGCTGTGTTAGAGGGAGATAACTCAGGACTATCAATCAAGGCTTTACACAAGGAATAAGGATGGCATACACCAGTGATTGTAATAAAAGGTTCAGTTCGAAATTCTTAGCACCTGAAGAAGGCCGGAGTGTACAACGGCCGAAATGTCGTACGAATCACAACAAAGATGAGGACAATAGTCCGAATATTGTAAATATTGTAAATTCTACCTCGTCACAGAAATATAGAGAAATATAATATAGCATATGCATGTGCAAATATTTCAGCGGTCGTAACATTGACATCTGTTTTGAGCACAAATATTTACCAAAATATCTTGCAATGCTAAACATATTCAATAAAATCGCCTATAATCTTGAAATGTTTTCGAAATTTTGTTCTTATTTTGGTTAATATTATAACAATAGACACAACATTTCGACCAAATTCCCTCTTGTCATTATCAAGTTTCCATAGATTGGCCGATGTGTATTATCTCATTGATTATTGTGAAATATCATGTGAAATCAATTATTGATCTTTCATGTTGGAATATGGTTTGTTACTACCAAATCCAAGGATCGAACTCATAGATGATACTAACACATAAATAACCAACTACTATACCTACTACGCCACCGTCCTGAAGTACATTAGTGGCGTCTTTTGGTTACCACATGAAAGAACAATAATTGATTTTACAAAAGATTTCGCAATAATCATCGAGTTAATCCACATCAGCCAATCTATGGAGACCTGATGATGATCAGAGGGCACTTGGTCGAAACGTTTTGTCTATTACAACATTTATATCAAACAAGATGAAAACAAAAGTTCGAAATAATTCCATTATTGAAAATTGCTCATCTCAGAAATAAATACAAAATCGCCTTTGGCTTCAACCACGCCTTCAGACGACAATAGAATCTTCTGCAATTCTTCTTGATAGCCTCCAATCATATATATATATATATATATATATAGTGATGATCATCCACGTATACTGTCTTAATATGTATAGGAAAGAATATTAATAAAAAGTTTTGAATTTAAAAATGTACTTTTTTTGAACAGTATTTGTTTATTTTTATTATATTTTATATTTCAAACCGTCCTCGGTCCTTCATCAGAAACAAGTGATTTAAATTTAAAAATCACCTGTTTCTGATGAAGGACCGAGGACGGTTTGAAATATAAAATATAATAAAAGTAAACAAATACTGTTAAAAAAAAAGTACATTTTTAAATTCAAAACTTTTTATTAATATTCTTTCCTATATATATATATATATATATATATAGTCTATAAAGGAAAACTCAACACCTCATATCAGTTATAAACTATAGCTCATTTCAATGAGTTTAAATAGCTCATATCATCAGACCATAAATATATCCTTCATCTAGTATAACATTTCTACCAGATGAAGGATATATTGTAAGGTCTGATGATATGAGCTATTTAAGCTCATTGAAATAAACTATAGATTATAACTGATATGACGTGTTGAGTTTTCCTTTATAAACATCATATCGCTCTGGTTAACACCCATCGAGCTCTCTATATGGATTTACCAGTTATTATTTTATATTAAGGTAATCTTGTAGGATTATCCTCACTGTTTACGGGCTGGCACCTATATATATATATATATATATATATATATATATATATATATATATAAACTTCCTCGTATATGAGCGTTTAAAAAATCCTCGTGACGTGAGAATTCTTAAGAGAAACAAAAAAAAAACGTTAAAATCAATTATTGCAATCGCCTGAAGACAACACATCGTAGGTCGCGTAATAACTCGTTTAAACACACACACACACACACACATACACACACACACATATATATATATTGTCTAATACTTAGTTTTTGGTCATAATAGGAAATTATGACTAAATATTTCCACACTAAGAAATACCTCTTAGATTCATGCAAGCATGGATAAAAACGTCATCATTCGTTTTAATTTACAAAACTGCACGTTCAAAAATTACCTGCCACCTGAGCGTTCAAAGAAAAAATCGTTACTAATGCGTTCTGAAAAAGAAAAACGGTCAACGGTAAAATCAGTTATCAAAAACCGTTCGTCGTAGAATCTTAGGTAGCGAAAGAACTAGTTTAAAAATGGAATATATATATATATATATATATATATATATATATATATATATATATATATATATATATATATATATATATATATAAGTTGAGCACCTCGAGGTGGTGCAATGGTTATCAAGTCTATTGTGCTAGAACTATTGCAATTCAGTAGTGAGTTCGATCCTCACTGGGTGCTCCATAGTTTCAGCCTTGTGCCAAATCTAAGCTGCGCTTAGTAAATTACTATATATATTGAAGTTATAGCGATTAGTGCACATGCTTCTTTTTTCGAACCAGAAAAATGGTTTACGATATTTCAGCAATTCCTGCAGTTTTTAGATATATCTTTGGTTAGTCATAAAGAATGAAGTGTCTTTCAAATACATCACCTACTGACTGATGTTTATTGGCAACACAAATGACGTCTCAGTTTTCAATATAGAGTAAAAATCTTGAGGAGGAGGAAGAGGAGGATACATCCAGTTTCAGCTATCATTCAAACAAAAACTTTCTTGATATGTATTACTTATATATAATTCATATTTGTATCTAAACTTATTTATAAATAAAACGTTGTCCGTGTGTGTATGTGTGTGTATCTGTGTGTGTGTCCGTTACCTATAGACTCCGAAACGGCTGAACCGATTTTTTGAGAATTTACACAGCTGTACTATACGCGTCTGCGAGTGTTCTTAGCTAGGTTTGTGTCGAGGTACTCTCGATAAATATCGAAAATCTATAATCGAAAAAATCGGATTATAGAAGAAGTGGTCTGATTTTAATCACATTTGATACACTCATAGACAAAGACATAAGAAACGATATTCAAAAGTTTCAATGTTGCAATTCTTACAATAGTCCAGAAAGTCGATAATATATATATATATATATATATATATATATATATATATATATATATATAAAACAAGATGTTTGTGTGTGTGTGCGTGTCTGTTTATCTGCCTATATGTCAGTATTTTTTCAGCACTTTTATTTTAGGTTTTGCTTCGGGTTTGGCTCTAAGTAGGTATAATTATAGTTCTTAGTCTCAACCATGATACCATTTACTCAGAGGACTTATTTAGCCTTCAAAATTCAGTTTACGACTAAAAAAACTTATTTGATATCGATACCAGGAAATGAAAATTTGACTTACATCCATTCATTTTTCTTTCAGTTTATGGTTTCGCTTTAACTGGAAACAACTATTGCTTTTTAGTCTTTCGTGCCAACGTCCAAAGAATCTGAGCTCCAGGACCATGGATTATTTTTGAAACTTTCATTACACCCGAGCAACGCCGGGCTATACTGCTAGTATATATATATATATATATATATATATATATATTAGGATGCGATTGGTAAATTGTCGCATTTATTTTATTATTTCAAATATTCTTTAGGATGAGTCTGGGCTCCAGGATCATGGATTAGTTTTAAAACTTTCATTACACCCGAGCAACGCCGGGCTATACTGGTAGTATATATATATATATGAATATTGTCTTATGCAAAGTCATGAAAATGTATGAAAGTAATTTTCATCTAATATACCACGCTCCATATGTTTGGACCCAAAATAAGAACTAAACAAAAAATTATCTTTTTTCTTAAAATAATGCAATTCATTTTTCATACGTTTATTATAAAATAAATTTGTACAAACTGAAGATTTTTTGGTAAAAAATTATTGAAAAAAGTTTGGCAAACATGGGTTAAGTAACAAATATCTCTACATTAAACCTATGTATATGTGTGTCTGTGCGAGCATTTATATAAAGGTCAGTCAGTCAGTGATCCACGCATTGGTCGCTCATGTCTTGGAAGGGATATGACTGGCTGGGTAGAAAATTATCCCGAAGTAGGTTGCCATCGCTTTCTGCGGTAAACTGAGCGCCAGTCAGGGCTATAGAAACCAATCTGTCGTTGACTCATAGCTAGAGGGGGAAGAGATGTATTATATTAACTAGTAATTACAGGGGAATCAGTTTATTACTTCAGAACAATATAAAGCTGATCCCCCACTTTATCCCCAATAGAAGCCTAAATCATGTTTTTGACTATTATATCAGTCAGTCAGTTAAGTGCCAACCGTGATACACGCTTCGGACGATTATGTCTCGAAAGAGACATGACTGACTGAGCAGAAGATTAAAACCCGCAGTAGGTCACTATTGCTTTCTGCGATAGACAGGTTGCCAACCAAGGCTATAGATCAAGATCTGTCCTATTATTTAACGCATAATTAGAGGTAAGAGATGGATTAATACCTTTCCTCACGGTATTTCTGCGGAAGTGAATGAAAGGAATAATTCAAATATATATATATTGAAGATATAGAAGATTGAAATTTAGCACTGACGGGTGAATACTGAAGTTTAACTGGAACTCGAACTTGCATCACCGATTTCTCTTTCTGATATCCACTGCATCACAACGCACATCCAATATGCAGGTGGCTCCCCCGAACCAGGCTTTACGTTTAACATGCATTTACTAAAAGAAGATTCTTCTAGAATCTTCTATTTTAGTTTCTAAATTATTAGATTAAAATTAATATTTCTAATAAGCAAAATAATTTGCTGTATTTTAGACCGAATTCCAATTGGAATGGGTTTTTAGGGATTATCAATAATATCTAGAAAATCATTTATTTTGACAAATCAGTCAATAAGATATAATTCTCTTTATTAAAATCCCCTGAAAAAATATATACTTTTCTGTAACGTTAGTTGTAAAAATATAGCTCGTTTAATTTTGTCTATATGAATTTAAAGGAAAAAATTCTTAAATTTAGCTAAAAAGATAGTAGTAAAGCATTTTTAACATGGGTGTTTTTTATGAGATGTTCAAAGACCTATCGGTTGCTTCATTTTTGGAAAACTTAAATAAAGTGAAAATAATTGTAATAATATTAAATGCTGAATATAGAAAAAACTCTATTTTTATATAATTTTTGAAATTTCGTAATAAATATTAAAAATATAAAATATTTTACGAATCCTAATATTTTATCCGGGCACCTAGCGGTGGTGTAATGGTTAACAAGCTTGTCTCGCTTGAATCATTTAGATTGTGTAGTGAGTTCGATTCTCACTGGGTGTCCCTTGCTTTCGGCCGTTTGGGGTTTGGTTGCAGGACTAACAACCTATAAAATAAAAAACAGTTTGTTAAGAAAACAGCAAAAATGCTGCCGTACACACCATTGGGTGAAACTGATCATGATGATGATGAATATTTGACCAAGTTTTGGGTAATTTGGCTGAATTAAACGACAGTTGCTTCAATGTACAGACAAAAAAACACTGTTGGAAATTAATGTTGTAACATTTGAAAGTATTAAAGAAAATAATCCGCTTTATAATAATAAAGACCTTTGTGTTTTATTTATAGAAACACACACACACACACACACATATATGCACACACACACACACACACACACACACACACATATATATATATATATATATATATATATATATATATATATATATTGTTAAATATAAGAGACAGTGAATGTCTATTATGTTTAATCAAGAGCCGTTCTAAACATCGTATTTTGGCTTTAATTTCAGGTGGAAATAAAAACAAAAATTCTCCAACACTTTTTTAATAAATTTCTTCTAAGCTTTCGGCTCATATGAGCGCTCTTCAGAGAGCTTACAGGGACGTTAACACAATATATTCACCATCAAGGATGATTTTATCTTGCGTTGACATAAAACTTTGCTAAGCAACGATAACAGTTACCAAAAATAGCAAACGCAGTTTGTAAATTTTTTAATGCGGTTCTATGACGTCATACCGCCTGAGAACTATCTTCAAAAAATATCCAAAGGTTGGAGAATTTTTGTCTTAATTTTCACCTGAAATTAAAGCCAAAATACGATGTTTTGAATGGCTCATGATTAAACATAATAGACATTCATCGTCTCTTATATCTAACAGTGTATGTTTAGAAAATTATCTGCTGCCTCGATACACTATATATATATATATATATATAAGAGACAATGAATATATATATATATTCATATATATATATATACTTATATATATATTCATATATATATATATACTTATATATATATTCATATATATATATATATATTCATATATATATTTATGTGTGTGTGTGTGCTTGTTTTATTAAAATTGACAGTCAAGTTCATATCATTAATTTTATTATATAATTTTTTATGTGTTCTTATGAATATTTTTCTTTTCATAACTCAAATTATAAAAGAATTGTCTAACATTTTTGCATTTTCGAGTGTAAAAAGTTTGAAATATTAAATTAAAAAGAATTAATATACAGAACATATGCATATGCTTATAAATATATGTGTGTGTTTTTTTAATATTTTTTAAATATTTAAGATTTTATAACTATTTCAGCTATGCTTTTAAAATGCGCATATTTTGAAAAATGATTCCGTTTAGAATTTTACCTTGCACTAAAATTTGCAGTTTGCATTTCAGTGTTTAACCTAATATGTCGAATAATTCTCAATGTAAAAGGAAAAAAAATGCGAAAATGCTACCAATTCTAGAACTTTTACAACTTCAGTTTAGAATGATGATGATATTTCTAAAGAAGGAGATAATTTTAGTGCAATCAGTCCTTTCCTAATGAGATTGTGGGGTTGCAATGAAAAAGGTTAGATAGTTTGACCTCTAAGTCTTACAAACGCATCTCTATCACCAGATAGATTTGAGACAAGGTTTTTGTTTTAAGATAATACTAGGTTCTTTTTATTTTTGCTTCTGTGTTGTCTTTAGTATTCTTTTCTTAATTAATTAATGTTTTTATTTTATAAAGTGTTTTTCTATGACACGTGTTTTTCTTCAATTAATTCTTGGTATATTTTTGCTATTAATTATATCTTTCATGCTATTTGTCGCAAGGTTTTTCTTCGTTTTCATCGTCTTCAACCTGACACATTTTATTCAAAATTTAAATTAAATTATTTTTTTATGTCTTTTTTTTCTTCATGGACTTTCTCTTTTTGTTTTAATGTTATAATTCATTTTTTATTTCTTCTTTTTGATAGCGATATTTTTATCTATATCTGGTAATTTTTGTTCTGTTCCTTCCACCAATAATATTTTTGTCAAGATTGTCACATTCGTTGGTTTGGTTTCATTTATTACGCTTTTCTAAGTTAGTAATCCTACTTCAATATAATTTAAAATCTTTGCTTTTTCTAATTCCATAAATATTTTAAAACTTATCTATCCTTTTCCTCCCTGTTTTATTTTTAAGAGACATTTCTTTCTTCTTTTCTTTCATCTTTCAGCTTTTTCATCACGTTCTTGGTCCTGGGCATGACGGTAAACTGCATGCGGTAGCAAGGTCTCTGATTATGAGGTTGTGAGGAGCATGGAACCACCTCTTAATTGCTGTTGTTCCCGGTCAACCCTGAACCGAAGTGGTAGCACCTGTTAGGGTCTCAGCTATGGGCAAATAGTGACCCTACCAAACTGGGGTCAAAACACTATGAAAATATAAAAAAAGACTTTTATAGAAATATATACATAAAAAGACTTTTCTAGAAAATTATACATTTTTGAAGAAAAAATTATTACATTAACACATTTTTCAAAGAAAAAATCTATTCTTAGAAAAAAATTTTTAAATACAAAACTAGAAAATATTTTCAGTTTTCTAAAATTATAAAAAATGAAAACAAAAAAATTTTCATTAAAATCTGAGTAAATCAACTATAACCGAGGATTAAAAAAACTGTAAAAAAAGAATACCCTTAAAACCCTAAAATATTTGGCATTAAATGACCCACATAGGTTGATATGCCGTGAAACAAATCTTGAACTCAAACTCATCGTATTCGTTCAGCCTTTTCTTAATGTTCTTTCAGTATTTTCTTCGTGTTTTTTCAGCCTTTTCTACATGTTCATTCAGCCTTTCTTCATGTCCTTTCAAGATTTTCTTTGTGTTCTTTCATCCTTTTCTTCATGTCCTTTCAGCCTTTTCTTCATATTCTTTCAGTATCTTCTTCATTATCTTTCATCTTTCTCCATGATTTTTCATTCTTTCTTTCATGTTTTTTCAGCCTTTTCCTCATATACTTTCATCCTTTTCTTCATGTTCGTTCAGCCTTTTCCTCATGTTCTTTCAGCCATTTCTTCATATTCTTTCAAGATTTTCTTCGTGTTCTTTCATCCGTTTCCGCATGTTCGTTTAGCCTTTTCTTGTTCTTTCAGTATCTTCTTCATTATCATTCATCTTTCTTCATGATTTTTCATTCTTTCTTTCATGTTTTTTCAGTCTTTTCCTCATATACTTTCAGCCTTTTCTTCATGTTTTTCAGCCATTTTCTCATGTTTTTCAGCCTTTTCTTCATGTCCTTTCAGCCTTTTCTTCATATTCTTTCAGTATCTTCTTCATTATCTTTCATCTTTCTTCATGATTTTTCATTCTTTCTTTCATGTTTTTTCAGCCTTTTCCTCATATACTTTCAGCCATTTCTTCATGTTCTTTCAGCCTTTTTCTCATGTTCTTTCAGCCTTTTATTCACGTTCTTTCAGCCCTTTTCCTCATATTCTTTCAGCATTTTCCTCATGTTTTTTCAGTATTTACGTCATGTTCGTTCAGCTTTTTCTTCATATTCTTTCATCATTTTCCTCGTGTTCTTTCAGCCTTTTACTCTTATTCTTTCATCTCTTTCTTCATGCTATTTCAAACTTTTCTTCAATGTTATTCCTTTTTAAACCTACATTTCTCCTTCACAAACCTTTTTTTTTTATTTGTCCATCCATTATTCCGATTCTCTTTGCTTCGTTTTGTATCTTTTCTCTCTTTGCATATTTTCTCAATCTAATTTTTCAGTTTATCAGATTTTGAAATTATTACATGTAACTAAATTTTCCTTCTTGCATATCTTCTTCAAAAATCAGTTTTCGTTTTTTTATCTTTACATTCATTTCTTTTTTTTAACTTTTATTCTCATTAGATTAAATTGGATGTTAAATTTACATAATCTTCTATAAGTTATATTCATTAATGCGTTTTCGATTAGGGCCTATCTTGTAATATATACACATGAGCTGCACTATATATATATATATATATATATATATATATATATATATATATATATATGTATATATGTGTGTGTGTGTGTGTGTGTGCGTGTAAAAATTAAGACATATACGTTATTCTACGCTTAAGCGGGGGTATAGGCCTACTTCAGGCGAATCATCATTTTTAAAAATCTTCTGTACATAAAGATTTGAAGATGATGATTGTGCGGCTGGAGTCGGCCTACATTTCTGCTTAACCATGGAATAACGTGTCTACCTTAATTTTTAAATATATTTGCTGTATATGTATTTATGTACATATATATTTTGAGCTCTCCTAGAGAGTTATCCTGCCACTTTTATGTATAGAATACTCCTTTGGTTTCTTCTATATATACACCGCATGTTTATATATATATATATATATATATATATATATATATATATATATATATAAGCAGACAGATCTGTTTCGCTGTATCACAGCTCATCAATATGGTTAGACACCCTATTGCTTCTAACCAGGATTGAAATCCGACCGAATTGACATCAGCCGGCGATTCTGCCTCCGCGCTTGGTAGAGAACGGCGGACTTTAGCGTGTTGTATACAATGTAAAACGCCAGTAGCTGAGAGTGTTCAAATTAATTACTAAATGAATGATGCGTAGATGCGTGGGTAGCTACAGATTTTATAAAGTATCCCATTCCTCCATAGTGCTCAACCGGCTGTCAGAGCGTAAATATTCTATATATATATCTAAACTTATTTATAAATGGAACTTTGTCTGTGTGTATGTGCGTTACCTATAGACTCCGAAACGGCTGAACCGATTTTCTTGAAAATTTACACAGTTGCACTATAAGCGTCTGCGAGTGTTCTTAGCTAGGTTTTGTGTCGAGGTACCCCCGATAACTATCGAAAATCAATAATCGAAAAAATCGGGTTATAGAAGGAGTGGTCCGATTTTAATCAAATTTGATACACTCATAGACAAAGACATAAGATACGATATTCAGAAGATTCAGGGCTGCATTTCTGACAATAGTGCAGAAAATCTATAATATATATATATATATATATATAAAAGCTTTCATTACACCCGAGAAACGTCGGGCTATACTGCCAGTATATATATATATATATATATATATATATATATATACAAATGAATAAGGAACGAAGAAAATATTTGCAACATTCAAAGCATTAATTCAAAAAGTGCTCAATATTAAAATAGAGCAATGAATATTTATTATAAATTATACTTTAGGATATGTAAAATGTTCTAAAGCATAATTTATTATATATATATATAGATATATATGTACTAATTTTTTATTTATGCTGGAAATCTCAAAAAATGTTAACACGTTTTGATTTCTTATAACATCTTGATTTTTGCCTTTTTCAAATCCATGCATTTAATTTCAATTAATATTCAACTTAAACCGTAAAACCTATTTGTATTCGATACACATTAATAATATCCCTATTTTAATCACATTTGCAAGCCAATAAACACTGCATTTATTGTCATTTAACGAGTTAGTTGAAGTACCCAATAGTCTCTCAAATAACGTTATTTCTGCGAGGGTAAAAAAAAATAAAATGATTATCTTGGAATAAATGTTTAGAGTTTGAGTTTGAGTTTTGTTTCACGACAGATCAACACCTCTGTGGGTTATTTAATGCCAAAAAGGTAGCGTTTTAAGGTATTTATTTTTTAATGTTCAGTTATAGCGAGAAGGTTGATTTAATCAGATTTTGAATTTGAGTTTTGTTTCACGGCATATCAACCACCGTGGGTTATTTAATGCCAAAAAGGTAAGGTTTTAAGGTATTAAAAAAAAAAAAATTTTTCGGTTATAGTGAAATGGTTGATTTAGTAAAATTTTAATTAAAATTTTTATTTTTTATTTTTTTTTATTTAAGAAAATTGAAAAGGTTTTCTGTTTTTATTTTCAAAGACGTTTTGCTAGGAACAATTTTTTCCTTAAAAAATGTGTTCAGTTCGTAATTTTTCTTCAAAAATGTATTGTTGGCAATATTTTTATTTCAAACATGTATAGTTTTCTTTAAAAAATGTATATTTATCATTCAAAAATGTATATTTTTTATAAAATTCATTTTTATGTATATATTTCTATAAAAGTATATTTTTATACGTTCATAGTGTTTTGACCCCAGTGTGGGGGGTTAACTATTTGCCCATAGCTGGGACCCTAACAGGTACTACCACTCCGGGTCAGGGTGGACCTGGGAACACCAGCAATTAAATGGTGATTCCATGCTCCTCACAACCTCCCAATCAGAAGCCTTGCTGCCGGATACAGCTTGCTGTCATGCCCAGGACCCTATGAATGTTTAACCGGTTTTCGAACTTTCGTTTCCAAATATTCTTTTTCCATTTTTTTATTTACTCATTTACTGCTTCTTTTTCTTAATTTATTTCAGACATATTTTTTTTCTCGGGTAAGTTTTTTTTTATTTGTCCTTTTATTTCTTATTCTCTCACCTTTGCGATCTTATTTTTTTAGAATGTGGTCGTGATAATAGCGACCAAATGTCAGGTTTCTATAGACTATACCGTCATTTTTATTACTTTTTGGTTGACTCTATTAGTACATATTTACGTCCGTTTACAATGGCGTTTCTTTCTTTACCTGTATCTTGATGTTTAGGTTTTAGAATATGAATTGTTCCTTTATTTGCATGTGTAGATTGCCCCTTTTAATTCGTCTTTGCTTTTCTGCATCATTTACTTCTGTGAATATTATTTTTAACTTCATCAATTTTATTTGGTATTCGTTGAATTTCCAACGGTTTTAAGCGAATCTCCAATACACACACGTTTGTGCGTTAGCGAGCAAGGCAAAAAACGAAAAGAAGCAAAGAGAATTCTATACCTGTTTTTTTTTTATATACTCTCGTAATGTGTACGGGTTTCTGCGTTAATTTTGGCAAGAGAATTTGTGATTGGTTGGCTTGCGATTGACTTCAGCTGACCAAATAAGCTAAGCTTGGGTTATAGAAAAAGAAGGAAGGAACATTTTGAAGAGAGAAATAAGAGATATAGTTTTTTCTCTCTTTGTATTAGTAAAGAGTATATTTCTATACGTTTTAACTACTATTGCCACAGCGTCTCCCTTCTGATACAGAGTAAATAAAACTTGATATAATTATGTTCTGTTATGTGTTTTTTATTATTATTTTGTTACGTGGTCAGTCATGTCTTTTATTTAATAATCTAAAGATGTCCAGGAACGCGGTTTAAAGTTTAACTCAAAGCGAAATTTTTACAAAACTCTAAAATAATTTTGTGATTTTCGGACTGTTTTTTTTCTTATGTCTTAATGTTGGTTGGTTGTTTTGTTTTTATGGCATATCAACCTCGGCGGGTCATTTATTGCCAACTAAATTTTATTTATTTATTGCTAGTAATACCTTTTTCTTACAACAATTTATTGCTGTTTTTATATAAGCTTTTTGTCTAGTAATAATTTTTCGAGTATCAAGATTTGTTTTTAAGGGCAGGGTCCCCAAGTCCTACCCTTGTTATTTAGCCCATAACTGGAGAGAAGGGACGGATTAATACCTTACCCAAGAGTACGAGTGCTTAAGTGAATGCAGTATATTCAACTGGAATTCGAACTCGGCTCACCGATTTCTCTTTTCGAGCCGATATCCACTGTAGCACAACGCACATATGTCACTAAACGCTTACAGCACCTGGTATTCCCAAGCGGTCACCCATTTAAGAACTGACCAGGCTCAACGTTGCTTAACTTCGGTGATCGAGCGAGGACCGGTTTATTCGACGTGATAGACCGTAAGCCATGTCTTAATGTAAGATACCCAAGAGTACGTACATCAGCATATATGTTGCTGTTATTTTGAATTCCATATGGATATAAATAATTTGCCGTCATTTTTTTAAAGCACGGTGCCCCTCATAAGGTATATTATGTTAAAAGGGGGCTTGGAATATTTGATACTGAAAATACAGAATTAAGACAAGAAAAAAAAACAAAAAAAACAAAAAAAGGAAACGCATAGCGTAAGGTTTTTTCTTCTTCTATGCGCCATGTCCCTTCCGGACGTAGGCGATCATGTCTCTCCACGTCTTCCTATCCCTGGTGGATCTTAACACGCTTTCTCCTGTTACACCACCCAAAACCCGCTCTGCCATCCACTAGCTCAAGCCCATAAATCTAGAATATAAATTTATAGAAACAAGCATGGCCACAAAATGAGGGATCACTTTATATATTGATTATAATATAGAATTGTTCCCCCATTTTATACCCACAGTATAATTTGTTATAAACAGTTGGCATATATAGTCTTCTTCTATTTGTCATAGACCGTCAGGACGTAGGCAATCATAGCTCTCCACTTCTCCTTATTCCCGGTAGCTCTTAGTACGCTTTTTCCTGTTAAACCACCCAAAATCCGCTCTGCCATCCACTGGCTCAAGACCATAAATCTAGAATATATATCTATAGAAACTAGCATGTCCACAAAATGAGGGATCGGTATATATATTGATTTTAATATAGAAATGATCCCACATTTTATTTTCACATTATAATTTGTTATATATTGTTGGCATATATATTCTTCTTCTATGTACCGTGTCCTTTCAGGACGTAGGCGATCATAGCTTTCCACATCTCCCTAACCCTGAAAACTCTTAGCCTGATTTTCTTGTTGCTCCACCCAAACCCCGCTCTGCCATCCACCTACTCAGGCCCTTCAAATATGTTATTCACTGCATGCCTCTTTTTCTCCTCTATCTAACCTGTGAATATCAGATTCTACAAGACTTCTTTACTCATCACATGTCCCAAGAACTTCAGCTTTCTCTTCTTGATGCTCAGACTTAATTTCTTTTTTGTTTCCATCATTTATAAGACCTAATCATTGCTTACATGCTCGATCCATTATATCCGCAGCTATAGAACTACATTTTAGTTGCTTCCAGTTTTTTCCTTCGTCTTTGATGATAATATCGAGCATTCCTACCATATTGAAGAACTGACATCACATAACAATCGAGTCCTCTCTTCTTTGTTTCTCGCGAAATAGTCCTGTTTCTTAATACTTTGCTCAACTTCTGGAATGCATCCTTGTGCTTTTGGATCTCAGGAATATAAATGTATAGAAACTGCTCTGACTAGAAAGTGAGGGGTCCGTTTATGTATTGATTGTAATATGGAACTGAGCCCCCACTTTATGTCCAGTATGCTTCTGTAGAGCCACATTTCAATTGCTTCAAGTTTTGTCTTCTTCTTCGATTATATTTTCCAGCATTCACTGCCATATTGAAGAACTGATATCGCATAGCGATCCAGTACTTTCGTCTTTGTTTCTAGTGAAATTGTCCTGTTTCTTGGTACTCTTCTCAGCTCCTGGAATGAATCCTTGTGCCTTTAGATCACAGGAATATAATTGCATAGTAACTGCTTTGACCACAAAGTGAGGGGTCAGTCTGTGTATTGATTGTAATATGGAACTGATCCCCCATTTTATGTCCAGTATGCTTCTGTAGACCGACATTTCCGTTGATTCAAGTTTTTCTTTGGGACTCGTAGAGTTGTGGTACAGTCAGAAACAAACCAACTGTACCAAAGAACAGACTCTACAGAACTGAATGAGTTTGTACAGAAGTAACAAGTAAAACGGACTGCAAATGATGACATAATTACAGTATTGAAGCTGTACAGTTTTAAACGAAAGCTTAGGAAGAAAGACCACATTGTAGTATTTAATTGAACAAAACGACAACTACTCTACAGTATTGTAAGTTGAGTCTGCTATAACCACCGAGATTTGTTGCATAAGAATTAAAATCTTGGCAGAATCTGAAAATAGAGATGAGACAGCTGATGCTGGTCATCACTTATTATCTTGTACCTAATTATTTAGATTCGCTACCCAGTCACTCGTTAGAATTTGAAAAATCGCTACAAGAATCCATCCATCATCGATCAGACAACTATATACCACATCTGGCCGAAAAGTTATTTTTAAGCAACAAGCAGTTGGCTGAATGTAGTTGTATAATGAAAATGAAGGTGACGTGTGATCTGCGTTGTAACCATCCCATGCACTTGTGGCAATATATTTTAAGGAAAAAGAGACTGCAGAACACCGAAAAACGGTACCACAAGTGGAAATAGAAACATCAAGCAAGGCTGATCATATATAGAAAGAAAAAGGAGATCGCAGCCCTCTTGCAAATGTACACAGTTGGTAGTTTTTATATTTTTGATCGGGTTTGGTGCCACGCATGCAACTCATATGAAAGTCTTGATATGATGAGGCGATTTAAGTACTACTGTCTCTTATTTCAACTTCATCTTACAGAAAGTGTTGGACATCATTTTTCTTCCATATATAGAAGAGAAGAGGACTGCGTAAGCCATCCCATGCACTTGTGGCAATATATTTTAAGGAAAAAGAGACTGCAGAACACCGAAAAACGGTACCACAAGTGGAAATAGAAACATCAAGCAAAGCTGATCATATATAGAAAGAAAAAGGAGATCGCAGCCCTCTTGCAAATGTACACAGTTGGTAGTTTTTATATTTTTGATCGGGTTTGGTGCCACGCATGCAACTCATATGAAAGTCTTGATATGATGAGGCGATTTAAGTACTACTGTCTCTTATTTCAACTTCATCTTACAGAAAGCGTTGGACATCATTTTTCTTCCATATATAGAAGAGAAGAGGACTGCGTAAGCCATCCCATGCACTTGTGGCAATATATTTTAGGGACAAAGAAACTGTCCCCTTGACAGAACACCGTAAAACGGTACCACAAGTGGAAATAGAAACATCAAGCAAGGCTAATCATATATGGAGAGAAAAAGGAGACCACAGCCCTCTGTGGGTTGAGTTTGAAATAAAAAAAAACAGAGAACATTAATGGAAAATACGAAAATTAAAGGAATCAGCACGTATGCTAGACTACAAATATTTTCTAAGCCAGACAAGCTTAGAAAATCTATAATACTAGCAGTATAGCCCTGCGTTGCTCAGGTGTAATAAAAGCTTTAAAACTAATCCATTGTCCTGGAACTCAGACTCTTTGGACGTTGGCACGAAAGATTAAAAAGCAAGAGTTGTTTCCAGTTCAAGCGAAACCCTAAATTGAAAGAAATATGAATGGATATAAGTCACATTTACTATTATGTATTTACTAGCAGTATAGCCCGGCGTTGCACGGGTGTAATCAAAGCTTTAAAACTAATCCATGGTCCTGGAACTCAGACTCTTTGGACGTTGGCACGAAAAACGTAGGTTTTTTTTTTAATCGTATCACCCCGAGCAAGGTGGTAACACCACAGATGTGCAGGGGGCTACGTAATAGTGAAAAGATTGGAAAAGAGAAAACGTGAAACCAAATCCTAAACAGGGAACAAGAGATGAGCCTCTTAACCTGTTCAATAGACGTGGGTGGAGTGTGAACCGGGCGATAGAAAGATCTATCTACTCCAATTGGAAAAAAAAAGGATGTTGAAATGTTGATCTCGAAGCCGTAGAACTTACTAAAATGAATAAAGATAAGTCAAATTTTGATTCTGGTATCGATGTCAAATAAGTTTCCCGTTGCAAACTGATTTTTGAAGCTTAAATAAGTCCTCTTAGTAAATGGTATCATAGCTGAGACTAAGAACTTCAATTATATCTACTTAGAGACACACCCAAAGTAAAAATCAAAATAAAATGGCTGATAACCTGATTTTAATCAAACCCAATAGGTTATCGGGGTATCGATTTTCAATATCGGAGTCAAATAAGTCATCCAAAGATAAACTAACTTAAGTAAGTCCATGACAAACTTTTTGTACACATCGGTAGTAAAATTGGCCATGACTGAATATCGGTTTTTGATCAGATTCGATATAATATCGGGTGTATCGATTTCCGATAACGGAGAAAATGAGTCGTTTGAGAAGATTTACTGTTTGAGACTAAAAAACTGTAATTTTACCAAGTTAGAGCAAATTCTGCAGCAAGAACCACGATAAAATGGCTGAAATCCTGATCTTGATCAGACCTGATCGGATATCGGAGTATGGATTTCGGTTATTGGTGGGAAATCGGAAAAAAACAAGTAGCCCATGACCTGAACGGAAGCCTAAAATATATTTGTATGAAATTTGGTGAGAATCAGATAAAAATTGTGGATTTGTATAAAGACAAACAGACAGAGAGACAGACGCACACACAAACATCTTGCCTTATATATATATAGATGAGAACTAGTAAAAAGAGGAGCGAGTGAAAGACAGCAATAAAAATTGTCTAAAATGAGTTTACTGAGATATTAGGTCTATAAGAATAAAAAAGAAAATTAATTCACTGATGTTCTCGAAATCATCTCGTCTAGGTGACAAAGACGTTGGCTAAAGTGATTATGTGACTTGACCCGTAGAGTTGTGAGTTCAATACTTGTCACAAAAAACTAGCAGAGTTGTGATATTAAAGAGAAATAACTGATAGAGATACCAAGAAAACTCGAAGCAAATAAAGAGTTCAGTTCAAAATTCCAACGTAAATCACCTGAAAAAGGCCGGTGCGCGCAACGGCCAGAACGCCTCGAATTTCCAAATAAACATAAGTCCAACAGTCTGAATAATGTAAATAGCCATACCTCACCTCAGACAGTTTTCTTTTTTCATTATTTTCTATTTTGTTTCTTTTTTCGTTTACCCGCGAAAAAGATTTTCTTTCATTAATTATATTCATTCTGTCTTCTGAATTATTTATTTTACACTTTGATTATTGACATGATTCATCTTTGTACGGTTTTTCTCTCGTCGCTCTACCGAGCAAGTCCATTTCAATGTAATTTGGAGAGATATAACAATTCAGAATATATATAATTTCTCGTGAATTTCAATTTATCTCAAACATGGCTACAAAACAAAATTGTTAAATTTTAAAATTCAACAAATAAATAGAATTTGTAGAACGCATTATGGTAATATTATGCTAGAAGCTGTTTAAATATTTTTAAAAATTCCATTATTCCATGATTACGAGTTTACTCAACAATTTTTTTCTTGCGCGATTGTTTAAAATTTACAGTTGCTACTCAGATTTTTATTTACATTTTGAAAAGAAAGGTTTCAGTTCTCTAGCCATTTGCAGAGGACCCCATGGAAATTATCCAAAGCGGTGGTGGCTAGGACCCTTTTAGAAGCCTACTTCATCTCAATGTTTTCAAAGGGTATGTCCTGGAGATTTTCCTGAGGATCAATAAAAGTTACAAGAGGCAAGGTATGGACGGTACGAATCGTGAGGACCGGTTTCGATGCGCATCTCAGGCAACACAAAGCTTTCAATTTGGATAAAGAGTATCCAAATTGTCTTCACATCCGATCAGCAATCTATTTAGTAAGATGTATTCAAAGAGGAGTTCCATACAGCCTCATCATTCTGGAATAACAAAAATTAGCGGGGGAGATTTTTAGAAATTACATACAAAAACTGAATTAATCGAGAACATTAAAAAGAATCATTTCAAGACAATTCGATTGAATATATAACAAAAAACAACGGACGGGGAACGATAGATAAATTGTCGTCTAAAGTACTCAAAATTGAAAATAACACAGGAATCTAATTTTAACAGATATATTTACCAAAATTACACAAAAATATCTCGAAATAGTAAAGAGCAAATCTAAACTTATTTATAAATGGAACTTTGCCTGTGTTCGTGTCTGTGTGTGTGTGTATCCATTACCTATAGACTCCGAAACGGCTGAACCGATTTTCTTGAAAATTTACACAGTTGTACTATAAGCGTCTGCGAGTGTTCTTAGCTAGGTTTTGTGTCGAGGTACCCCTGATAAATATCGAAAATCGATAATCGAAATAAATCGGGTTATATAAGGTGTGGTCCGATTTTAATCAAATTTGATATGCTCATAGACAAAGACATAAGAAACGATATTCAGAAGTTTCAATGTTGCAGTTCTTACAATAGTGCAGAAAAGCGATAATATATATATATAAAAGCTTTCATTACACCAGAGCAACGCCGGCTTATACTGCTAGTCTATTACTAAATCGTGACTGGTTTCAGACATGGTCTCCAAACAAGTTTGGAATTTTTTGCATAGTTTCTGACCATTCTCCTTCTTTAAGTTTTCGTCATAATCTTTGCCTTTAGTTCTGTGGTGTTACAAGCAGTTTTTTTTTGGTCTCTCACTCAACTGCGACCCACAGATAAAAATCAAGGGTGTTGCGGTCTGGGGTGTTAGATGAACTATTATATTAAAAAAATATAATCTATTTTCTGACCATTCTCCTTCTTTAACTTTTCACCATAATCTTCCCTTTTAGTTCATCTTTGGTGTTACAAGCAGTTTTGTTGGTCTCTCACTTAACTGTGACCCACAGATATTAATCAAGTGTGTCGCAGTCTGGGGTGTTAGATGAACTATTATATTAAAAAAATATAATCTATTTTCTGACCATTCTCCTTCTTTAAGTTTTCGTCATAATCTTTGCCTTTAGTTCTGTGGTGTTACAAGCAGCTTTGTTGGTCTCTCACTCAACTGCGCCAGACAGATAATAATCAACGGCGTTGCAGTCTGGCGTGTTAGATAGTCTATTATAAGGGATGAAGTTGTCTCCGAAATTGTTTAACAGCCGTGACTGGGTACTCTTTTTTGTGTGACATGGTGCCAAGTCCTGTTGTCAGACACAGAGTCATCCAGCAGCTATTCTCTTGTCTCATTAACTACTCAAATCCCTTGAATTAAGGCCTCTGTGTGAAGTCCCAGTACCTCTGCACCATATCCGGAATTTCTTTTAAAAGAACAATAAGAATGTATTTTTTTTAAGTTTCCGAAGACGAATTGGCATGGTCAAGGATACATTTGTGGTGATACCGAGCAAAGCGAGTGACCGGATGTTTGCACTCTCAGGACCAAAAAGCAAATTACCAAAACTGGTCGGTGCGCAGACGGCCCCACGCAGAGTTTCCGGCAGAAAGCCAAAAATTAATTAAATATCAAATGTCAGTTCGCGAGCCTACGCGAATATTATTTATCGGCCAATGGGAAGCCCAGGATCAAATACGAGTGTGAATTCCCAAATGATCCACAAAGAAGATATAAAAAGCCGATACAGAAAGCATCGACACGAGAGGAGACGAGACAGACAGAGACACCGACAGGGACTGACTCGAGAAAGCATTAGTGTAATTAGCACTTCCCTTGACCAAGTGATTTACTATGCTCGCCCCCTTCCCTCTCCTTTTCTTCTTCGCTGTCTCTAAGCTACTTACCGACCAAAGGAGCGGATACATCAAAGACATTAATAATTTACAACGCTCCCACATTCATACGCACAAATTCTCTTTTCGGCATTTTATTGCCATGAACTTTTAACGGACCCATCCTAAAAGGATTACTTTAATTGTAAAAGCCTTAATTAATGTGTATATATAAAATGTGGTTTCTATACTCAATTTGCTTTTCGTGTTTTATAATCCCTTTTTATGACTTATAGTGGGCTATCTCCAACGAGGCTAAATTAATCTGCAACAGCACACAACTGCTCTCCACTAGAACGGATGACCCACTATACATTCAAGAAGCCGAGTAGAGTTCTTACAGACAAGAATATTTCGCTGGAAACAATGAAAAGAATACAAGAATGTTATGTATTGACCGGGCATCTATCAGTGTAATTTTTTTCTCAGATGCAACTCAGCCCTCGTGAACGGACTTGCAACTCAGCCGCGCACAGTCTTCGATTACAGAGATGCAACTGAGAGATGATTTCGTTACCCACCCGACACAAAATGTGCCAGGTAAATATAAAATTCCTACAATATTAAAGAGTTTAACAAATTGTTTCCTTTTCTTCCTCAGAGAAATCAGAAACCCTGAGAAAATTCTTTTTTTTCACCCCCACCCCGCAAAAAAGGGGAAAATATGGGTTTCAAATTCTACGTTTATTTATTCTTCAAAATGGAAATACATTGTATAGTTTCTTCTTTCGTGAAATCTAATTAAAATATATTTTTGTAATTTAATTAAATTTAAAAACAACCGGGTTTCTTCAATACTATCGCGCAAAAATACAATCGCTTTCGACAAATTTATAACGAATCTTCCTATCTTGCTTCAGTTTATTTTGCATAGAAGTGCTTCCCGTCACGTATCATATGCAAAATATACACACATACGTTATTGTATATGGACATAAATATAAATGTATATGGACGTATATGTGTGTGCACATACATATAAAATGTTCTTTTGTATATTATATATATTCAAAATTTTTTTATCATAAACACACACACACACACACACATATATATATATATATATATATTTTTTTTTTTAATCATATCACCCCAAGCAAGGCGGTGACACCACTGATGCGCATGGGGTTACTTAACAGTAGAATGATAGGAAAAAAGAAAGCCGGGAACGACATCCTAAACAGGAATCAAGGGATGAGCCTCTTCACCTGTTCAAAAGACGTGGGTAGAGTGTGAACCTGGCTATAGTTAAGTCTATCTACTCCAATTGAGAACAAAAAAAGAGAAAAGAAAAAAAATTAAAGAAGATTGGGGGAAAAAAAGAAAAGAAAAGCCGGGAACCACATCCTAAGCAGGAAACAAGGGATGGGCCTCTTCACCTGTTCAATAGACGTGGGTAGATTGTGAACCGGGAACACACGAAATAAGGAAACACGAAAAGGCGAAAGTAACCAGAACAACAATATATTAGCAAAGGTTACATCGAGTTGAAAGAATGCAAATCAAATAAGGTAAGAAAAGTTCTTTCCCTTTGTCTGGAGAGAAACGAAAACGTTCGATAGAAGATGAAATTGAATCAAGTTCAGTTTGAATAAAGTTAATGTACATACTGTTAATGCTTGTTTCCAGTTGGAGTTTTTTTAGCGTTGTGTGTGCATGCTGGTGAGAAATAAAAATTTGCGCCACTAATTGTTTCCCGCAATTAGTGCGCGTGTGTATGTGTGAGTTAGGTAATAAACATGTCTGCTCTTGCCCGGGACTGAACCCTAACTGCCGAACACGTGACGCTCCCGGCTTATATCGGCATGACGTTAGCGCGGGGAAAAACTAGGGTTATAACGTGAACGTTGAATGACGATGTGTGTGTGGGTGTGAATATATCAAACCCGACATATATATATATATATATATATATATCACTTAAGAGCTTTTATGATATTATGTATATACATACATATATTATTGAAAAATCTCTTATATATATATATATATATATATATATATATATATATATGTTTAAAAGGTCACCAGAGTTTTATTTATATGTGACGGTCTGATTGTGCCGGGAGGTGGTGTTAAGATTTTGCTTATTTTGTTAGCTATTTTATGTGAGACGCTGCCTGTTCCGGATATGATAGGTCTCATTGGTGTATTTGGTTTATGTGTTTTTTATTGTGTGTATATATATATATATATGATTGTGTGTGTATATATATATATTGTTTTTCTTTGATCCGAAGTGGAAGAGTAGGAAGGTAAATTCCAAGAACCTGATCATAATTAATATTAAAAAAGTTTTAACATTAAAATATATATATATATATATATATATATGTGGATATATATGTGTGTGTGTATATATATATATATATATATATATATATATATATATATTTCTTTAATAACTTTAAATTCATGACTTCCTGTAATGGATAAACTTTATGAAAAAATTTAAGATATTAGATTTAAATCTATTCCTCCCCGTCCTAAATATACCGTTTCAAACCCTTGTAAACATTCACTAGCCTCTACCCTTTGATATTTGATACCCCTCTATCTCTTGTCTCTACACCCTGTATCCTCGCCACTACCAGCTCTGTCCTGTTCTACTTTGTGACCGTTGTTAACCTCGCTCCCTTACCCTAGGGACTTCGCCATTTGGAACAAAACAATGTCGCTGACGTGACGTGGAATCTCTGTTAGAGATCCTATGTCGAAATGTACATCCGACACCTTTGAATTTTGAAAATTTTCTCTAATATATATATATATATATACATATATATATATATATATATACTATCGAAAATGTTCTTAGTGATTTTTAAATTACATTTTCGTGTGAGTACCTCTTTCAGAAACCTAAATTAAATTTGTAAACAAATAATGTTAAATAATTTAGTAAATTATTATATTATTTACCTTGAATTCTATGTGAAGCCTGCAGAGGGAAAGCGCCATATTTGCTCTTCCGATATTTGAAATCATTCGGAGGGAGTAAGTTAAATTGCCTTTCCGCAATGATGTAAAATTAAAATTAAAATAAGAAAACGTTTTATTGTTATTTTAATATGACAGAATATATCTTCAAGGGTATTAAATTTTAAATTCTTGCTTTTGTTTAAATTTTAAATATACAAACGTAAATTTTCATTACACTTCGCGGAGAAATTCGTAATGACCAATAATAAGATCCCTGCATATACGGGATGAATGAAATTTTAAACAAAAATAATTGCTCTTGCAACTCTCCTCGCATTTTATGCAAACCACTTAGACAGTGTGCCCTCAGTTTTGTGTAAATACAGGGTACGATGGACAAATTTCCGGTTAAATTATGCAAAAATGAATCTTTTTAAATCCTTTCACATCAAGCAAGGCGGTAGGGTCACTGATGTGCAGGGGGCTACATAAGAATAAAAGTTTAGGCAGGAGGAGAGTGAAGAGAAAGACGAAGAAGTTACAGGGGCTGTCAAGAGAAGGATGGTAACACAGGTGCGAAGACACTTACGAAGGTAGAGAGAAAGGAAAAGAACAAGATACACGGGGTGATGTAGAAAGGACTGGAGTCAAGTGGATAAGAGATGGGAATTGAGAAAAGGCAAGAGTAGGATATGAAACACAGGAGTGAAGACAGTTACGAAGGTAGAGAGAAAGGAAAAGAACAAGATATCCGGGGTGATGTAGAAAGGACTGGAGTCAAGTGGATAAGAGATGGGAATTGAGAAAAGGCAAGAGTAGGATATGAAATACAGGAGTGAAGACAGTTACGAAGGTAGAGAGAAAGGAAAAGAACAAGATACACGGGGTGATGTAGAAAGGACTGGAGTCAAGTGGATAAGAGATGGGAATTGAGAAAAGGCAAGAGTAGGATATGAAACACAGGAGTGAAGACAGTTGCGAAGGTAGAGAGAAAGAAAAAGAACAAGATATACGGGGTGATGTAGAAATGACTGGAGTCAAGTGGATAAGAGATGGGAATTGAGAAAAGGCAAGAGTAGGATATGAAACACAGGAGTGAAGACAGTTACGAAGGTAGAAAGAAAAAGAACAAGATATACGGGGTGATGTAGAAAGGACTGGAGTCAAGTGGATAAGAGATGGGAATTGAGAAAAGGCAAGAGTAGGATATGAAACACAGGAGTGAAGACAGTTACGAAGGTAGAGAGAAAGAAATAGAACAAGATACACGGGTGATGTAGAAAGGACTGGAGTCTAGTGGATAAGAGATGGGAATTGAGAAAAGGCAAGAGTAGGATATGAAACACAGGAGTGAAGACAGTTACGAAGGTAGAAAGAAAAAGAACAAGATATACGGGGTGATGTAGAAAGGACTGGAGTCAAGTGGATAAGAGATGGGAATTGAGAAAAGGCAAGAGTAGGATATGAAACACAGGAGTGAAGACAGTTACGAAGGTAGAAAGAAAAAGAACAAGATATACGGGGTGATGTAGAAAGGACTGGAGTCAAGTGGATAAGAGATGGGAATTGAGAAAAGGCAAGAGTAGGATATGAAACACAGGAGTGAAGACAGTTACGAAGGTAGAGAGAAAGGAAAAGAACAAGATATACGGGGTGATGTAGAAAGGACTGGAGTCAAGTGGATAAGAGATGGGAATTGAGAAAAGGCAAGAGTAGGATATGAAATACAGGAGTGAAGACAGTTACGAAGGTAGATAGAAAGGAAAAGAACAAGATACACGGGGTGATGTAGAAAGGACTGGAGTCAAATGGATAAGAGATTGGAATTGAGAAAAGGCAAGAGTAGGATATGAAACACAGGAGTGAAGACAGTTACGAAGGTAGAAAGGAAAAGAACAAGATATCCGGGGTGATGTAGAAAGGACTGGAGTCAAGTGGATAAGAGATGGGAATTGAGAAAAGGCAAGAGTAGGATATGAAACACAGGAGTGAAGACAGTTACGAAGGTAGAGAGAAAGGAAAAGAACAAGATACACGGGGTGATGTAGAAAGGACTGGAGTCAAGTGGATAAGAGATGGGAATTGAGAAAAGGCAAGAGTAGGATATGAAACACAGGAGTGAAGACAGTTACGAAGGTAGAGAGAAAGGAAAAGAACAAGATACACGGGGTGATGTAGAAAGGACTGGAGTCAAGTGGATAAGAGATGGGAATTGAGAAAAGGCAAGAGTAGGATATGAAACACAGGAGTGAAGACAGTTACGAAGGTAGAGAGAAAGGAAAAGAACAAGATACACGGGGTGATGTAGAAAGGACTGGAGTCAAGTGGATAAGAGATGGGAATTGAGAAAAGGCAAGAGTAGGATATGAAACACAGGAGTGAAGACAGTTACGAAGGTAGAAAGAAAAAGAACAAGATATACGGGGTGATGTAGAAAGGACTGGAGTCAAGTGGATAAGAGATGGGAATTGAGAAAAGGCAAGAGTAGGATATGAAACACAGGAGTGAAGACAGTTACGAAGGTAGAGAGAAAGGAAAAGAACAAGATATCCGGGGTGATGTAGAAAGGACTGGAGTCAAGTGGATAAGAGATGGGAATTGAGAAAAGGCAAGAGTAGGATATGAAATACAGGAGTGAAGACAGTTACGAAGGTAGAGAGAAAGGAAAAGAACAAGATACACGGGGTGATGTAGAAAGGACTGGAGTCAAATGGATAAGAGATTGGAATTGAGAAAAGGCAAGAGTAGGATATGAAACACAGGAGTGAAGACAGTTACGAAGGTAGAGAGAAAGGAAAAGAACAAGATATCCGGGGTGATGTAGAAAGGACTGGAGTCAAGTGGATAAGAGATGGGAATTGAGAAAAGGCAAGAGTAGGATATGAAACACAGGAGTGAAGACAGTTACGAAGGTAGAAAGAAAAAGAACAAGATATACGGGGTGATGTAGAAAGGACTGGAGTCAAGTGGATAAGAGATGGGAATTGAGAAAAGGCAAGAGTAGGATATGAAACACAGGAGTGAAGACAGTTACGAAGGTAGAGAGAAAGGAAAAGAACAAGATATACGGGGTGATGTAGAAAGGACTGGAGTCAAGTGGATAAGAGATGGGAATTGAGAAAAGGCAAGAGTAGGATATGAAATACAGGAGTGAAGACAGTTACGAAGGTAGAGAGAAAGGAAAAGAACAAGATACACGGGGTGATGTAGAAAGGACTGGAGTCAAATGGATAAGAGATTGGAATTGAGAAAAGGCAAGAGTAGGATATGAAACACAGGAGTGAAGACAGTTACGAAGGTAGAAAGGAAAAGAACAAGATATCCGGGGTGATGTAGAAAGGACTGGAGTCAAGTGGATAAGAGATGGGAATTGAGAAAAGGCAAGAGTAGGATATGAAACACAGGAGTGAAGACAGTTACGAAGGTAGAAAGGAAAAGAACAAGATATACGGGGTGATGTAGAAAGGACTGGAGTCAAGTGGATAAGAGATGGGAATTGAGAAAAGGCAAGAGTAGGATATGAAACACAGGAGTGAAGACAGTTACGAAGGTAGAGAGAAAGAGAAAGAACAAGATACACGGGGTGATGTAGAAAGGACTGGAGTCAAGTGGATAAGAGATGGGAATTGAGAAAAGGCAAGAGTAGGATATGAAACACAGGAGTGAAGACAGTTACGAAGGTAGAAAGAAAAAGAACAAGATATACGGGGTGATGGAGAAAGGACTGGAGTCAAGTGGATAAGAGATGGGAATTGAGAAAAGGCAAGAGTAGGATATGAAACACAGGAGTGAAGACAGTTACGAAGGTAGAGAGAAAGGAAAAGAACAAGATATACGGGGTGATGTAGAAAGGACTGGAGTCAAATTGATAAGAGATGGGAATTGAGAAAAGGCAAGAGTAGGATATGAAACACAGGAGTGAAGACAGTTACGAAGGTAGAGAGAAAGAAAAAGAACAAGATATACGGGGTGATGTAGAAAGGACTGGAGTCAAGTGGATAAGAGATGGGAATTGAGAAAAGGCAAGAGTAGGATATGAAACACAGGAGTGAAGACAGTTACGAAGGTAGAGAGAAAGGAAAAGAACAAGATATACGGGGTGATGTAGAAAGGACTGGAGTCAAGTGGATAAGAGATGGGAATTGAGAAAAGGCAAGAGTAGGATATGAAACACAGGAGTGAAGACAGTTACGAAGGTAGAGAGAAAGAAAAAGAACAAGATATACGGGGTGATGTAGAAAGGACTGGAGTTAAGCGGATAAGTGATGGGAATTGAGAAAAGGCAAGAGTAGGATATGAAACACAGGAGTGAAGACAGTTACGAAGGTAGAGAGAAAGGAAAAGAACAAGATATACGAGGTGATGTAGAAAGGACTGGAGTCTAGTGGATAAGAGATGGGAATTGAGAAAAGGCAAGAGTAGGATATGAAACACAGGAGTGAAGACAGTTACGAAGGTAGAGAGAAAGGAAAAGAACAAGATATACGGGGTGATGTAGAAAGGACTGGAGTCAAGTGGATAAGAGATGGGAATTGAGAAAAGGCAAGAGTAGGATATGAAACACAGGAGTGAAGACAGTTACGAAGGTAGAGAGAAAGGAAAAGAACAAGATATACGGGGTGATGTAGAAAGGACTGGAGTCAAGTGGATAAGAGATGGGAATTGAGAAAAGGCAAGAGTAGGATATGAAACACAGGAGTGAAGACAGTTACGAAGGTAGAGAGAAAGGAAAAGAACAAGATATACGAGGTGATGTAGAAAGGACTGGAGTCTAGTGGATAAGAGATGGGAATTGAGAAAAGGCAAGAGTAGGATATGAAACACAGGAGTGAAGACAGTTACGAAGGTAGAAATAAAGGAAAAGAACAAGATATACAGGGACAGCAAGCGGATAAGAGATGGGTATTGACATTGCATTTAAATTCCTGAAGGTTGTAGCTGTCAGGAAAGCAAGTATATGGAAGGGGGTTCCCAAGGCGGGAAGTGCAAGAAAAGAGGCTGATGAATAACATTGACATCTTATTTTAACAGATGTATTTACTAAAATTGCACGAAAAATTTTGAAATATTACAGAATATATTTATCAAAAAACTGTCATTGGCTTCCTAATCTCTTGCAACTCTTCTAGATGGTATTCTTGTTTAAGTTAGTGAATGCTGTCATAATCGTTGTCTTCAATTCATCTTTGGTGTTACAATGAGTTTTGTTAGTCTCAACTGCGCTCCGTGAGACGTTGCCTGTTCCGGATATGATAGGTCTCATTGGTGTATTTGGTTTATGTGTTTTTGGAAGACCGTATGATTGTGTATATATATATATATATATGATTGTGTGTATATATATATATATATATATATATATATATTGTTTTTCTTTGATCCGAAGTGGAAGAGTAGGAAGGTAAATTAACTGGTCAAGAGGGTTGCAGTCTGACGAGTTAAGTGTCCTGGTCTAATGGGCAATGTGGTCATAAAAATTGTCTGACAGCCATGACTGTTTTTTTCTGTTTGTGTAGCATTTTTAAAGTTCTGTTGCCAGATACAGAGACTTCAAGCGGCTATCCTCTTGACCCAGAGCAGCAATACCTTTCTTAAAGCACTTGATGTAAGTCCCATTGCTGATTCTGTGAAAGAAATAAAGGCATATCGGCATTAGTAATCATTCCAAATACCTTCGTAATCATCTAACGTTTTCCAAATATTCTGCACAGTCCTCAAACACTGTGAAATAATTATATTTGAGATTCCGGTGAGAATGTTAACCAGTACATCATGTTGTACTTAATTATGTTTTCTTCTCATATTATTATCAGTCCTAAGCTAACAGTTTCTTCTCTCGTTTGTGGATCTTTCTTCCGTCTTTTTACTTCCCAGTCAACTTTGATCTTCAAAATTTAAATGCATGTCAATCGTTATTTACTGTCTACCTGATTTCTCTTCTTTTATTGTTCTCTCTCCTTAATAATGTTTCCTTCTCCTCATATTATTATAAGTTATGTGCGTTGTGGTACAGTGGATATCGCCTCGGAACGAGAAACCGGGTAACCTAGTTCGAATTCCAGTTGAATCCATTGTATTCACTTACGCGCAAATAACCTTGGGAAAAGTATTAATCCGTCTCTTCCTTCCAGTTATGGGTTAAATAGCAGGACAGATTGGGTTCTATAGCCTTGGTCGGCAACCAGTCTACCGCAGAAAGCAATGGCAACCTACTGCGGGATAATCTTCTGCCCAGTCAGTCATGTCTCGAAAGGGACATGATCGCCCAAGCGTGTATCACGTATGGCACTTAACTAACTGACTGACTATGCTAACAGTTTCTTCTCTCGTTTGTAGAACTCTCTTCTGTCTTCTTGCTTTCCAGTCAACTTTGATCTTCAAAAATTTAAATGCAATGTCAATCGTTATTTACTGTCTACCTGATTTCTCTTCTTTTATTGTTCTCTCTCCTTAAAAATATTTCCCTCTCCTCATATTATTATGAGTCCTATGCTAACAGTTTCTTCTCTCGTTTGTAGAACTCTTTTCCGTTTTCTTGCTTCACAATCAATTGTAATCTCCAGAAATTCATATTTAGTGTCAATCGTCATCCCCTGCCTTCTTAACTCTCGTTGTTTTATTGCCCTCTCTTTTTTAATAATGCATTTTTCTCATACTCTCGAACACACCGAAGTCCCTTGCATCTCAGTGGTTTTATTGCTTTCTTTGGGTGCAACCATTCAAATATCACTTTGACAAATCGACCATCGAAACATTCGATCTCTGATTTTTGAGTAGCTGTGGCTGTAAATAATTTAAGGATTGATTTTTCTTGTCTACCTTTTTTCTTTTTCTAATTTTATTACAAGCCTTTCCGCATTTGCCTCTTCCCATCTAATACTTATTGCTGCCATTTCCAGTTGTATATTTTTTTAATTTCATGTACGAAATCACGAAATCACGAAATTTCACGTGGTATTTACTGCTTGACATCTATGTTATGAAGACGTTCTTCTTAATGCCGAGAACGTCTGGCATATTGTTACGCGGACGAAAACGAAATGTAAATAATATCTTCGCAGTCTCTACACTGCTAATGACGTATTGTTCCTCGCGACAAAAAAAAAAAAAACACTCCATATTAATACTCAAAGTTAAATAAAATAAATTAAAATAATGTACAAAAATTAATTTCAGTTTCTTAATATTTAAAATGTCTGGAATAATTGCCTCTGGCTGGAAGCAGTATAGTACGATTACATATTAGTTTCAATTTTCAACGACACCATCTTGGATAACACAGCCTTTTGCATTTACTGATCTCATGCAGGAAGAAATCAAAAGATAATATTGACAAGTGTGACAAGGTTTAGTCAAAGGTGGTACAAAAAAAAAAAAAAAAGAAAAGTCATTTGCACTTATACAACCAGAATAAAAAGATTAAAATGTAAAAATCATGATGAAAATTTATATTTTTAAAAGTTGTTCGTGAATAATGTTTAATAAATGAGTTCTGTTACGTTGATGTTTCTCGGATTGAAAAATAAAATGGTTAATATTAAAGAATAAAACATGCGAAAAAAAAAATTAAGGTCGAATTCTTCTTCTTCTATGTGGCCTGTCCCTTCAGGACGTAGGCGATCATGGTTCTCTACGCCTCCCTATCCCTAGTGGCTCTTAGTATGTTTGCTCCTGTTACACCCTGCAACCCCCGTTCCGTCATCCACCTGATCAGGCCCTGCAAATATGTTATCCGTTGCTTTCCTCTGTCTCTTTTTCCTTTTATCTGGCCAGTCAGTATCAGGTTCTCCAAGCTCTCCTTCCTTATTGCATGTCCCAGGAACTTCAGTTGTCTCTTCATAATGTTCACTATTAATTGCCTTTTTGTTGCCATTCTCTCCAACACCTCATTTTGCTTGCGTGCTCAGTCCACGATATCCGCAGCATTCTTCTGTAGAACCACATTTAGGCTGTTTCAAGTTTTGTCCTCAGTGGGTTAATGAATCTTCTTCTATGTGCTCTGACTTTTCAGGACGTAGGCGATCATGGTTCTCTACGTCTCCCTATCCCTTGTGGCTCTTAGTATGTTTGCTCCTGTTACACCCTGCAACCCCCGTTCCGTCATCCACCTAATAAGGCCCTGTAAATATGTTATCCGCTGCCTTCCTCTGTCTCTTTTTCCTTCTATCTGGCCAGTCAGTGTCGCATTAGAAAAAAATAAATAATTTAAAAAAAAAATAATCATGTCGCCTCAAGCAAGGCATTTTGCTGCCACTGTTTTGCAGGGAGTTATAAGAAAGAGTGACTGGAAAGTGGGAAAGAGAAAGATGAGAATACTGATGAGAGTGGAGTGGACGGAGAAAGGAACATGAGAGAAAGTTATGAGAAAGAATGACAAGTTATAGGGGGTGTCAGGAAGTGGGTAAGAGAAGGATGAGAATACTGATGAGAGTGGAGTGGACGGAGAAAGGAACATGAGAGAAAGTTATGAGAAAGAGTGACAAGTAATAGGGGGTGTCGGGAAGTGGGTAAGAGAAGGATGAGAATACTGATGAGAGTGGAGTGGACGGAGAAAGGAGTATGAGAGAGAGGATGCAAATCAATGAGATAGGAGATGCCCCAAGGCAGTCTACTGCTACTAGTGAGCAGAGGGTTATGTAGGAGGAAAGTTATGAGAAAAAGTGACGGGTTATAGGGTGTGTCAGAAGATGACTAAGAGAAGGACGAGATTACTGGTGACAGTGGAGTTGACGGAGAAAGGAGCATGAGAGAGCGCATGCACGTTAGTGAGATAGGAGATGACTATTGACTTTACATTTAAATTCTTGGAGATTGTAGCTGTCAGGGAAGCAAGTAAATGGAAGGGAATTCCACTGGTGGAGTAGAATTTACGTTTACATTTTATTGGTTTCACAGTAAAAGGGCTGCTAATCATGTGGCTTAAGTAAATTCATTTCTAGGGGGCACCAGTAAGCTAAGTTCATCGGAGCAGAAGCCGTGAAAGTATTTGTAGAAGATAAGGAAAGAAAGAAAGAAAGAAAGAAAGAATGAAAAAAGAAAGAAAGAAAAAAGAAAGAAAGAAAGAAATATAAAACATAAACGATTGAAAGAAAAAAGGAAAACGAACAAAAACTGAAAAAAATATAAAAGATAATCATGAAAAATAAAAAAAGAAGGAAAGAACGAATAAAAGAAACTAGAAAGAAAGAAAAAATTTAAAAGAAAAAAAGAAAAATATAAAATTCAGGTGTTTTTAAGAAAACAAATAATGAAAGCAAAATAAAAACAAAGAAGGAATGCATGAATGTTAGATTGAACGATAAAATGAAAGACAGAAAATGAAAGAAAAATGAATAAAAAAAATCGAATGAAAGAAACACAAAAGAAAAGGATTACCGAATGAAAAAAAATGAAAGAAAAGATGGAAAAAAGAGAAGACATGAATTAAAATGAAATAAAAAAAGAAAGAAAAAGAATATAAATGAACGAATGAAAAAAATGTTTAATTAAATGATAACCGTAGAATAAATAAAATAAGAGAATAATGAACGAAATTATAACAGTACTATAAAATAAAAGATTACAGATGAATGAGAAGAAGAAGAATAACAGTTGAATGAAACAAATGATGATAAAAAAGAATGAAATTGTAACAAAACAATAAATTAAATAATAACAATAGAGTTAAAGAAATTATGAAAAAAGAATGAATGGAAGGATAACAATAGAATGAAAATAATAATGAGGATAGAATGAATGAAATGAATGAAATGAAATGAAGGAAATGACATCCGAAGAATAAAAGAAACAATAACAGTTGAAAGAAAGAAATGATAACAGGAGAATAAAGGAATGTGAACAGTAGAATGAGAGAAATGCAAATGGTAGAATGAATGAAATAATAAGAGTAGAAGAAAATAATAGAATAATAGAATAATGGAATAATAATAGAATAATAGAATAATAGTAGAAGAAAATAATAGAATACTAATAGAATAAAAGAGTAGAATGAAATAATAAGAGTAGAAGAAAATAATAGAATAATAATAGAATAAAAGAGTAGAATGAAATAATAAGAGTAGAAGAAAATAATAGAATAATAGTAGAAAATAGAATAATAACAGAATAATAGAATAATAGAATAAGAGTAGAAAAAATAATAGAATAATAATAGAATAAAAGACTAGAATGAAATAATAAGAGTAGAAGAAAATAATAGAATAATAGAATAATGGAATAATAATAGAATAATAGAATAAGAGTAGAAGAAAATAATAGAATAATAATAGAATAAAAGAGTAGAATGAAATAATAAGAGTAGAAGAAAATAATAGAATAATAGTAGAAAATAGAATAATAACAGAATAATAGAATAATAGAATAATAATAGAAGAAAATAATAGAATAATAATAGAATAAAAGAGTAGAATGAGATAATAAGAGTAAAAAAAAATAGAATAATAGTAGAAAAATAGAATAATAGAATCATAATAGAATAATAGAATCATAATAGAATAATAGAAGAGTAGTAGAAGAAAATAATAGAATAATAATAATAGTATAAAAGAGTAGAATGAAATAAAATGAGTAAAACAGAATAATAGAATAATAGTAGAATAATAGAATAATAACTGAATAATAGAATAATAGAATAAGAGTAGAAGAAAATAATAGAATAATAATAGAATAAAAGAGTAGAATGAGATAATAAGAGTAAAAAAAATAATAGAATAATAGTAGAAAAATAGAATAATAGAATAATAGAATCATAATAGAATAATAGAATAATAGAATCATAATAGAATAATAGAATAGTAGTAGAAGAAAATAATAGAATAATAATAATAGAATAAAAGAGTAGAATGAAATAATAAGAGTAGAAGAAAATAATAGAATAATAGTAGAAAATAGAATAATAACAGAATAATAGAATAATAGAATAATAATAGAAGAAAATAATAGAATAATAATAGAATAAAGGAGTAGAATGAGATAATAAGAGTAAAAAAAAATAATAGAATAATAGTAGAAAAATAGAATAATAGAATAATAGAATCATAATAGAATAATAGAATAATAGAATCATAATAGAATAATAGAATAGTAGTAGAAGAAAATAATAGAATAATAATAATAGAATAAAAGAGTAGAATGAAATAAAATGAGTAAAACAGAATAATAGAATAATAGTAGAATAATAGAATAATAACTGAATAATAGAATGATAGAATAAGAGTAGAAGAAAATAATAGAATAATAATAGAATAAAAGAGTAGAATGAAATAATAAGAGTAGAAGAAAATAATAGAATAATTGTAGAATATTAGACTAACAGATTAATAATAGAATAATAGTAGAATAGAAGAGTTGAAAGATATAATAAGAGTAGAAGAAATGATAACGGTAGAATGAAGGAAATGATTTCAGAAGAATAAAACAAATTATATCAAAAGAATGAATAAAACGATAACAGTAGAATAAATGGCTGAAAATAAAACGGAAAGGGGAGTCAATTTACCCATCGCACCCTGTATTTTATAAACGCCGATTTGGGAACTAACTTTCAAAAATTTATCGTATATTAAATCATATTAAGTAGATAGATATGAAAACACTGGAATAGATAGATAGATAGATAGATAGATAGATAGATAGATAGATAGATAGATAGATAATGTGCAGACTAACATAGATAATGAATCGATTAAAATAAATAGATAGATAGATAGATAGATAGATAGATAGATAGATAGATAGGGTCAGACTGCGTGAGATAGATAGATAGATAGATAGATAGATAGATAGATAGATAGATAGATAGATAGATAGATAGCAGACTAACATAGATAATGAATCGATTAAGATAGATAGATAGATAGATAGATAATGTGCAGACTAACATAGATAATGAATCGATTAAGATAGATAGATAGATAGATAGATAGATAGATAGATAGAAAAAGTGCAGACTAACATAGATAACGATTCGATTGAGATAGATAGATAGATAGATAGATAGATAGATAGATAGATAGATAGATAGATAGATAGATAGAAAAAGTGCAGACTAACATAGATAACGATTCGATTGAGATAGATAGATAGATAGATAGATAGATAGATAGATAGATAGATAGTAGAGAAAGAAAGAAAGAAAAGAGTAGGATGGAATAGATAGATAGATAGATAGATAGATAGATAGATAGATAGATAGATAGATAGATAACTCCATGTATATGTCAGCATGGCCGTATCTGACTACCGGGCACCCCGAGCACGTGTCCGGGTCGATCCGTGCAATCATAGTGAAAATCCGGGCAAGAAAAAATATCTTCGTCAGAAATCAAACTAAGCAATTCACAAAGAAAGAAAGAAAGAAAGAAAGAAAGAAAGAAAGAAAGAAAGAAAGAAAGAAAAACGAAGAAAACATCCGAATGAACGCAGTAAAAGTCTGTTTATTTATTAATTTTGGGAGAAAAAACTAGTTATACTCCGAAAGTCCGAACCCGATTTCCTGCTTTCGTTCACGTTCTGTGCCTAATTTCCATTGCAATAGCCGAAACAATCCGCAAAAATCATAGTTTCTAGAAGCGGATGACTCTGATTAGGTCATCACATTGTCAACTAAGAAATCCGGCAATTTTCTCTGTGCCCGGTGTTTTTTTTTAGCATCAGCTACGGCCCTGTATGTCTGTATGTGTCAGCCTGAGACATACTCATCAATATTTATACAAAAATCGTATCGACAAACAATTCGCCCTATTGATAAATTCTGATGACATATATTAAAATTAATTTTCTTTTATTGGAATGTTTGCTAATGACATATGGAGTGACCCCTCATAATGCTGAAGTAGAATAAATTTCATTCAATTCTGTTATCAGATACATAATTTTATCGAGTACGTAATTTTTCATAGAATTCGAGATTTTTCGATTGACCCTCGGAATATCAAAGAGCAATTCGTGGTTCTATGATTTACACTATTCTGTCTTCTTTAACGTGTTTCATACGTTGAGAAATATATAGACTCCATTTTGTTGCCTATTTTATTCTATTTCAACTAAAATTCACATTAAAATTCATTTAGGTAACTATGAAGAAATATATGGATAGATAATGAAACGCCGTAGATAGATAGATAGATAGATAGATAGATAGATAGATAGATAGATAGATAGATAATGATAAGGCTCTAATAGATAGATAGATAGATAGATAGATAGATAGATAGATAGATAGATAGATAGATAGATATGAACACACCGGAAGAGATAGATAGATAGATAGATAGATAGATAGATAGATAGATAGATAGATAGATAGATACAAAATATACAGATTAACGAATCGATTAACAGAAATAGATAGATAGATAGATAGATAGATAGATAGATAGATAGATAGATAGATAGATAGATAGATAGATAGGAAATAGAATATATAAATGTAAGCAATGAGATAGATAGATAGATAGATAGATAGATAGATAGATAGATAGAAAATATACAGATTAACGAATCGATTAACATAGATAGATAGACAGATCGATAGGTAGTTAGATAGATAGAAAATATACAGATTAACGAATCGATTAACATAGATAGATAGAGAGATAGATAGGTAGATAGATAGATAGATAGAAAATATACAGATTAACGAATCGATTAACAGAGATAGATAGATAGATAGATAGATAGATAGATAGATAGATAGATAGATAGATAGATAGATAGATAATACATGTATGTGTCAGCCTGAGACATATTCATCAATATTTCTACAAAAATCAATTCGCCCTATTGATAAATTCTGATTAAAATTAATTTTCTTTTATTGGAATGTTCGCTAATGTCCTACGGAGTGACCCTCATGATGCTGAATTAGAATAAATTTTCTTTAATTCTGATATCAGCTTCATAATTTTATGTAGTCGTAAATTATTGTAAAACAAAAAACCCTTTCAAATTATTGTAAATATTTTTACCAAGATCTCGTAAAATGTCACTGAGACCCATTGCGTGGATGTCAACGTATGGGGAACAGAAATATTATTAATAATCGTGAAAAAGAAGAAATAGTCATCAGGGGGACAGTAAATAGCGATTGGCATTGTGTTAAAATTTGTTCAAATAAATGTTATCTGGAAATCACTGAGCCGGAAGGGAGTTCTACAAGAGAGAAATGCGAGAAAGGAAACTGTTAGCATAGAACATACGGTTACAACTAGCCAACTGAACTGAAAATTGATGAAAACTCGACGCCAGTCAAATACTGCGCTTAAATATAAAAGCTCTTGGTGTCATAGCAAAGAGCTCATCCGAACATGTACCCTGAAAATATTTCAGAAAAGATACAGGGAGGCTACCTAACGGCGGTGGGAAAATGACTGACGTCGAGCCACCAGATCAGGACCGATAATATTGCTGATTCTTCTTTGGATTTTATCAAGGAACTTAAGGCAAATAGCAGAGAAACCGGACTATATGAGGCAGCAGCACGGACGAAAGGTAGTCATACAGATAAGTATAACAGATTATAGAGAAGAATTGTCTCGCATGAGACAATAAGATTTATTCATCACTTTGTCCATGGTATTTTTCTTCGATGGGATATATACTTTACAGTATTTACATTATTCGGATTATTGTTCTCATCTTTGTTACCATTTATACGACGCTTCGGCCGTTGTACGCTCCGACCTTCTTCAGAAGCTAGGAACTTTGAACCGAACACTTTATTACAATCATATTACATATAGACTCCATTCCTTTGTTTAGAGCTTCTTCTAGTAGCCATAAGTTATCCCCCTCTAAACCTGTAAGTTATTTGTTCACAAATAGCCTTGTATTAATATAGAAAGCCAAGGATAAAGCTCTTGAACAGATTAAACAACGATGACAAGACAATCCTTTGCATGGCGAATAACCAGAACGGGCTAATAAACCCAATGTTAATACTCATCGATGTTTACGTGCGTCTGGATTAAAGTCTGAAACTGATGGCTTTATTCTTGCTGCACAAAACCAAACTCTTTTCACTAGGAACTTTCAGGCAAATATTATACATAATAATGTGGATCCAAAATGCAGGTTTTGTGATAAATATCAAAAAACAACAGACCACCTAATCTCAGGATGTTCTGTACTTGCCCCAAATAAATATAAAAATCGTCACGATAGAGTTGAGCAATATTTACATTGGACAATGTGCAAACATTATGAAAAATAAACACTGGTATGAACATCACACAGCACCGGTTACAGAAATAGAAGATGCCACCATTCCATGGGATTACACCATCTACACAGACAGAAAAATTGAAGCAAATAGACCGGACATTATTGTTAAAAACCAGAAAGAAAATACTTGCTTATTAATTGATATGGCTTCTCCAGTGGATTGTAATATAGCAACCAAAGAATTCGAAAAAATTGTCAAAATATAAAGACCTGGAAATGGAAATTGAAAACAAGTATCATACTAGTGATAGTGGGTGCACTTGGAATGATAAAAAAATAGAACGAAAAAACTTATTGAAAGAATCCATGAAACCCCAGCTTAAGAAATATACAAAAAATTGTGTTATAAATAGAGCCCATACACTAAAGAGAACTTTGTCTATGTAACGCTAGGGATGTTAGGGGAGATGGAAAAACATGTAATGGAGCTATAACAACACACCGTGACTTGTCTTCTTGAATATTTGGTAGGTAGTGCGAACATAGCAGAATTCGATTTATAATGAAAAATGACGTAATAATAAAAAGAATATATATTTTTCTTTTATTATATCGCCCCAAGCAAGACATTTTACTGCCACTGTTTTGCAGGGGGTTACATAGGAGGAAAGTTATGAGAAAGAGTGACAGGTTATAGGGGGTGTCAGGAAGTGGGTAAGAAAAGGATGAGAGTGATGAGAGTGGAGTGAACAGAAAAGTGAGCATGAGAGAGAGAGAGAGAGTGAGAGTGAGAGAGAGGATGCAGTTTATTGAGATAGGAGATGACGATTGACTTTACACTTAAATTCTTGGAGATTATAGCTGTCAGAAAAGCAAATAAATGGTAGGGAATTCCACGAGCGGGAAGTGCGAGAAAAGAAGCTACTGGAGTAGAATTTGAGTTTACAATTTAATGGTTTCACAGTAAAAGGGTGAGGCGTAGTTGCTAATCTTGTGGCTCGAGTAAATTCGTATGTAGGTGGCACCAGTGAGCTAAGTTTATCGGACCAGAAGCAGTGAAAGTACTTGTAGAAGAAACACAAGGAAATCACATTTCGCCGGTGAAAAAGTGACTGTATCTGAGCTGCCAAGTCAGAATCTATTACATTACAGATTCTGCGTTGGATTTTGTCAAAGACACCCAGGTGGATAGCAGGAGCACCTGACCAGATATGGCAGCAGTATTCAATGCACGGTCGGATGGTAGATTTATATATGTGCAGGATTGTTTCAGGCGGAAAAACTTCCTGGCTCTACACAGAGACCCGACTTTCTTACCAGGGGATTTAGTCATGGATTCCATATAGTCATTGTACTTGAGGTCTGTTGTGAGATTTAAGCCGAGGAGACGCATTGTTTTGTTTTCGGGGAGACTAGCCTGATCGATGCTAATGGTGGGTAAGACAGATTGTCTGTGATGGTTAATAGATAGCAACTTCGTTCTGGAAGCATTAAAATTCACGAACGATTTCTTACGCTAGTTCGCCTCGGATCGGAGGTCCTTTCCAAGATCGGCAGCCAGATCTGCTTAGTCAACCTCAGCCGATTTTTGATCGATGTGAGAGTAAACTGTAGTGTCGTCAGCGTATATGCCTACTTGGGATCTTATTATATCTGGGAGATAGTTAATGTAGATAAGGAAAAGCATAGGACCTAGAATAGAGCCTTGAGGGACACTCGCATTCGTATGATAGTATTGGGAGGCATGTCCGTTCAATACTACCTTCATTGTTCGATTTGAAAGGAATGGCTGGATAAGGTCAAACAATTAAAAATATTAAAAATAATGAATGCTTTTTAGTCGTTGTTGGTGACTGTAATGATATGGTTAAATTAATTGAAAAGTTATTGGAAGAATTACGTCATTGATTTTGCTTATTAACAACAACAACAACAATAGTGATAATGATAATATTAATAATAATACGAAGAAGAGGAAGAAGAAGAAGGAACATGAAATATAGCGTTAAAACACCACTACCTATCACAGACTTGGTAGATATTGTGACCATATCAGAAATAATAATAATAATAATAATAATAATAATAATAATAATAATAATAATAGTGCGTAAAGAGTACTATAGAAGGCTACGAATGATATTAAAACCTGAATTGAATTCTCAGAACAGAGTTATGGCCATTAATAGCCTTGCAATCCCAGTTGTCCAATGTAGCTTCAACATCTTAAACTGGACTCTAAACGACATCAGGCGAATGGATTCTAAAACAAGAAAGCTTCTTTCTAAGCACAAGATGCATCATCCAAAGGCTGATGTAGACCGTCTATACATACCCCGTAAAGAAGGTGGAAGAGGTCTTATTCAGCTGGAATTGTCATACAAGACAACAACTATTGGCTTACTAACATACATAGAAACAGCAAAGGATTGGATCATACAATTAGTAAGGCAACATGAGGAAAGAAAGAAAAATATTCATTAATAAAAGAAGGCAGTAAATACAAACAAGATTTACAGTTAGTAGATTCTGTAGAAAAGCAAAACAGAAGCCAAGAACCGACTATTGCGGCAAAAAATATGAAAATGAAAGCCAAAGATAAAGCTCTTGAACAGATGAAACAGCGCTGGCAAGACAAACCTCTGCATGGTCAATATCCAGAACGTGCCAATAAATCCAATGTTGACAAAGTTAATACTCATCGATGGTTACGTGCATCTGGATTAAAGTCTGAAACTGAAGGATTTATACTTGCAGCACAAGACCAAAGTCTTTTCACGAGAAACTTTCAGGCAAATATTATGCATAATAATATGGATCCAAAATGCAGGTTTTGTGATAAACACCAAGAAACAATAGACCACCTAATCTCAGGCTGTTCTGTGCTTGCCCCAAACGAATATAAAAATCGCCACGATAGAGTTGGGCAATATTTACATTGGACAATGTGCAAACATTATTGAAAACCTTTTTAATCAAACACTGGTATGAACATCACCCAGCACCGGTTACAGAAATAGAAGATGTAACCATTCTATGGGATTACACCATCTACACAGACAGAAAAATTGAAGCAAACAGGCCAGACATTATTGTTAAAAACCAGAAGGAGAAAGCTTGTCTATTAATTGATATGGCTTGTCCAGTGAATTGTAAAATAGCAATCAAGGAATTTGAAAAACTGTCAAAATATAAAGACCTGGAAATTGAAATAGAAAAAATGTGGAAATTGAAAACAAGAGTTGTGCCAGTTATAGTAGGTGCACTTGGAATGATAAAAAATGGAAGAAAACAACACATTGAAAGAATTCCTGGAAACCCTAGCTTAAGAGTTATACAAAAAATTGTCTTATTAAGTACAGCCCACACACTAAGGAAAACTTTATCTATGTAATACTAGGGATGATAGGGAAGATAGAAAAACATGAAATGGAGCCATAACAACACGCCACGACTTGCCTTAGGTCTCCCCGCAGACTTGGTTGGTAGTGAGACCAAAGCAGAAATCGAAATATGATGAAAAAATGACATAATAATAATAATAACTGGTTTTGAAATATTTACCCACACCCATCAGATTTGGAACAACAGCCAGTAAACTGTTATGAGACACGTAAAAATAAATTAAATACTCCGTTTTAGAATCGAAAGATAAATTTCTTAGAATACCAAGAAAATAATTTTGCGAGGAAAAATAAATAAAATTACGCAGCCAAAAAATACAGTTAAAATGATAAAAAATATTCTAAACAATTAAAAAAATCAAAGATGAGTGCAAAAGCCTTTACATAAAATAAGAAGGACGCTGACGTAGATATAAACATTAAACCAGTCATTGACTGAAGAATTCAGAGCTAAAAGCAAACTTGGAAGAATTTTAACAGTTGAACAGAACCAAAGAATATTTACTAAATAATTATAATAAAAGAATTTTACATTCCCAATGTGTATATTGTGTGAAATAAAACAAAACATATGTCGGACGACTCCTCAGTGTTTCACTTTTTAATCTTGACATCGAGTAATATGGTTATTTAACCTGGTATCGATTGATAACGACAAATCGTGGAGCCGAGTTGAAATTCCAGTTGAATTCCTTGCATTCACTTACGCACAAATACCCTTGGCAAAGGTATTAATCCGTCTCTTCCCTCCAGTTATGGGTTAAATAAAAGGACAGATTGTGTTCTATAGCCTTGGCTGGCAGAATATAATGGCAACCTACTGCGTGATAATCTTCTGTCCAGTCAGTCATGACATGATCGCCTAAGCGTGTATCACGTATGGCACTTAACTGACTGACTGAAGATAACAGTTGGAAACATAAGTAAAGCTTCTACTGGACATAAAGTGGGGGATCGGTTTTCTATTGCTATGAAGTAATAAACTGATCCCCCATATATATGGCACCATATATATATAGTGCCATAAAAATCATTAATGTCAAAATTGACAATAATGACAATAGTCCAAATAATGTAAATACTGTAAATACGACCTCATTTCAGAAATATAGACAAAGAGAATGATCTACCATTAAACGTCGTACAAATGACAACAAAGATGACAATAGTCCAAATAATGTAAATACTGTAAATACTACCTCATTTCAGAAATATAGACAAAGACACATTAACAGATATATATCAATATTACCGGGTAGCACATGTTGAAAAAATCTAGGGACGTCGCCCTAAACATGTCACAGAAAGTCATGCAGCCACTGTTATTTGGGACTTAACTATTAACATTAATATTATCACCGGCTTTATCTCGGCTCCATGAACTTAATTTCATTTTTTCTGATATTCTAATATAAATGATAGCGTTGATGACACCATTCACCAACAAAGCAACAGAATCTACTAGTTTCACAAAAAACTTTTTAAATCATCCATTCTTTATCGCCGTTTGCCTTTGCAATATCTGTTTGAAGTGAAAGAAAACGAAAGAGGGCATGATTCTGCTCAAAGTGAACTTCAGTATGCAAGGAAAAAACCGACACAATCAACTTCATTACCTTCTTCTACAGCTGAATGAGGCTTGCAGAATCTAGTTATTCTACTCCAACGAACTGTGAGAATTTCAGTGCGCCTACTGTAGCATGTCTCTCATGCGTAGCTCTCTATCACCCGCTGCATTAAACAGATCATATATTTAGTACTTCTGAATATTGGTGTAAAAATTTTAAATAATTCAATATAATCTGTATGTACATAATATTCTATACTTAACATAATATTCTATACTTAACACAAATAATATTATTCCAAAAATTTGTAATTTAATACATTACATTTGAATTTAAAAATTTCATTCAATCCAATACATAAAAATAGATATAATATTTCCGAATATTATTTTTATTATTTATTTATATTACTGAAAAATACTATTTTAGTATATAAATAATACATAACAATTAGTATACAAATTAATTCTATGAAAAATCCAAACCGCAAAAACCCATTGCATTTGAATATATTTATTTATATATAAAATTGGCCAGGAACTTATTATTTGTAAACATTAGTTTGCTACATATTAAGACGAAAATGCATTTTGTTTCATCACACACACACATACACAAACGTTACCGACTAACAGACGCACACATTTACACATTTTAACAGCCAAGATTGTCTCACACTCAAATTTAAAAATCGTCCATCCTTGTAATACAATTGACAGGTTTATTATTACCAATGCATACATGTAAACAGACAATATCTCTCTCTCTCTCTCTCTATATATATATATATATATATATATATATATCCGAGTGAATACAGAACGAAGAATTCTTACAACGATCAAAACATTAATTTAAAACAGTGCTCGATATGTAATATATAGAGCTGTGCATATTTATTATAAATTATATTTTAGAACATGTACATAATTATTCTATATATATATATATATATATATATATATATATATAGAGAGAGAGAGAGAGAGAGAGAGAGAGATAGATAGATATATAGAGAGCGAAAGATTGATAACCTTTATAAACAGATTAATATATTTTTGTATATATGTTGAGAAAGAAAGCAAGATATTTTTATGGATATCTAGATATATAGATAGATATTAAAATATTCTGATAGATAGTTAGAACGGGTCTGCGATAGATAAACCAACAGAACAATATATATATATATATATATAAATGAAAATAGATGATAAGGCATGAAGAGTGTAGAGACAGGTCAACCTACGAGTCAAGATGCGGAAAAAAAAATCTATTAAGTGACAAACTTTTACTTATATTGATATTAATTTTATATATATATATATATATATATATATATATATATATCAGTCATTCATTTATGAATTAGAGCACTTTGGCTATTAGGTGTGTATAATGATAATATACACGCTAAAATATCTGCTTTCTTCTACAGAGCGCCCACAGCCCAGAGATAAAATCGCCGACTGAGGCCAATTCGGTCGTGTTTCAATCCTAGGTTAAAATCAATCGGAGTCTAACCGTAATGATGAGCTGTGATACAGAGTAACAGATCTCTCTGCAGATGACTATATATATATATATATATATATATACAAACGTAAGCAATCCCACACAAATATATAAACGCAAAATATATATATATATATATATATATGTACATGAGTTGAATATATGAATTGAAATCTGACAAGATGAATAGAATAAGTAAAGAATAAATATGAAAAAGTGTCTTTAATCTAACCTGTTTCACTCATAACAAGCTACTTCAAAAAGTTAATAAGGACGAATTATTTAAAAATCCGCACATATATGTATATTTTTAGACACACATATATACATATATAAATATGGACACATATACACACATATATACAAGCATATAGACAAACATATATTAACGCACACCTATATATACTCATGAATATAAACACACGCATGTATGTACACACACATAAAGACACACACATTTATATATACAAACATACACAAATAAACACTTACAAATAATATTTGGTTCTATTTTGAAAATATATTTCATCTCCAATCTGCGTCTTTCTTGTCGACTGAAAACGTTATGAAATTGTTGGTCGAAATACGCAGTGACAGGTTCTTGTTTTTACTGTTCCCCGATGTAATTTCTTTATCGTTATTAAACTGATGACGGAATTCCCTTTGAGTTTCTTTATTTAAGTATTTTAATTACATTATGGAAGTTCAACTGTTATATATTTATTTTCTGCCGTGAATGCAATTTAGTAGTCGTCCATTTGGTTTTCAAAAACCAAATACCTATAACAAAAAAAAAAAAACAGCTGCAAAAATAATTTTTTTTAATAATCATATCGACCCAAGCAAGGCATTTTACTGCCACTGTTTTGAAGGGGGTTACATAGGAGGAAAGTTACGAGAAAGAGTGACAGGTTATAGGGGGTGTCAGGAAGTGGGTAAAAGAAGGATGAGAATACTGATGAGAGTAGAGTAGACGGCGAAGGGAGCATGATAGAGTGAGAGGATTCAGGTTAGTGAGATAGGAGATGACTATTGACTTTAAATTTAAATTCTTGAAGATTGTAGCTGTCAAGGAAGCAAGTAAATGGAAGGGAATTCCACAGGTGGGAAGTGCGAGAAAAGAATCTGATGGAGTAAAATTTGCGTTTACAATTTATTGGTTTCACCGTACAAGGGAGGGACCTAGTTGCTAATCTTGTGACTCGAGTAAATTTATATATATATATGTAGTGCGTCGAGGCAGCAGATAATTTTCTAATCACATGCATTTAATTATAAGAGACAATGAATGTCTATTATGTTTAATCATGAGCCGTTCTAAAAATCGTATTTTCGCTTTAATATCAGGTGAAAATGAAGACAAAAATTCTCCAACATTTGGTTATTTTAATTCAGTCGGTTCTAAGCTATACACAACATGAAGCAAACATTGGTGAATAATGGATTTCCTAACTCCGTTATTGATCAACAAATTATAAGTTATCTTAATAAACATAACAATAGCTCTAAAAATATTGATAATAATAATAATGTACGTGAAAATAAACCTAACCGTAGTAACTTATTCTATTGCAATCAAATACATAATAATTGCAAACAAAATGTAAAAACGCTCAAAAACATAATACGTAGAAATGTTAAACCAATAAATTATAATAATCAAATTAAGCTCATCATATAATATAAAAAAATTAAAACAATTGACCTTATAGACTCTAAAAACCCTACAACAACACAACTAAATCTTCTACAGAAAACTAATGTAGTGTATCAATTTACATGCCCGTTCAGAGCTTGTATCTCTGGTACTAATAATAAACCCACTAAATATATTGGTTTAACTAAAACCACGCTCGCCCGTATACTTACCTGTCACCTTTCTGATCAGAGTTCAATTAAACAACATTTCTAAGGAAAATATATCCATGTAGGTAATATCAGACAGATTTTAGTCAACAATACAATAATACTCACTCATACACACAGTAAAACATCATTCAGATATCGGAGGCCACACTTAATAAAATCACGTTTCAATTTGGTCCGAACACATTACATTGCATTTAAATATATGGTTCTGTTAACATTTCGAGCTCTCACGTGGTGTGACGTCATAGAACCGCATTACAAATTTACAAACTGCGCTTGTTCTCGTTGTTTAGAAAAGTTTTATGTAAACACAGGATATAATCATCTTTTATGGTGGATGTTTTTATGTTAACGTCACTGTAACCTCTCTGAAGATGGCTCATGTGAGCCGAAAGCTTAGAATCAATTTTTATTTTTATTTTCACGTGAAATTAAGTCAAAATACGATGTTTGGAACGGCTCATGATTAAACATAATAAACATTCATTGTCTCTTATATTTAACAGTATATGATTAGAATATACATATATATATATATATATATATATATATATATGTATGTATATATATATATATATATATATATATATAAATTAGAGAAGATTTTCAAAATTTACAAATGTCGAATGCACATTTCGACATGAAATCTCTAATAGACAATTCACGATTCCTCAGCAAAGCATTCCATTCTAAAATGAAGAAAACCTGGGATAAAAAAGGGGACAAAAATAAATAAGGGTCAAGATTTGAAAATTCTTTTAAGATCAGTCTATTTTTTTTTTTTTTTGTAAGTGAAGGGATGGGGTATTGGCGTGTCTAGCTTGATAGACGAAAAGAGTTAAGGAAATGGGATATCGTTAAGTTGAGGATTGGGTATTGGCTCTGTAACTTTAACTACATTGAACTCTCTTCCTGCATCATTTTTAATATTAAAAATGTTAATATTAATTAGGACCAGGTTCTTGGAATTTACCTTCCTACTTTTCCATTTCGGATTAAAGAAAAAAAAATATATATATATATATATATATATATATACGGTTAATCAATATTTGCCTGAGGGGTTTACAAGATTGAAAACACTTGTAACAATATATACAATATAAAATATGAAGAAATCTACAAAAGTGCTTGTGTTTTTTCTCTTTTTTTCTCTCAGATACACGCGTTTTTTCATTTTGCTGTTATTAAAATTGACAGACAAATCTGATAGTTATTTTTTCATATACTTTTCATGTAATCTTTCTTTTTTTTTACATAACATAAATCATACAAAACTTGTTCAAGTGTTTTATTTTTCTAAGCGCTTTTAGCTATATTATTAACAATTATCAAGCTGTGAATTATATTTTACGTTTACCTGAATATGATTCGTGTTTATGTATGTGTGTACAGTCATTTGTACGTGTTATATTCCGAACACGGCAAGCCCATTGCTGCCGTGTTTGTATTTCATATTACTGTATGTTGGAGTTTTCTCTTTTATTAACAATGCTTTCAATATATATATATATATATATATATATATATATATATATATATTGTCATCCGCAGACAGATCTGTTTCGCTGTACCACAGCTCATCAGTACGGTTAGACTCTGATTGCTTTTTGACCCAGGATTGAAACCCGACCGAATTGGCATCAGTCGGCAATTCTACCTCTTGGCTATGGGCGTTATATATATATATTCAGAAATTATAACATGGATATGTTACAATATCACTACAAAAGTAGCTATTTTGTTTCGACACTTTTTGTGTCTTGTAAAGTGCTGTGGTTTATTTTAAATTGAATGGTTTTAAAATATTAAAAACAAGCAAAATCCCTTTAATCAGGGAGGCATTATTGTATGTACAATGTGGACCAATCAGAGTAAAGCAACTTCTAATTTGGAGAATATGTGGGCAGACTTAAAATTAATCTTGGTGGGCATTGGTATTAAAATTTGATTAAATTGAGATCAGCATTATTAACTAACTATTATATCTACTTTATTTTTGTTGCGAAATTTAAAAAAAAAATTAGCTTAACAATTTAGTAGATTTAGAAAGTTATTCATATATTAAACGAGGAAGAGAAAGAACGCATACATAAATAAACCTATCTATGCGTTCTTGGTAAGACTAGGATAGATAGATAGATAGATAGATAGATAGATAGATAGATAGATAGATAGATAGATAGATAGATGAGACTATGATAGATATATGATACTATGATAGATAGATAGATAGATAGATAGATAGATAGATAGATAGATAGATAGTAGATAGATAGATAGATCATGGTAAGACTATGATAGATAGATAGATAGATAGATAGATAGATAGATAGATAGATAGATAGATAGATAGACTATGATAGATATATGATACTATGATAGATAGAAAGATAGATAGATAGATAGATAGATAGATAGATAGATCATGGTAAGACTATGATAGATAGATAGATAGATAGATAGATAGATAGATAGATAGATAGATAGATAGATGATACTATGATAGATAGATAGATAGATAGATAGATAGATAGAAACAGTCTGAGATATTATTTGCTGAGATCGTCATGGAAATGAATATCTGTCTTTGGTGTTACTTTTATAAAGCGATCTCTTGTAGCTATTTTGAAATCAATTGATCTCCTGCCAAGCATCTCCAAGACAAGTTTGAAACAATGGCAATATTTTTAATGGCAATGATGTCTAACGGCAACTGAAACAGCGTCATTGCAACAACAACAATAATAATAATAATAATAATAATAATAATAATAATAATGCCACCACCGTTTACTACATACGGGTATGTAGTTGAGTTCAGCTGATCGGGCGCATTGACAGAAATTGAGTGACAGTGGAAGTGTGCTTCAATGAACGCGACACAATGATTAACTATTCGGGATGAGCACAGCCAAAGCGAAGAAGGAAGCATGGACATGTCATTTCTTTTTTTCCTTATTTTGGTGCTAAAAATTAATTGAATTGAAAATAAAATAAAAAGAGAGGTTTTACCGTTTTCAAGTGAAGAGAGAAATGTAAATGACATACCTATTTAATACATTCTCACTCCCCGATCTTCTGCGCGTGGCTTTGATGTGGCACAAGGCCGAATGTATGGAGCAGATAGGGAGAATCGAACTCGCTAGTTAGTTGTAATTTTTCTCGTGAAACAAGCTTGCTAACAAATACATCACTTCGTGAATGAGAATAGACCTACATATATATATACACACACACACACACACACACACACACACACACACACACACACACATACAAACACACACACACATATGTATATATTAATGTATATTTGAGTAGGTTTTGATTTTGTGTTTGAGTTTTGTTTAATGGCATATCAACACCTCTGTGGGTTCCCCTGTCCTCACTAAGCTGTTTAACTACTGCCTTTCTGCTTCCTGCTTTCCTGCATGCTGGAAGTTCATTTCAATCGTTCCTGTATTTAAGAATTGTGGTGAACCCTCGGACCCATCCAACTATCGCCCTATCAGTCTTCTACCGATATTCGGGAAAGTATTCGAGGCCATAATCAATGCTGAAATAGTTCATCATCTCACTGCCCACAAACTCTTCTCTGACATAGCTACTGCTTTGCCAGGTCCACGGCCAACCTGATAACAACCGTAACGGAGTACATGCTACAGGCCCTTGATGAGTCTCACGAGGCTCGCGCGGTTGCTCTAAACATCTCCAAGGCTTTCGACAGGGTTTGGCACTCTTGCCTCCTATGCAAACTACGGGGTTACGGTATTACCGGTGGCCTGCTTGACCTAATCCAATCTTTTTTAAATAACCGCAAAATGATGGTTGTTTTGAATGGGCGTGCCTCTTCATCCCACAGTACGAATGCTGGTGTCCCACAGGGCTCTATCCTGGGCCCGACGCTCTTCCTTATTTTCATCAACGACCTCCCAGATGAGATCAAGTCCCAAGTAGGCATCTACGCAGATGACACTACAATATACTGCTGCACCAGTAAGAAACCTGTCGTGGCGGACAGACATAATCTCGCTGCTGACATTGAACGGCATCTACACTCTGTCGTGAACTAGGGCAAGAAGTGGCTTGTCAACTTCAGTTCGTCTAAGACCAAGCTGTTGTCTGTCAACCATTACAGGCAACCTCTCCTGCCTCCCATAAGCATGGACCAAGTGATTCTCCCGGAGAGCAATACACTACGCCTCCTCAGACTTACCCTGTCCTCAGACCTCAAATGGAACCACTATATTAAATCCATAGCAAAATCTACTGCTAAGAAGGTTGGGTCGTTATGTCGATCCAGGATGTTCTTTCCGCCTGAATCCATCCTGCATATATACAAGTCAACCATGGCAGTACTGCTGCTATTTATGGTCAGACGCCCCTGCCGTTCTCCTCAGTGTTCTTGACAGGCTCCAAAGGAGAGTCTGTAATGTGATAGGTACTGACCTGGCGGGTCGACTGCAGCCACTTCCCCATCGTCGAAAGGTGGCCTCCCTTTGTCTGTTCTATAAATACTTTCATGGCTTCTGCTCAGACGAACTTAAGTCACTGATGCCTCCTCAGCAGGTGTTTACTCGTGCAACCAGATTAGCAACTGGGTCCCACCCATTCACAGTCAGGTTAGCCAAATGCAGACGACAATTCTATTCCTACAGCTTCTTCTCTCGCACTTCCCGCCTGTGGAACTCGCTCGCATATTCTTGCTTTCCTGACGGCTACAACTCAAGTCAATACTCATCTACTAACCACTGGACTCTAGCTCTCTCCCCACCCCCGTATAACCTTCCCTTTCTCTTCACCTATGTATCTGTCATCACACCTGCTTTCTCACCATTCTATTGCTCCTTTCTAACTAGATTGTAGTCCTCACTCTTTTCTAATTAACCTTTTTCTTACAGTTATGTAGCCCCCTGCACATCAGTGACATTTCTGCCTTACTCGGGGTGAAATGATAAAAAAAAAAAAAGTAGGCTTTTAAAGTATTTTTTCAATGTTCGGTTAAAGTGAGAGAGTTTATTTAGTCAGATTGTGATGAAATTGTTTTTACTTTTGTAAATTGAAGATTACTTCTAGTTTTGTATTCATAAATGTATTGCTGATAATAAATTTTTTTCCTTCGAAAATGAATTGTTGGCAATATTTTTCCTTCAAAAACGTATATTTTTCTATAAAAGTCTATTTATATGTATACATTTCTATAAAATCGTATTTTTATACTTTCATAGCGTTTTGACTCCAATTTGGAGGATAACCTATTTACCCATAGTTGGGACCGTAACGGATGCTACCACTCCGTGTCAGGGTGGACCTGGAAACAACAGCAATTAAGAGGTTGTTCTATGCTCCTCATAATCTCCCATTCAGAAGACTTGCTGCCGGATGTAGTTGTCGTCATGCCCAGGATCATATATATATATATATATATATATATTCAATGAAACCTGCATTAATATATATATATATATATATATATATATATATATATATATATATATATATTAATGCAGGTTTCATTGAATAATATAGACAAGTTTTGTCTATTAATTTTGTGTAGGATCCGTTCATACCATCTGATATACTTGATGGTGATATCGTTGAAAGACAACAAAAAATCACAGTAATTGTTGATTTTTTATCGGGTCTAAGCTTTCGGCTCACATAAGCCATTATCAAAGAGTAAATATTAACACACGGTAAACATAGAACATTTAAGCTATTAACAATAAAGAGAATTAAATTGAAAATATAAGTCCATCCCTACCGTGGCGGATGGCCGAAGACGGTGACAAAATAATGGCGTTGTGGTCCCTGATCTGATTACAGGCATATGAGTACGTCATTGGAAATATCAACATTGATTGTATTCAAACCAGGTTTAAATTGTTTAATGTAGATTGCTTCGAGGATTTTTAATTTCTGTTTATTATTTTCTTGTTTAAGTATGTACGTGTTATCAACGAGCGTTTTTCTCAGAAGAAAGCTTAGACCCGATAAAAAAAATCAACAATTACTGTGATTTTTTTGTTGTCTTTCAACGATATCACCATCAAGTATATCAGACGGTACGAACGGATCCGACACAAAATTAAGAGACGAAAGTTGTCTATATTATTCAATGAAATCTGCATTAATGAAAAAATGCTGCCAAAATATACACACAATATATATATATATATATATATATATATACAACTTATATAATATTATTTATGTTGTTATAATAATTTTAATACATAGTTATTTTCTTTCTTTGAACGATACCAACCCTTAACACTATTTAACGTTATTTTTATTAGAATTTAAACGGAAATGTATTTCGTTTAGGATTCATACAAGATTCTCACGTTATTTAGAATGAAAATCAATCCATCGTTTGTTTTCTCTCAACGCATACATTCATAAATGTTTTCTCTTGTTTTATTAAAAAAGAACGCGTTGACACATACAGTTAAAATAAACACAAGTTTTATCTTCTACATTTAATATTTATCCGTTGCTTTATTTCACGTGACACGTATCTGATGTTTAAAACTATACCTCATTTTAAAAATACTGTCTCTCGGATTTTTAAATCATTCATACTTATTAAATATCTGACGAAGCTTGTTATAGGCGAAACATGTTAGATTAAAGACATTTTTCCTACTTGTTCTTTATTTACTCTATTCATCTAGTCGGATTTCGATCCATGTAGTCAACTCATAAATTACTCGGTAAATGAACCACATTTCACTGCCTGATGAGAGTTTATTAAACACCGAAACTTAATATCTTTTGAGTTGCAGTATGCTGTTATTATAGCAATAGTAACAACTGATATATATATATATATATATATATATATATATATATATATATATATAACTTATATAATATTATTTATGTTGTTATAATAATTTTAGTACATAGTCATTTTCTTTCTTTGAACGATACCAACCCTTAACGCTATGTAACGTTATTTTTATTAGAATTTAAACGGAAATATATTTCGTTTATGATTCATACATGATTCTCACGTTATTTAGTTGAAAATCGTTCCATCATTTATTTTCTCTCAACGCATACATTCATAACTGTTTTCTCTTATTCTATTTAAAAATAACGCGTTGACACATACAATTAAACAGACACAAGTTTTATCTTCTACATTTAATATTCATCCGTTGCTTTATCACACGTGACACGTATTTGACCTTTGTAAGTTGACCTCATTTTAAAAATACTGTCTCTCGGATTTTTTAAATCATTCATCCATAATAAATCACTGAAGGAGCTTGATATAAGTAAAACATGTTAGATTAAAGACATTTTCCCTAATTATTTATTTATTCTATTCATCTTGTCGGATGTCGAAGAATATATTGAACTCATATATATATATATATATATATATATATATATATATATATATATATTGGTCAACAATACCGTGATCCTTACTCATACACACAGTAAGAGGAACCTGCAGATATTGGAGGCCATGTACATCAAATCAAAACAACCAACACTCAATAAAATCAACTTTAAAACAGAAAATAACATATTACATTGCATTTGACTAGATGGTTTTGTTGTCATTTCGCGCTATCCCGCGGTGTGACGTCATAAAACCGCATCGCAAACTTAAGAACTGCGTTTATTATTTTTGGTAACTATTGCCGTTGCCAAGCGGAGTTTTATGTCAACACAAAATAAAATCGTCGGTGATGGTGGATTTTATAATATTTCAGTTTAAACTACCTCTCTGAAGATGGCTCATGTGAGCCGAAAGTTTAGAAGAAAACCAATAAATAATTATCTAAATGTTGGAGAATTTTTGTCTTTATTTTCAACTGAAATTAAAGCAAAAATACGACGTTTAGAACGGCTCATGATTAAACATAATAGACATTCATTGTCTCTTATATTTAATAGCATATGTTTAGAAAATTACTTGCTGCCTCGATATGCTATATATATATATATATATATATATATATATATATATCAGAGACAATGAATGTCTATTATGTTTAATCCTGAGCCGTTCGAAACGTTATATTTTTGCTGTAATTTAAATTGAAAATAAAGACAAAAATTCTCCAACATTTGGATCATTCTTTATTAATTTGCTTCTAGGCTTTCGGCTCACATGAGCCATCTTCAGAGAGGTTATTAAAACGGTAATACAACAACATCCACCATCACCGACGATTTTATTTTGTGTTGACATAATACTCTGCTAGGCAACGGCAATAGTTACCAAAAATAACAAACACAGTTCCCAAATTTTCAATGCGGTTCTATGACGTCACATCACGTGATAGCGCGAAATGACAACAAAACCATGTCTTCAAATGCAATGTCATGTGTTATGGCCAGATTTAAACGTGATTTTATTAAGTGTGGGTTGTTTGGATTTAATGTAGATGGCCGCTAATGAAGATGGCCCATGTGAGCCGAAAGATTAGAACCGATTTTATAAAGAATTATCCAAATTTTGGAGCTGAAATTAAAGCCAAAAATACGTCGTTTAGAACAGCTCATGATTAAACATAATAGACATTCACTGGCTTTTATATTTAACAGTATATGTTTAGAAAATTATTTGCTGCCTCGATGCACTATATACATAATATATATATATATAGCGAGAAAGAGAAAGAGGCAGGCATGAACAGATACATATCGTTGGTTGAAAATCCATCATCCTGATCAGTTTTTTGGATAGTGAATCGGATACATGCAAGAGAACCAGGCCGATAAATTTTTGACTCTTTCATATTAAAATGGATGAAAATAATGGAAAAAGTTAGGATAAAAAAACAAGAAAATGACAACACGCAATAACATCAATAATACGGCCACAATGTTCTGACCGTGTTTGGAAAAAAAAGCATTCTTTTAACACTAAATACACGCCCCCAAAAAACCATGCTCTCAGTTAAATGTAAAAGTAATATTATCATTGAAAATCTTCTTAAAAGAATAGCCGAAATCGCTTGGACATACAGAATATTCAGAAAATTGATAAGTAATTCATGATGAATAAGAACACCTGAAAAATAAATTAAAAGACTTATCTGCAGCATTCTAGTATTGGTTTCTAACAAAACACACACACACACACACACACACACACACACACACACACACACATATATATATATATATATATATATATATATATATATACGTTTCATTTAAAACCAATGCCAGAATACTGCAGCTAAGTTTTTTAATTCATTTTTCAGGTGTTTTTATCATGAATATATATATATATATATATATAAATATATATATATATATATAGATATATATATATAGATATAAATATATATAGATATATAGATTTCACATATCGTCAGCAAATAACACTTTTTCAAAATGAAAAAAATAAAAAAAGACGGTTAAGAACTAATAAATTTGCGTCACAATTTTAATTACATGAAAACTTATTTTATTTTATATTAGCTCTGTATTTTAATTACATTGGGCTCTCCATCTGTATCAATATTTATATTCAAATTTTAATATTAATTAGGATCAGGTTTTTGGGATTTACCTTCCTACTTTTCCGTTTGGATTAAAGTTATTTAAAATATATATATATATATATATATATATATATATATATATATATATATATATATTCTTCATTTGTAAACGAGTTATTACGCGACCTATGTTCCTACCCTGTCCCTGTGGTGTCTTCAGGCGAGATGAATAGATACATTGAATAAAGATTCAATGTATGCATTCCCTAAAAAACAGAAACTACTGGCCAAATTTCAAAGGGAATCTTTATTCTGATTAGTTAAAAAACACACACACCTAAATTCTATATCTTCTCACATACATAAATATCCAACCGATTGTTTTTTTGTATTTAAATGTAAATCATTTTCACAGCCAACATCCAACATTCAAATTCATTCAAAATACGAAATGAAGCGTGTATTTTTGCTTGAGATATATCTAAACTTATTTATAAATGGAACTTTGTCTGCGTGTGTTTGTGTCTCTGTGTGTGTATCCGTTACCTATAGACTCCGAAAAGGCTGAACCGATATTCTTGAAAATTTACACAGTTGTACTATAAGCGTCTGCGAGTGCTCTTAGCTAGGTTTTTGTGTCGAGGTACGTCCGATAAATATCGAAAATTGATAATCGAAAAAGTCGGGTTATAGATTTTAATCAAATTTGATACACTCATAGACAAAGACATAAGAAACGATATTCAGAAGTTTCAAGGTTGCAGTTCTTACAATAGTGCAGAAGATTTTATATCGATACCTGGAAATTAATATTTAACCTACATCCATTTATTTTTCTTTCAGTCTACGGTTTCGCTTCAACTATTGCTTTTTAGTCTTTCGTGCCAACGTCCAAAGTATCTGAACCCCAAGATCATGGATTAGTTTTAAAGCTTTCATTACACCCGAGCAACGCCGGGTTATACTGCTAGCATATCCATAGATGAAAGCTTCTGGAATATTGTTGATTACGTGTTCATCTAATTATAGATTCCCATGTTGTTTGAATAATATCATGTTCATTTCTTTCTTAATGTATTTTATGTAAAGTACTAACTCACCTATGGTGGGTTATTCTCATACATAGTTGATTGAAAATTTTTTACGATACATACACACAGAAAACGAAACATTCATCCTTAATTCTGTCTTCTTCGATTTGAATATAAAAGCATGACAGAATGAAATGAGTTTTAGATTAAATCCTAATTTGGAACGAGAAAAAATGAATAAGAGAAATATTTTTTTTAATCATACACATTTGTAAATAGAATTTTTGAATTTGAAGATTTTGAGACTGGCCTATACATATATATATATATATATATATATATATATATATATATATATATATTAATTATAGTTGTAATACCAATAACAACAGAAGTAATTCTGTCAAGATTATCAATAATTAAACTACAACTGAGATCGTCTTGAAACCCATCGGGAATAAACCCAGAGGGAAAAGAAGGGGAAGAAAAAAAGAAACAAATGAAATACCAGAACAAAAAGTCAAGCATTCGTGAGAAAGAAAAAAAAAACAAGACGAAAACCTTAACAATATACAGCTCAATACGAAAGCAGAGTACACAAAGCACTCAAAGCGAAAGTAGCGGAAACAAAATCGAAAATCCAAGACTGAGTCAATAACCTACCACGGTTTCGTTTAACAGCTCGTGAATTTTTCCCTGATTTTCGGGTTTGGCTCTAAGTAGGTAAAATTGTAGTTCTTAGTCTCAGCCATGATACCATTTACTCAGAGGACTTATTTAGCCTTCAAAATTCAGTTTATGACGAAAAAAACTTATTTGATATCGATACCAGGAAATCAAAATTTGACTTACATCCATTGATTTTTCTTTCAGTCTACGGTTTCGTTTTAACTGGAAACAATTATTGCTTTTTAGTCTTTCGTGCCAACGTCCAAAGAGTCTAAGCTCCAGGACCATGGATTAGTTTTAAAGCTTTCATTACACCGAGCAACGCCGGGCTATACTGCTAGTCTACTTAAATATGAGTATCGATCAAAAATAATGTTCAAACAAATCATTTCATCTATATATATATATATATATATATATATATATATATTCGCTTCTTTATTCTATTTTTCTTCAGTAATATAATTTGAAACACGGGCATTGGAAAGAATCTAATAAATGCTGAAGAAAAGAGAAAATAAAAAATTTATTGACTGACGCAATATCAACTTTAGAGAGATCAAAAGGGATATACAAAGTTGTTGTTCTTCTTTTTCTCTGTGCCCTGTCCTGAAAGGACGTAGACGATCATGGCTTTTCATGTCTCCCTATCCCTGGTGGCTCTTAGCATGATTTCTCCTGTTACACCAATCAAACACTGCTCTGCCATCCACTAGCTGAAGCCCATAAATCTAGAATATAAATCTATAGAAATTAGCATGGCCACAAAATGAGGGATCAGTTTATATATAGATTATAATAAATAATTGATCCCCCCATTTAATACCCATATTATAATTTCTTATAAACAGTTGGCATATATCTTCTTCTTCTATGTGCCCTGTCCCTTCAGGACGTAGGCGATCATGGCTTTTCACGTCTCCCATGGTGGCTCTTAGCATGATTTCTCCTGTTACGCCACGCAGCCCCAGTTCTGTCATCCACCTGATCAGGTCCTTCAAAAATGTTATCCGCTGTTTTCTCCTGTCGCTTTTTCCCCCTATCTGGCCTGTTAGTATCAGGTTCTCGAAGCCTTCCTTCCTCATTGCATGTTCCAGGAACTTCAGCTGTCTCTTCCTGATGTTCAGTATTATTTTTCTTTTCGTATCAATCCTTTCCGAAACCTCATCATTCTTCTTCTTCTTCTTCTTCTTCTTCTTCTTCTTCTTCTTCTTCTTCTTCTTCTTCTATCATGGCTTTCTAAGTTTGCCTATCCCTGGTAGCTCTTGGCACGTTTTCTCCTGTTACACCACGCAGCCCCCGATCTGTCATTCACCTGATCAGGTTCTTACGTTATCCGCTGCTTTCCCCTGAGTCTTTTCCCCTCTATCTGGCCTGTGATTATCAGGTTCTCCAAGCTCTTCTTCCTCATTGCATGTCCCGGGGGAATTTTAGCTGTCTCTTTGTGATGCTCAGAAAACCTCATCATTACTCACATGCTCGGTCCATGATATTTGCAGCATCCTTCTGTAGAACTACATTTCAGTTGCTTCAAGTTTTTCCTTCATATTTGATGATATTGTCCAACATTCACTGCCAAATTGAAGAACTGACATCACATAGTAAACCAGTACACTTTTCTTAGTTTCTAGCGAAATTTTCCTGTCTCTTAATACACTACTCAACTTTTGGAACGCGTCCTTTGCCATGTCAAGTTACCTTCTGTTTTCTGTTAGAACACTTACCAGATATTTAAGTTTTTGTACTTGTTTGATTTTAGTCTTCTCCAACTGTATTTTACATTTCTGGCTGCTCATTTTGCTTATGTATAGCCATCGGCAAAAAAAAAAAATAGAGACCAAATTGCTAACTACATGTCGATGATTCTAAAATCAAGCAGGTGCAGAAATTTAAAGACCTTGGAAGTGTTCTAACAGAAGACGGAATGTGTGACACTGAGATATGAAGACGTATGGGGATGATCAAAGGCTCATTGCAAAAGCTAAGCAGAGACAGAAAAAAAATCGTTGGAAACAAAGAAAAAATTACTACAGTTATGTGATAAAACCCAGTTTTATAGAAGCGAATGCTGGACAATCTCTTCAAAACTGAAGAAATGACTTGACGTAACAGAAATGTGGTTCTACAGAAGGATATTATGAACATCATGGCCTAAACAGATGAGCAGCGACAAGGTTTTGGAGAAAATGGAAATAAAAATGAAATTTATGTTTTACATGAGGAAGCAATAGGTGAAGTATATGGGAGTCGTAATGAGGATGTCGCAGAAAGCAATGGCAACCTACTGCGGGATAATCTTCCGCCCAGTCAGTCATGTCTCTTTCGAGACATGATCGCCCAAGCGTGTATCACGTATGGCACTTAACTGACTGAATGAGAATGTCGCAGAAAGCAATGGCAACATATTGCAGGATAATCTTTTGCCTAGTTAGTCATGACTCTATTTAGACATGATCGCCCAAAGCGTGTATCACGTATGGCACTTAACTGACTGAATGAGAATGTCGCAGAAAGCAATGGCAACATATTGCAGGATAATCTTTTGCCTAGTTAGTCATGATTCTATCTAGACATGATCGCCCAAAGCGTGTATCACGTATGGCACTAAAATGATTGAACGAGTATGTGCGTTGTGGTGCAGTGGATATCGGCTCGGAACGAGAAATCGAAGAGCCGAGTTCGAATTCCTGTTAAGATCCATACATTTACGTACGCGCAAATACTCTTGCTAATCCATCTCTTTCCCCTAGTTATAGGTTAAATAAAAGAATAGATTGAATTCTATAGCATTGGCGACTAATCTAACATAGAAAGAAATGGCAAGTTATTGCGAGACAATCAGACAGTCATATCTCTTTCGAGACATGATCGCCCAAGCGTTTATCAGCGTATAGCGCTTAACTAATTAATGAAGAAAGATGGATTAGAGAATTCGATACCCACAAACCTGATAGAGAATAAGATGGACAGGGGGAAAAGCAGCTCGTGATATACTTGATGGGTTGGATCAAGTAGATGGCAATGTTTGAGAGAAATACCAAAAAACATATTAAAACCCAAAAGTGATAGGAAATCGTGGATGTTCATGATCGTCTATGTTCTGATGGGATACGGTACATTATGTTCTGGGAATATCAGTTGTATCCAATTCCTGTTTCCGCATGATGTGCTCTAGAAATTTCAGCAATCCTTTATTTTCAGTCAGTTAAGTGCCATCCGTGATACACGCTTGGGTTCTAAGCTTTTGGCTCACATAGGCTATCTTCAGAGAGTTTACAGGGATGTTAACATAAAAACGTACAGTATCAAAGATGATTTTATCTTGTATTGACATGAAACTTTGCTAAGCAACGATAACAGTCACCGAATAGCAGACGCAGTTCATAAATTTATAATGACGTGAGAGCTCGAAACTTTTAACAGAACCATATATTTAAATGGGATTATTATTGCCTGATTATTCACGATGCCTGTTTGTTACGGAAATGTGTGTCATTCGGCAGGATTCGATTTGGCCATTCCTATCCACATAAGTGAAGCCACCATGCGATCTGGTGCATCTTTGACCTCTCGACCACGAATGACTAACAGTCTAAAAAAATTTTTATTATAAATAATCAGGTCGGGAAAAATAAATATATAATACTGTTTGATTATAAACAGAATATCTACTTAAATACGAATATCAAACAAAAATAATGTTCAAACAAATCATTTAATATATATATATATATATATATATATATATATATATGTATATATATATATATATATCAGCAGGCAGTGTGGGTATAGAAGACTCCAAAGGAGTATCCTGTACACACAGTGGTAGGATAACTCACTAAGAGAGCTTTAAATATATATGTATGTAAATACATATGAGTGTATCAAATGTGATTAAAATCGGACTACTCCTTCTATAACCCGATTTTTTCGATTATCGATGTTCGATATTTATCGGGGGTACCTCGACACAAAACCTAGCTAAGAAGACTCGAAGACGCTTATAGTACAACTGTGTTAATTTTCAAGAAAATCGGTTCAACCGTTTAGAAGTCTATAGGTAAAGGACACACACACACACACACACACAAACATAGAGAGACAAAGTTCCATTTATAAATAAGTTTAGAGAATAACATACGAATGTGAATTGGCAAGTCGAACGATGCATTCCAGAAGTTGAGTAAAGTATTATGAAACAGGTGACTTTCGCTAGAAACAAAGGAGAAAGTACTGGATTGCTATGTGTTGTCAGTTCTTCAATATGGCAGTGAATGCTGGACAATATCAACTAAGATGAAGGAAAAACTTGAAGCAACTGATATGTGATTCTACAGAAGGATGCTGCGGGTATCATGGATCGGGCGTGTGAGCAATGATGATGTTTTGGAAAGGATAGAAACGAAAAGGAAATGAATACTGAGCATCAGGAAGAAACAGCTGAAGTTCCTGAGACAAGCAATGATGGCGGGCTTGGAGAACCTGATACTAACAGGCCAGATAAAGGGCAAAAAGACAGGGGAAAGCAGCGGATAACCAATTTGAAGGACCTGATCAGGTGGATAACGGAACGAGGGTTGCGTGGTGTAACAGGAGAAAGCGTACTAAGAGCCACCTGGGATAGGGAGATGTGGAAAGCCATGATCGCCTACGTCCTGAAAGGACAAGGCACATTGAAGATTTGTATATATGCCAACTGTTTATATAAAATTATAATGTGGATATTAACTGCGGGATCAATTCTATATTATATTCAATATTTAAACTGATCCCTCATTTTGTGGCCATGCTAGTTTCTATACATTTATATTCTAGATTTATGGTCTTGAGATAGTGGATGGCAGAACGGGGTTTGGCTGGTGTAACAGGAGAAAGCGTGCTAAGAGCTATCAGGTATAGGGAGACGTAGAAAGCCATGATCACCTACGACCTGAAAGGACAGGGCACATAGAGAAGAATATTTTTGCCAACTGTTTATAAGAAATTATAATGTAGATATAAAATGGGGGATCAATTCCATATTACAATCAATATATAAACTGATCCCTCATTTTGTGGACATGCTAGTTTCTATATTCTAGATTTATGGGCTTGAGTTAGTGGATTTCATAGCGGGGTGGCGTAACAGGAGAAAGCGTGCTAAGAGCCACCAGGAATAGGGAGACGTGGAAAGCCATGATCGCCTAAGTCCTGAAAGGACAGGGCACATAGAAGAAGAAGTAACAAAACGTAGGTTTCTCCTACGAAATGGAACCCAGATGTCGAGATCATAGAATTTCCTTCACTAGAGTTATTTGTGTACTTTATAGCGCATGTGTATATTGTTTGTATTTCTCAGTGACATATCCAGATTTGCATTCAAGTCCTTCTCCTTGCCAACTTCGTGAAGAGGGCCCGGTTTACCTCGTATAAACCATGGACGATGGGAGCAGAGATCGATACATATCATTCGCAATGATATTTTTTAGAAAGTGAATATAACGAAATCGTTCAGTGCTCGAACTTTGTTCTTCACTTTACTGTTCCGACCCGCTAACCTTTGCAGTCAGTCAGTCAGTTAAGTGCCATATTTGATACACGCTTAGGCGATCATGTCTCAAAGGAGACATGACATAGTGGGCAAATGATTATCCCGGAGTAGATTGCTATTACTTTTTACTTATTATTTATTACTTATTGCAGTAGAATGATTGCCAGCTAAGGCTATAGAACATACTCTGTCCTCTTATTTAACCTATAACTGGAGGGACCAGACGGATTAATACTTAAATGAAATCAAGAAATTCAACTCGGCTCTGAGCCGCTATTCACTGCACCACAACGCGTATCCATAGTTACAGAACCCAATCTATCTTGTTATTTAACCAATAACTGGAGGGAAGATACGGATTACTACCTTTCCCAAAGGTATTTGCGCGTTACTGAATGCAAGGAACTAAACTAGAATTCGATCTCGGCTCCCTGAGTTCTTGTTACATGCTGATATCCACTGAAACACAACGCACATCCCCACCTGTGCAATAACTGGGTGTAATATAAATTCGAAAATACCATTAAACGCATTTCATGTTGAATAATAAGCTGTAAATAAATTTCTCACATTATTCTGTGTTACCATCTTGAGTCCTTATAAAGAAACCCACGCAAACAGAAGCTACGAATAAAAGGCTTCAACTTGTTAGTTATATGATAGAAATAACTAGAAAATACCCATGGAAAAAAATAAAGGAATCCATAAAATGAAAGAGACAGAGCCAGAAGTCATGAAGAAAATTATTCATCTCCAATTTCTTCTCTGGGTATCTATCATATTTGTCTGATTGAATAGACGGGGGATTTTTTTTTTGTCACATTAGTATATTTTCTGTATGCAATTGTTGCATGAGGGTAGATGGCTGTCTCTCTAGGGATCTTCATTTTTTTCCCTTCTTTCTTTCTCAACGCAATCAGCTCGAAAATGACTGGCCGAATATTTAACTGGGGGCATTTGGTATAGCAGCGGACTCTAGAGAATTGGGATCCAGATAAAAAAAAAAAAAGAAAAAAAAAAAAAGGAAATACAAATGAAACGGAAGCTAAAAAAAAACGAGAACTACAAAACGAAAAACATGAATGAGAATAAAAAGAATTCCCAGAATGCCCTAGAAGTCTGTGATTATATCCGCTATTCCAGTTTTCTTTCTTTCATTTTAATGTTGTTTCTATCTGCATGGTTTCCTTGCTATTTCCGCAGTGCAAGCGAAAAGGATTCTGGGTCCTATTTCCGGTTCTAATAATTGGCATGCTGGAAAACATATAATGGCATGAAATTTAACAAGCAAAAATAGAACACAAATGTGCGTGAAACCCTTAAAATATTTGCAGCACATAGACAATATTTCTTTTAATAGTAATTGTTTAGCACCTATTCAGTCAGTTAAGTGCCATACGTGATACACGCTTGGGCGATCATGTCCCGAAAGAGACATGACTGACTGGGCAGTAGGTTGCCATTGCTTTCCGCGGTAGACTGGTTGCCGACTAAGGCTATAGAACCCAATCTGTCCTGCTATTTAACCCATAAGTGGAAGGAAGAGACGGATTAATACCTGCGCGTAAGTGAATGCAATGGATTCAACTGGAATTCGAACTCGGCTCACCCGGTTTCTCGTTCCGAGCTGATATCCACTGGCCCACAACGCACATCCTTAGCACCTATTACGATATAAAAAAAAATATGGGGTTTTTTAGAGATCAGGAATTATTATCATAATATGCAGTTCTTTTCACACCAGCATGCTCGTATTGATTTCTTTAATTTGTTAAAATCCTTGTTTTCAAATCTATATCATTTCATTATATATCTGGTCGGGTGCCCCTGCTATTCACCTCGGGGTTCCTGACAAAATACAGCGGGGAATCTGTAATGTGATCGATATCGACTTAGCTGACCGCCTGCCGTCACTCTCTCACCGGCGTGACGTGGCTTCCCTCTGCCTCTTCTATAAATACTTTCACGGCTTCTGCTCTGATGAACTTAAATCACTGGTGCCCCTAGGTGTGAATGTGCACGAGATACTAGATTGGCAACTAGGTCCCACCCTTTTACTGCGAAACCGATGAAATGTAACCACAATTTCTCCTCCAACAGCTTTTTTTCTCGCACTTCCCGCCTGTGGAATTCTCTTCCGCATGCTTGCTTCCCCGACGACTACAACCTCCAAGAGTTTAAATATAAGGTCAATAGACACCTCCTAACACACTAACTCGCACCCACGCTCTCCAGCAAGCTCCATCTTTTCATCTTAACTCGTCTATCACCCTCCTTCTGTCATTTCCTATACCCAATAACTGTATGTGACCCCCTGCGCTATAGTGGCAGTGAAATGCCTTGCTTGGGGTGATATGATTAAAAAAAAATATCAGACACGGCGTCGCTTTCACAGGAGGTAAATGATAGCCAGTTTATTTCACTAGATCAATTAATTACAGGTGAATTGTGAGTTTTCGATCCTCACCGCGTGGCACGGTGATGTAATGGCTCGGAGTTCGAATTCCAGTTGAATTCCTTACATTACCTTACAGGCTAAACCTTACGAAAGGCATGAATCCATCTCTTTTTCCACACCTATGGGTAAACAGGATGATAGTTATGGTGTAGTGGATATCGGCATGTAACAAGAAATCAGGGATCCGTGTTATTATAATCTTATTATGACCAGAAACAATATATATATATATATATATATATATATATTACGATTGAGCTCTCTGGAGAAGAAAATATTAAAACAATTTCCACTTCGGCTATAATGCGTGACTCTTCAGAAATGAATTGAGTTCTCTCGGTGACTGGCGTCTGTATACACTGCTTATATACAAGACTTTAAAATTTCCCTTTTCCGATACCATGCCCCGATAGCTTAGGGAGTAGAGACTCCGACTGACACAAAATCGGTCGAGTGTCGATCCCGGCCAGAAGCAAGTGGATATATCGTAACCATACTGAGATAAAGCGAAACAGGTTTGTATGTGGATGACAAATATATATATATAATAAAAATAAATAGATACTGTCAAAAATACATTTTCACTTAAAACTTTATATCTATCTATCTATCTATCTATCTATCTATATATATTGATTAATATTAATATATGAGAATATTATATATTAATAATAATAAAAAGATCATTATATGTTATGCGTTGATTTGCCTCTTTCTATTTATCTATTTCGTGACTATGAAATTTTCAAAGTCCTTATTATTTATTATGCGACACAGAATTGTCGACTGTCTCTTCCTGGTGTTAAGTATTGAGCTAGAAGTATCGATGGCTTAGGGAGTAGGGAGTCCGACTGATACAAAATCTGTCGAGTTTCGATCCCGGCCAGAAGTAAGTGGATATGTCTAACCAGTAATTTCTAGGAATACGTACTTACTTTTTTTTTTCTTCCTAACGGTTAACAATTGAACCTACTTTTAACCTAATACTATTTTCATTTTTCTTTTTCTTTTAGTTTTTATTGTTTGTCACTATATTTTTTATGTATCTAGTACGAAAAATGTCCTTTCTACTTTCTCCATATCTTGACCTTTTCTCATAGAAAACTGAAAAGGGATGACTAAAGAAGAATAAATTTTAAATTTTTGTTCAAACTTAAGGGGGCTTTTAAGTAAATTTACTCTTCTTATCATTACATATTTAATTCTAATATTTTCCAAACCTTAAATCTAAAAATAACATTTCTATTTTTTATTCTAATTTAATTCCTGATATCATTATCTCATCTTTCTAATATCTGTTAGTTTATACTAATTTTTTTATAAATATATTATATACTGATTTACTTATTTTTTATTTTATTTTAATATCTCGTCAATTATTATTTTCCATAAGCGGATTATTGGTTATATGCATGTTAATTAATATGAAGATTTTTATCCATATTCTAAGGTGAACATTTTGCAATATCTACGTATGACATTTATGTCGTTACGTTTCTTTAATAGATATTTATTCATAAATGATTTAATAATATGTAGTTATTCGTATAGACACAATGAGCATGCGTCGTTTAAAGCTTTACATATTTTAGCTTCTTTTAGAATTTTCCACTTTAATGTGGCTGTTTTGTTTGTTAGAGATAATAATGATATTTCGATAGCGATGTTCGATTTCTGTACTTATTATCATAAAATGAAGACGTATGTTGGTAAATGCTTTTTTAGAGAGTTCTTAGTACTACCTAGAAAAATCATTACATTACTACGGTTTTCCTCTGAAGATATTTCACATTCATAGATTATTGATTTCGTTAGACACTTGTTTTCTAGCAGGCAATCTATAGGGTTTCTTCAATTATATTTTTTTTGTCTAAATTGCTATTTTCCGTTATGAGGTTATTTTTATTAATTTTATTAAATTATTTTAAATATTGCTATTGGGATTTTTATGATTTTTTCTACATTGTTCATACAGTTGTAACTTAAATTTGATAGTATTTTTATTTAAAGTCTTACTTAATGGGTTCTTTTCCGGAATGTGTTTCTTAATTAAGGCGAAGGATTTCTTATCCAATATACTACTAGCCATTTCGTTGAAAGTGGATGTGTACCAAATGATATTTTTATATTCTTATATTCCTATTTTTCCTTCGGGGGTTGTTTTTTCCTTTTACATGATTAATATTTGGGTTTTTATATCAACTATTTTCTTGAGGCAGTGTTATAAAAATTGCTATGCTTATTAAATAATTTTTCATTTGCTGAATTTCTACTAATTCTGTATTCTATTGATGAGGGTACAATTAATATATTTACGCTCTCACACCCTGACTGAGCACTCTGGAAGAGTGGTAGGCTTTGAAAACAGTACCTACTCCGGCATATACGCATCGCTCATTCGATGATGAATTAGAGCACTCTAGATATTGGGCGTGTGTAATGATATACTTGCTAAAAGGTCTGCCTTAATTAGAGGTAGAATCGCCGACTGACGCCAAGTAGGTCCGGTTTCAATCCTGGGTCATGAAGCGATCAGGGTCTAACCGTACTGATGAGCTGTGATACAGCAAAACAGATTCTGTCTGCGGATGATTATAGTATATATATATATATATATATATATATATATATATATATATATAATTGTTTAATACTTAGTCTTTGGTCCTAATAGGGTTAGACCAGTACACATTTGTAATAAAAAGAGTTTCCATAGAATTATATTCAAGAACTTTTGAATATTTTTCATTTTTAAACGAGTTATTTTGCTACCTTGGTTTCCATCATGAGTAGTTTCTTCAGCCGATTTTATTAAAATATGTATATATATATATATTTTAATAAAATCGCTATATATATATATATATATATATATATATATATATATATATATATATATATCGCATTGCTCATTCAATAATGAAGTAGAGCACTCTGGCTATTGGGCGTGTATAATGATAATATGCACGCTAAAAAGTCTGCCTTCTTCTACCGAGCGTCCATAGCCCAGCGGTAGAATTGTCAACTGACGCCAGTTCGGTCGGGTTTCAATCCTGGGTTAAAAAGTAATCGGAGTCTAACCGTACTGATGAGCTGTGATACAGCAAAACAGATCTGTTTACGGATGACTATATATATATATATTGATTAATATATAACACATTATATTAATATTAATAAAAAGATCATTCTATGTTATGCATTGCTTTCCGGATTTCCATCTCTATTTTTCATGAGTATAAATATTTCCAAATCATTATTTCTCATCAATTGTCTCAGATGGGTCAACTCTCCCTTCCCGTTGTTAAGTATCAGTATTCTTTTTTGTTTGTATTTTCTTCAAAACCTTATCAATCCTTACACCCTTTTTTCCAATCAATCTGACGACTCCAACTACAACTGTAATTATTGACGTCTTTATGCTCCACACTTTTGGATTTCCACTGTATTCGTGGTTGATACATTTTATTCAAGATCATTATATTCGTCCTTACTCCATTGTATTAAAGATCATTGTATTCGATATTGATACATTGTATTCAAGATCACTGTATTCGTTGTTACTCCTTGTATTCAAGATCGTTGTATGCAAGATCATTGTATTCGTTGTTATTGTATTGTATTCAAGATGATTGTATTCGTCATTGATCCACTGTTTTGAAGGTCATTGTATTCGTCATTGATCCACTGTTTTGAATGTTATTGTATTCGTCATTGATACATAGTATTAAAATCATTGTATTCGTATTTACTGCATTTTTTGAAGATCATTGTATTCGTCTTTACTCAATTGTATTCAAGATCATTATATTCGTCATTGATCCATTGTATGATCATTGTATTCGTCATTTATGCATTGTATCCAATATCATTGTATCCGTGGTTGATCCATTGTATTCAAGATCACTGTATTCGTCGTTACTTCATTGTATCAAAGATCATTGTATTCGTCGTTGCTCTATTGTATCCAAAATCATTGTATTCGTGGTTGATCCACTGCATTCAAGATCAGTATATTCGTGGTAGATACATTGTATTCAAAATCATTGTATTCGTCATTGATCCATTGTTTTGAGGATCATTGTATTCGTCATTGATACATTGTATTAAAATCATTGTATTCGTCTTTACTCCTTTGTATTCAAGATCATTGTATTCGTGGTTGATACATTGTATTGAAGATCATTGTATTCGTGGTTGATACATTGTATTCAAGATCATTGTATTCGTGGTTGATACATTGTATTCAAGATCATTGTATTCGTGGTTGATACATTGTATTCAAGATCATTGTATTCGTGGTTGATACATTGTATTCAAGATCATTGTATTCGTGGTTGATACATTGTATTGAAGATCATTGTATTCGTGGTTGATACATTGTATTCAAGATTATTGTATTCGTGGTTGATACATTGTATTCAAGATCATTTTATTCGTCCGCTGTTAAAACACTTCCCCGATGTTTAGATTTTGTTGTTTCTATAATTTAGGTTTCTCTGATTAACAGTTGTCAATTTTGACTCTTCATTAGGCTAACAATCATGCATTCTGTTTTCTTGCAGTTGATGATTAATGCTTTCTTCTTGATTTTTTAAAATATATTCTGTAAAACTCTTGTATCTTTGTCTCTGCGTCTGTTATAAACACTGTGTCATATGCATATTATCTGAAATATTTAAGAGGCGGAGATGATACCAAAAGAAATAATAATAATAATAATAATAATAATAATAATAACAATAAAGTCGTTATGACTGCATTTCATGAAGCGTTACTCAAACCTCAAAAAACATGACTCGCCACACATATGACATTTGGCGTGAAAAAGTTGGTCAAGCAAATAGAAAGTATATTGACGAAAATAAATTAGCCAATGTACGTAGGTACATTATTCGTAATAACCGACTGACAGAGGCTGAAATTCATGAAATTAAAAGAATTGTAACAAGAAGAGACGAATCAACAAAATATGAAAAGGAACCGGAATCAGAAATAAAAAGTAATAACATCAAACAAGCCACAGGTCATAATGTAGAAACGGTGAAACACGCAAATAACTGCGAAGATAATGCTGTAAGTTTAAAAGTGCTGGAAAGGTGTGATCTGAGTCAGTTAAAAGACAAAAATAAAACGAGTTCAGAACACATCGAAGATAATTATTTGACGGAAAATAAGAACAATATACAGGAAGCCAAGATAGAAATAAAAAACCACCTAAGTCAAATACAAAATATTACAATGGAGGAACGTGAACAGCTCCCAAAATTACAACCAACAAAACATAACCTCCAAACTATTAAACTCTACAATGCAGCACTGAAATTAATACTCGATGAAGACACCCATACAAATCTCAACGAAGTAATATATGCATCAGCAACAACAGCAACAAAAAAAATTGAATATCAAAATAAAAACAAGGCAGTCCCGCAGACGTGAAGATCCACCTTGGAAAAGAAAAATAGAAAAAGAAATCGAACAACTTAGAAGTGAACTGTCAGTACTGGATGAACTGAGTAGAGGAATAAATGTAATAACTAGGTAAAGCAGAAGAGCCGAAAGAAAATATAACATTAGGAATGAAAATGAAGTCTTATCAAATAAAGAAAAAATAAAGCAAAAAATCCAACTGAAGGCTCAAAGAATAAGACGCTATGAAAAAAGAGCAAGATTTTACAGACAAAACAAGATTTTTCAGACTGATACAAAGAGATTTTACAGGGAAATAGGTAAAAAAAGAATTGAAGTGACAGTCCCCCCCAGAATGGAAGAAGTCACACAGTTCTGGGAAAATATATGGGCTTGCCCTAAAGAACATAGCAAGGAAGTACATTGGATTGTGCAAGAGATAGAACGAATGAAAAAAAAACCAGAACAGACATGGTCTGGAATTACAGAAGATGATGTTAAATTTGCACTAAAAAAAGCACACAATTGGAAATTCCCAGGTATAGATAAAATTCCTAACTTTTGGCTATATTATTTAAATGCAGCACATAAAAAACTAGCCAAAGAACTTCAAGAAATGGTTGACGATCCCACTAAAATTCCTGCATGGATGACCAAAGGAATTACATTTCTTCTACCCAAGAATGGTGACACAAACAACCCGAAAAACTACAGACCAATTACATGTCTTCCGACAACATATAAACTATTAACATCTATTTTAACAAAACATACATATTTATTCTTAGAAAGAAATGACATGATACCGCTTGAACAAAAAGGGTGCCAACGTGGCTGTTATGGTTGTAAAGACCAATTGCTAATTAACAAAATGATCCTGGAAAACTGCTACAGTGCAAAGAAAAATCTTAGTACTGCCTGGATAGATTATCGAAAGGCATTCGATAGTGTGCCACATTCCTGGATTTTAAAGACTTTAAATATATACAAGATATCGCCCGTCATCATCAATTTCATCAAACAGTGCATGTCTATATGGAAAACAACCCTTTACCTCAATCATATAAATGGAACCTATAAGTCTGATGAAATAAACATCAAAAGAGGTATATTTCAAGGTGATTCTTTATCTCCCTTACTATTCTGCATATCATTAATAGCACTAACCAGTCAACTTAATAAGACAGAATGTGGTTATAAAATAGGACAAAAGAAAATAAGCCATCTATTTTACATGGATGACTTGAAGTTATATGCTAAGAATGATAACGAGCTGGAAGGTCTTCTGCAAACTGTAAAATGCTTCAGCGAAGATTTTGGAATGAAATTTAATTTGAATAAATGTGCTAAAGCTACGATTTTACGTGGATCACTACAACAAACATCCTCAATTAGCTTAAACCCTGCTGTAACAATAAAAGAATTGAAACCAGAAGAAGCTTATAAATACCTAGGTGTAAATTAGTGTAAACGATTTCACCATAAAAATGAGACAAAGTGCGTAAAGAGTACTATAGAAGGCTACGACTGATATTAAAAACTGAATTGAATTCTCAAAACAGAATTATGGATTTTAATAGCCTAGCAATCCCAGTTGTCTTGTCTAATATGGTTTCAACATCTTAAACTGGACTCTAAACGACATCAGGCGAATGGATTCTAAAACAAGAAAGCTTCTTTCTAAGCATGAGATGCATCATCCAAAGGCTGATGTAGACCGTCTATACATACCCCGTAAAGAAGGTGGAAGGGGTCTTATTCAGCTGGAATTGTCATACAAGACAACAACTATTGGCTTACTAACATACATAGAAACAACAAAGGATTGGATGACATAATTAGTAAGGCAACATGAAGAAAGAAAGAAAAAATATTCAATAATAAAAGAAGGCAGTAAATACAAACAAGATTTACAGTTAGTAGATTCTGTAGAAAAGCAAAACAGAAGCCAAGAGCCAAATATTGCGGCAAAAAATATGAAAATGAAAGCCAAAGATAAAGCTCTTGAACAGATGAAACAACGCTGGCAAGACAAACCTCTGCATGGCCAATATACAGATCGTGCCAATAAATCCAGTGTTGATAAAATTAATACTCATCGATGGTTACGTGCATCAGGATTAAAGTCTGCGACTGAAGGCTTTATTCTTGCAGCGCAAGACCAAAGACTTTTAACTGGAAACTTTCAAGCAAATATTATACATAATGTGGATGCAAAATTCAGGTTTTGTGATAAGCACCAAGCAAAAATAGACCATCTAATCTCAGGTTGTTCTGTACTTGCCCCAAATGAATATAAAAATCGTCAGGATAGATTGGGGCAATGTTTACATTGGACAATGTGCAAAAACTATGGAAAATCTGTAAACAAACACTGGTGTGAACATCACCCAACACCGGTTACAGAAATAGAAGATGTCACCATTCTATGGGATTACACCGTCTACACAGACAGAAAAATTGAAGCAAATAGGCCGGATATTATTGTTAAAAACCAGAAGGAAAAAACCTGCCTATTAATTGATATGGCTTGTCCAGCGGATTGTAACATAGCAACCAAGGAATTTGAAAAACTGTCAAAATATAAAAACCTGGAAATTGAAATAGAAAAAATGTGGAAATTGAAAAGAAGAGTCGTGCTAGTGATAGTATGTGCACTTGGAATGATAAAAAATGGAACAAAACGACACATTGAAAGAATCCCTAGAAACTCCAGCTTAAGAGATATACAAAGATTTTCTTATTAAGTACAGCTTACGCACTAAGGAAACTTTGTCTATGTAACGCTATGGATGACAGGGGAGATAGAAAAAACATGAAATGGAGCTATAACAACACGCCACGACATTCCTTAGGTCTTCCCGCAGACTTGGTTGGTAGCGCGACCATAGCAGAAATCAAAATATGATGAAAAAATGAAATAATAATAATAATACTAATAATAATGACGATAACTCTAATACTAAGTCAGTTAAATGCCAAACGTGATACACGCTTGGGCGAGTATGTCTCGAAAGAGACATGACTGACCGGACAAAATATTATCCCGCAGTACGTTGCCATTGCTTTCTGTGGTAGACTGGTTCTATAGCCAAGGCTATAGAACCCAGTCTATTCTGTCATTTATCCCATAACTGGAAGGAAGAGACGGATTAATAGCTTTCCTAACAGTATTTGCGCGTAAGTGAAAGCAGCGAATTCAACTGGAATTCGAACTTGGCTCCCCGAGTTGTCGTTTCGAGCGGATATTCACTGTACCACAACGCACATCCGATATATAAATAGGAGACCAGTTTAAAAAAGATATGACATGGTGTTTGACAATGTTCAACATTAATTTGACGGTATGTTTGTCTTTTTCAAGTAGTGTTTAAAAGACGTATTTTGCAAGTAAAAATATGAACAAATCTACAAAAAATTAAAAAGTCTCGTTTACAAACGTAGATTGTCTTGAGAAAAACGGTTCTATCTGTAATCAATCTGGAGAAGTTGATGAAACGTAACCAGCGTGAATGGAATGCAAATAAAATGTGAGTAACATGAAGGGGAAGCTCATCTTGAAAAAAGCTCATCAGTTGGTTAGTTAACAATAGCAAATATTTAGTCTAAATCCCATGGAACTCTGCTGTAATTTCGTTCATTATCTAGGATGTGCGTTGTGGTGCAATGGATATTGAACCTGAACAACAAATCGGGTTTTAGAGTTCGAATTCCAGTTTAAATCCTCGCATTCACTTACGCATAAATACCCTTGGGAAAGGTTATGGGTTAAATATTAGAACAGATTGGGTTCTATAGCTTTGGCTAGCAACCAGTCTACGGCAGAAAGCAATGACAACCTACAGCGGGATAATCTTTTTTTATTGTTTGTCACTATACTTTTTATGTATCTAGTACGAAAAATGTCCTTTCTACTTTCTCCATATCTTGACCTTTTCTCATAGAAAACTGAAAAGGGATGACTAAAGAAGAATAAATGTTAAATTTTTGTTCAAACTTAAGGGGGCTTTTAAGTAAATTTACTCTTCTTATCATTACATATTTAATTCTAATATTTTCCAAACCTTAAATTTAAACATAACATTTCTATTTTTTATTCTAATTTAATTCCTGATATCATTATCTCATCTTTCTAATATCTGTTAGTTTATACTAATTTTTTTATAAATATATTATATACTGATTTACTTATTTTTTATTTTATTTTAATATCTCGTCAATTATTATTTTCCATAAGCGGATTATTGGTTATATGCATGTTAATTAATATGAAGATTTTTATCCATATTCTAAGGTGAACATTTTGCAATATCTACGTATGACATTTATGTCGTTACGTTTCTTTAATAGATATTTATTCTTAAATGATTTAATAATATGTAGTTATTCGTATAGACACAATGAGCATGCGTCGTTTAAAGATTTACATATTTTAGCTTCTTTTAGAATTTTCCACTTTAATGTGGCTGTTTTGTTTGTTTCCTTTAGATAATAATGATATTTCGATAGCGACGTTCTATTTCTGTACTTATTATCATAGAATGAAGACGTATGTTGGTGAATGCTTTTTTAGAGAGTTCTTAGTACTACCTAGAAAAATCATTACATTACTACGGTTTTCCTCTGAAGATATTTCACATTCATAGATTATTGATTTCGTTAGACACCTGTTTTCTAGCAGGCAATCTATAGGGTTTCTTCAATTATATTTTTTTGTCTAAATTGCTATTTTCCGTTATGAGGTCATTTTTATTAATTTTATTAAATTATTTTAAATATTGCTATTGGGATTTTTATGATTTTTTTCTACATTGTTCATACAGTTGTAACTTAAATTTGATAGTATTTTTTATTTAAAGTCTTACTTAATGGGTTCTTTTCCGGAATGTGTTTCTTAATTAAGGCGAAGGATTTCTTATCCAATATACTACTAGCCATTTCGTTGAAAGTGGGTGTGTACCAAATGATATTTTTATATTCTTATATTCCTATTTTTCCTTCGGGGGTTGTTTTTTCCTTTTACATGATTAATATTTGGGTTTTTATATCAACTATTTTCTTAAGGCAGTGTTATAAAAATTGCTATGCTTATTAAATAATTTTTCATTTGCTGAATTTCTACTAATTCTGTATTCTATTGATGAGGGTACAATTAATATATTTACGCTCTCACACCCTGACTGAGCACTCTGGAGAGTGGGAGGCTTTGAAAACAGTAGCTACTCCGGCATATACGCATCGCTCATTCGATGATGAATTAGAGCACTCTAGATATTGGGCGTGTGTAATGATATACTTGCTAAAAGGTCTGCCTTAATTAGAGGTAGAATCGCCGACTGACGCCAAGTCGGTCCGGTTTCAATCCTGGTTCATGAAGCGATCAGGGTCTAACCGTACTGATGAGCTGTGATACAGCAAAACAGATTCTGTCTGCGGATGATTATAGTATATAAATATATATATATATATATATATATATATATATATATATATAATTGTTTAATACTTAGTCTTTGGTCCTAATAGGGTTAGACCAGTACACATTTGTAATAAAAAGGGTTCCATAGAATTATATTCAAGAACTTTTGAATATTTTTCATTTTTAAACGAGTTATTTTGCTACCTTGGTTTCCATCATGAGTGGTTTCTTCAGCCGATTTTATTAAAATATGTATATATATATATTTTTTAATAAAATCGGTATATATATATATATATATATATATATATATATATATATATATATATCGCATTGCTCATTCAATAATGAAGTAGAGCACTCTGGCTATTGGGCGTGTATAATGATAATATGCACGCTAAAAAGTCTGCCTTTTTCTACCGAGCGTCCATAGCCCAGCGGTAGAATTGCCAACTGACGCCAGTTCGGTCGGGTTTCAATCCTGGGTTAAAAAGTAATCGGAGTCTAACCGTACTGATGAGCTGTGATACAGCAAAACAGATCTGTTTACGGATGACTATATATATATATTGATTAATATATAACACATTATATTAATATTAATAAAAAGATCATTCTATGTTATGCATTGCTTTCCGGATTTCCATCTCTATTTTTCGTGAGTATAAATATTTCCAAATCATTATTTCTCATCAATTGTCCCAAATGGGTCAACTCTCCCTTCCCGTTGTTAAGTATCAGTATTCTTTTTTGTTTGTATTTTCTTCAAAACCTTATCAATCCTTACACCCTTTTTTCCAATCAATCTGACGACTCCAACTACAACTGTAATTATTGACGTCTTTATGCTCCACACTTTTGGATTTCCACTTCAAGTTCATTGTATTCGTGGTTGATACATTTTATTCAAGATCATTATATTCGTCCTTACTCCATTGTATTAAAGATCATTGTATTCGATATTGATACATTGTATGCAAGATCATTGTATTCGTTGTTATTGTATTGTATTCAAGATCATTGTATTCGTCATTGATCCACTGTTTTGAAGGTCATTGTATTCGTCATTGATCCACTGTTTTGAAGGTCATTGTATTCGTCATTGATCCACTGTTTTGAAGGTCATTGTATTCGTCATTGATACATAGTATTAAAATCATTGTATTCGTATTTACTGCATTTTTTGAAGATCATTGTATTCGTCTTTTATGCATTGTATCCAATATCATTGTATCCGTGGTTGATCCATTGTATTCAAGATCACTGTATTCGTCGTTACTTCATTGTATCAAAGATCATTGTATTCGTCGTTGCTCTATTGTATCCAAAATCATTGTATTGGTGGTTGATCCACTGCATTCAAGATCAGTATATTCGTGGTAGATACATTGTATTCAAAATCATTGTATTCGTCATTGATCCATTGTTTTGAGGATCATTGTATTCGTCATTGATACATTGTATTAAAATCATTGTATTCGTCTTTACTCCTTTGTATTCAAGATCATTGTATTCGTGGTTGATACATTGTATCCAATATCATTGTATCCGTGGTTGATCCATTGTATTCAAGATCACTGTATTCGTCGTTACTTCATTGTATCAAAGATCATTGTATTCGTCGTTGCTCTATTGTATCCAAAATCATTGTATTCGTGGTTGATCCACTGCATTCAAGATCAGTATATTCGTGGTAGATACATTTTATTCAAAAGCATTGTATTCGTCATTGATCCATTGTTTTGAGGATCATTGTATTCGTCATTGATACATTGTATTAAAATCATTGTATTCGTCTTTACTCCTTTGTATTCAAGATCATTGTATTCGTGGTTGATACATTGTATTGAAGATCATTTTATTCGTGGTTGATACATTGTATTCAAGATCATTGTATTCGTGGTTGATACATTGTATTCAAGATCATTGTATTCGTGGTTTTTACATTGTATTCAAGATCATTGTATTCGTGGTTGATACATTGTATTGAAGATCATTGTATTCGTGGTTGATACATTGTATTCAAGATCATTGTATTCGTGGTTGATACATTGTATTCAAGATCATTGTATTCGTGGTTGATACATTGTATTGAAGATCATTGTATTCGTGTTTGATACATTGTATTCAAGATCATTGTATTCGTGGTTGATACATTGTATTCAAGATCATTGTATTCGTGGTTGATACATTGTATTCAAGATCATTGTATTCGTGGTTGATACATTGTATTCAAGATCATTGTATTCGTGGTTGATACATTGTATTCAAGATCATTGTATTCGTGGTTGATACATTGTATTCAAGATCATTGTATTCGTGGTTGATACATTGTATTCAAGATCATTGTATTCGTGGTTGATACATTGTATTCAAGATCATTGTATTCGTGGTTGATACATTGTATTCAAGATCATTGTATTCGTGGTTGATACATTGTATTCAAGATCATTGTATTCGTGGTTGATACATTGTATTCAAGATCATTGTATTCGTGGTTGATACATTGTATTCAAGATCATTGTATTCGTGGTTGATACATTGTATTCAAGATCATTGTATTCGTGGTTGATACATTGTATTCAAGATCATTGTATTCGTGGTTGATACATTGTATTCAAGATCATTGTATTCGTGGTTGATACATTGTATTCAAGATCATTGTATTCGTGGTTGATACATTGTATTCAAGATCATTGTATTCGTCCGCTGTTAAAACACTTCCCCGGTGTTTAGATTTTGTTGTTTCTATAATTTAGGTTTCTCTGATTAACAGTTCTCAATTTTGACTCTTCATTAGGCTAACAATCATGCATTCTGTTTTCTTGCAGTTGATGATTAATGCTTTCTTCTCGATTTTTTAAAATATATTCTGTAAAACTCTTGTATCTTTGTCTCTGCGTCTGTTATAAACACTGTGTCATCTGCATATTATCTGAAATATTTAAGAGGCGGAGATGATACCAAAAGAAATAATAATAATAATAATAATAATAATAATAATAATAATAAAGTCATTATGACTGCATTTCATGAAGCGTTACTCAAACCTCAAAAAACATGACTCGCCACACATATGACATTTGGCGTGAAAAAGTTGGTCAAGCAAATAGAAAGTATATTGACGAAAATAAATTAGCCAATGTACGTAGGTACATTATTCGTAATAACCGACTGATAGAGGCGGAAATTCATGAAATTAAAAGAATTGTAACAAGAAGAGACGAATCAACAAAATATGAAAAGGAACCGGAATCAGAAATAAAAAGTAATAACATCAAACAAGCCACAGGTCATAATGTAGAAACCGTAAAACACGCAAATCACTGCGAAGATAATGCTGTAAGTTTAAAAGTGCTGGAAAGGTGTGATCTGAGTCAGTTAAAAGACAAAAATAAAACGAGTTCAGAACACATCGAAGATAATTATTTGACGGAAAATAAGAACAATATACAGGAAGCCAAGATAGAAATAAAAAACCACCTAAGTCAAATACAAAATATTACAATGGAGGAACGTGAACAGCTCCCAAAATTACAACCAACAAAACATAACCTCCGAACTATTAAACTCTACAATGCAGCACTGAAATTAATACTCGATGAAGACACCCATACAAATCTCAACGAAGTAATATATGCATCAGCAACAGCAGCAACAAAAAAATGGAATATCAAAATAAAAACAAGGCAGTCCCGCAGACGTGAAGATCCACCTTGAAAAGAAAAATAGAAAAAGAAATCGAACAACTTAGAAGTGAACTGTCAGTACTGGATGAACTGAGTAGAGGAATAAATGTAAGAACTAGGAAAAGAAGAAGAGCCGAAAGAAAATATAACATTAGGAATGAAAATGAAGTCTTATCAAATAAAGAAAAAATAAAGCAAAAAATCCAACTGAAGGCTCAAAGAATAAGACGCTATGAAAAAAGAGCAAGATTTTACAGACAAAACAAGATTTTTCAGACTGATACAAAGAGATTTTACAGGGAAATAGGTAAAAAAAAGAATTGAAGTGACAGTCCCCCCCAGAATGGAAGAAGTCACACAGTTCTGGGAAAAGATATGGGCTTGCCCTAAAGAACATAGCAAGGAAGTACATTGGATTGTGCAAGAGATAGAACGAATGAAAAAAACCCCAGAACAGACATGGTCTGGAATTACAGAAGATGATGCTAAATTTGCACTAAAAAAAGCACACAATTGGAAATCCCCAGGTATAGATAAAATTCCTAACTTTTGGCTATATTATTTAAATGCAGCACATAAAAAACTAGCCAAAGAACTTCAAGAAATGGTTGACGATCCCACTAAAATTCCTGCATGGATGACCAAAGGAATTACATTTCTTCTACCCAAGAATGGTGACACAAACAACCCGAAAAACTACAGACCAATTACATGTCTTCCGACAACATATAAACTATTAACATCTATTTTAACAAAACAGACATATTTATTCTTAGAAAGAAATGACATGATACCGCTTGAACAAAAAGGGTGCCAACGTGGCTGTTATGGTTGTAAAGACCAATTGCTAATTAACAAAATGATCCTGGAAAACTGCTACAGTGCAAAGAAAAATCTTAGTACTGCCTGGATAGATTATCGAAAGGCATTCGATAGTGTGCCACATTCCTGGATTTTAAAGACTTTAAATATATACAAGATATCACCCGTCATCATCAATTTCATCAAACAGTGCATGTCTATATGGAAACAACCCTTTACCTCAATCATATAAATGGAACCTATAAGTCTGATGAAATAAACATCAAAAGAGGTATATTTCAAGGTGATTCTTTATCTCCCTTACTATTCTGCATATCATTAATAGCACTAACCAGTCAACTTAATAAGACAGAATGTGGTTATAAAATAGGCCAAAAGAAAATAAGCCATCTATTTTACATGGATGACTTGAAGTTATATGCTAAGAATGATAACGAGCTGGAAGGTCTTCTGCAAACTGTAAAATGCTTCAGCGAAGATTTTGGAATGAAATTCAATTTGAATAAATGTGCTAAAGCTACGATTTTACGTGGATCACTACAACAAACATCCTCAATTAGCTTAAACCCTGCTGTAACAATAAAAGAATTGAAACCAGAAGCTTATAAATACCTAGGTGTAAATTAGTGTAAACGATTTCACCATAAAAATGAGACAAAGTGCGTAAAGAGTACTATAGAAGGCTACGACTGATATTAAAAACTGAATTGAATTCTCAGAACAGAATTATGGATTTTAATAGCCTAGCAATCCCAGTTGTCTTGTCTAATATGGTTTCAACATCTTAAACTGGACTCTAAACGACATCAGGCGAATGGATTCTAAAACAAGAAAGCTTCTTTCTAAGCATGAGATGCATCATCCAAAGACTGATGTAGACCGTCTATACATACCCCGTAAAGAAGGTGGAAGGGGTCTTATTCAGCTGGAATTGTCATACAAGACAACAACTATTGGCTTACTAACATACATAGAAACAACAAAGGATTGGATGATACAATTAGTAAGGCAACATGAAGAAAGAAAAAATATTCAATAATAAAAGAAGGCAGTAAATACAAACAAGATTTACAGTTAGTAGATTCTGTAGAAAAGCAAAACAGAAGCCAAGAGCCAAATATTGCGGCAAAAAATATGAAAATGAAAGCCAAAGATAAAGCTCTTGAACAGATGAATCAACGCTGGCAAGACAAACCTCTGCATGGCCAATATACAGATCGTGCCAATAAATCCAGTGTTGATAAAATTAATACTCATCGATGGTTACGTGCATCAGGATTAAAGTCTGCGACTGAAGGCTTTATTCTTGCAGCGCAAGACCAAAGACTTTTAACTGGAAACTTTCAAGCAAATATTATACATAATGTGGATGCAAAATGCAGGTTTTGTGATAAGCACCAAGCAAAAATAGACCATCTAATCTCAGGTTGTTCTGTACTTGCTCCAAATGAATATAAAAATCGTCAGGATAGATTGGGGCAATATTTACATTGGACAATGTGCAAAAACTATGGAAAATCTGTAAACAAACACTGGTGTGAACATCACCCAACACCGGTTACAGAAATAGATGTCACCATTCTATGGGATTACACCGTCTACACAGACAGAAAAATTGAAGCAAATAGGCCGGATATTATTGTTAAAAACCAGAAGGAAAAAACCTGCCTATTAATTGATATGGCTTGTCCAGCGGATTGTAACATAGCAACCAAGGAATTTGAAAAAATGTCAAAATATAAAAACCTGGAAATTGAAATAGAAAAAATGTGGAAATTGAAAAGAAGAGTCGTGCTAGTGATAGTATGTGCACTTGGAATGATAAAAAATGGAACAAAACGACACATTGAAAGAATCCCTAGAAACTCCAGCTTAAGAGATATACAAAGATTATCTTATTAAGTACAGCTTACGCACTAAGGAAACTTTGTCTATGTAACGCTATGGATGACAGGGGAGATAGAAAAAACATGAAATGGAGCTATAACAACACGCCACGACCTTCCTTATGTCTTCCCGCAGACTTGGTTGGTAGCGCGACCATAGCAGAAATCAAAATATGATGAAAAAATGAAATAATAATAATAATACTAATAATAATGACGATAACTCTAATACTAAGTCAGTTAAATGCCATACCTGATACACGCTTGGGCGAGTATGTCTCGAAAGAGACATGACTGACCGGACAAAATATTATCCCGCAGTACGTTGCCATTGCTTTCTGTGGTAGACTGGTTCTATAGCCAAGGCTATAGAACCCAGTCTATTCTGTCATTTATCCCATAACTGGAAGGAAGAGACGGATTAATAGCTTTCCTAACAGTATTTGCGCGTAAGTGAATGCAGCGAATTCAACTGGAATTCGAACTCGGCTCCCCGAGTTGTCGTTTCGAGCGGATATTCACTGTACCACAACGCACATCCGATATATAAATAGGAGACCAGTTTAAAAAAGATATGACATGGTGTTTGACAATGTTCAACAATAATTTGACGGTATGTTTGTCTTTTTCAAGTAGTGTTTAAAAGACGTATTTTGCAAGTAAAAATATGAACAAATCTACAAAAAATTAAAAAGTCTCTTTTACAAACGTAGATTGTCTTGAGAAAAACGGTTCTATCTGTAATCAATCTGGAGAAGTTGATGAAACGTAACCAGCGTGAATGGAATGCAAATAAAATGTGAGTAACATGAAGGGGAAGCTCATCTTGAAAAAAGCTCACCAGTTGGTTAGTTAACAATAGCAAATATTTAGTCTAAATCCCATGGAACTCTGCTGTAATTTCGTTCATTATCTAGGATGTGCGTTGTGGTGCAATGGATATCGACTCTGAACAACAAATCGGGTTTTAGAGTTCGAATTCCAGTTTAAATCCTCGCATTCACTTACGCATAAATACCCTTGGGAAAGGTTATGGGTTAAATATTAGAACAGATTGGGTTCTATAGCTTTGGCTAGCAACCAGTCTACGGCAGAAAGCAATGACAACCGACAGCGGGATAATCTTCTGCCCAGTCGGTCATGTCTCTTTCGAGACATGATTACCCATAGCGTGTATCACGTATGGCACTTAACTTACTGATCTAGTATAGGGATGTTTGTAATTTACATATGCAATTTACATATGCAATTTACATATGTAATTATCTTTATGAGTTTAAAGTGTTGAAAGACTCCTGGATATTATTTGAGAAGTTGTGCATTAAGAATAAGTAATGAAAATATAAAATTTTAATGTTTATTAAAATTTATAGAAAGCAAATTAAAGAAAACTGTACAATAAATACTTCTATGACTTCGATTTCATTAATAAATCTCATAAGTTTAGAGACACATCTCAGGACCAAACACAGATTAAATTTGAATCGGAATCTGATACATTGATAAAATAAAGAACAAATAGTGAAGGTTTTTTTTTATATAGTGATAAGAACAAATAGAAACGTTTATCAATCTAACAGGTTTCAGTTTCATTAAATGTCCATCAGAGAATGAGATATGAAGGAAAAAAGAAGAAAGAAATATATGATAAGATAAAGAACAAATAGAAACGTTTATCCATCTAACAGGTTTCTCTTTCATTAAAGGTCCATCAGAGAATGAGATATGAAGAAAAAATAAGAAAGAAATATATGATAAGATAAAGAACAAATAGGAAACGTTTATCAATCTAACAGGTTTCAGTTTCATTAAAGGTCCATCAGAGAATGAGATATGAAGGAAAAAAGAAGAAAGAAATATATGATAAGATAAAGAACAAATAGAAAACGTTTATCCATCTAACAGGTTTCTCTTTCATTAAAGGTCCATCAGAGAATGAGATATGAAGAAAAAATAAGAAAGAAATATATGATAAGACAAATAACAAATAGGAAACGTTTATCAATCTAACAGGTTTCACTTTCATTAAAGGTCCATCAGAGAATGAGATATGGAGAAAAAAAAAGAAAGAAATATATGATAACAAAAAACAAATAGGAAAGTTTATCAATCTAATATGTTTCACTTTTCTTAAAGCTTCATCAGAGAAAGAGATATGGAGAAAAAGAAGAAAGAAATATATGATAAGATAAAGAACAAATAGGAAACGTTTATCAATCTAACAGGTTTCACTTTCATTAAAGGTCCATCAGAGAATGAGATATGGAGAAAAAAAAAGAAAGAAATATATAATAAACAAAAACAAATAGGAAACGTTTATCAATTTAACATGTTTATTAAAGCTTCATCAGAGAATGAGATATGAAGAAAAAAGAAGAAAGAAATATATGATAAGATAAAGAACAAGTAGGAAACGTTTGTGAATCTAACAGATTTCGCTTTTATTAAAGCTTCATCAGAGAAGGAGATAAAAAAGAAACAAATATATGATAAAACAAAGAACAGATAGGAAACGTTTAGCAATCTAACATGTTTCCCTTTTATTAAATCTTCATCAGACAATGAGATATTGAAAAAAAAGAAAGAAATATATGATAAGAAAAAAAACAAATAGAACACGTTTGTCAATTTAACATATTTCCCTTTTATTAAACCATGAAGAAAAAGAAGAAAGAAATTTCAGTTGAATTCCTTGCATTCATTTACGCGAAACAACCTTGGGAAAGGTATTAATCCGTCTCTTCACTCCAGTTATGGTTTAAATAACATGACATTTTGGTTTCTATAGCCTTGGCTTGCACCCAGCGAACCCCAGAAAGCAATTGTAACCTACAGCGGGATAATCATCTGTCCAGTCAGTCTCGTGTTTTCGAGACATGATCGCCCAATCGTGCATCACGTGTGGCACTTAACTGACTGGGCATAAATTGGGAGATTGGTTTTCTATTGTTATGAATTTCCAAAGTGATAACCCTGGAATTAGTAACAATTAAAATAATCGGAAACGAATACAGTTAAAGCTTCTGTTTAACCTAAAGTAGGGGATCTGTATTCTATTGTCATGATTTAATAAATTGATCCCCACTTATTACTATTTATTGATTTAATATATTCCATCTCTTCTCTTCCTGCTATGAGGTGAATAGCAGGACAGATTGGGGTTTATGGCATTGCTTGGCAAACAGTCAAACGCTGAAAGCAATGGCGTCCTACTGCGGGATAATATTCTGCCGAGTCAGTCATGTCTCTTTCGAGATATGATCGCCCAAGCGTGCATCACGTATGGCCCTTAACTGACTGAATAATACATTCACTAAAGGTTGGCTATGTAATATAATGTTTTTGTCGTGTGCTTATAGTTAGAAAAATGATTATTGCTATGCCCTCGAAATACATCCAAAGTAGATAATTATGTTATTTATATTAAGTGTGACATTTGTAAAATCGAAATTATGTCCAGTTTTGTTTCTATGTATTATGAGAGAGTTTGAATGGGTGTTTAAACGTAAATTGCTTTGATATTCGTAAATAAATTCCATTAGATTCTCAACGACATAAAAGCTTTTACATTGTAAACCATTTATTTGATAATTACTGCCTACTTTGTGGTGCAGTGGATATCGACTTCGAACGAGAAATGAGAGAACCGAGTTCTAATTCCAGTTCAATTCGTTGCATACACTTAGGCAAAAATACCTCTGAGAAAGGTATTAATCCGTCTCTTTCTTCCAGCTATGGATTAAATAGCAGACTAGATTGGATTCTATACCCTTGGTTGGTAACCATAGAAAATACCGGTAACCTACTGCGAGAAAACCTTCTGCCTTGTCAGTCATGTCTCTTTCGAGACATGATAGCCCAAGCGTGGAAAAAATGACTTACTGACAGACTGCTATTTCAAGTGGTGTTGGATTTATATTTATTTATAATTACATCTCCATTTTTATTAGACGTGTTGACAAAGATCTTAATATGAGAGATACCTAATTTATTAAATGTTTTGTAGCAAGAGAATATGAGGACAGGGTTTTGAATGTGATATTGCTGTTGTTTGAAATGTTATTGGTAGTATATAAACTTTTAGATTTCTGAATTTTGTAAGATCATTTCTAGCGTTAAGTGATGTGGATAAGTCATATGTCTAAATGTTTTCCTGAGAAACAGCATGTCCACAAAGCCTCAGAACCATTACCAGTATTCAGAGCTGAAAAGGCAAAGTATTGAATACTGCTGCCACATCTGGTCGGGAGCTCCTGCTACACTTCTTAGGCTTCTTGACAAAATACAACGGAGAATCTGTAACGTGATCGATCCTGACTTGGCGGACCGCCTGCAACCACTCTCTCACCGGCATGACGTGGCTTCCCTGTGCCTCTTCTATAAATACTTTCACGGCTTCTGCTCCGAAGAACTTAGGTCACTGGTGCCGCCTAGGTACGAATTTACACGAGATACTAGATTAGCAACTAGGTCCCACCCTTTTACAGTGAAACAGATAAGATGAAACCGTAATTTCTACTCCAACAGCTTCTTTTCTCGCGCATCCCGCCTGTGGAATATCCTTTCACATGCCTGCTTCCCCGACTGCTACAATCTCCAGGAGTTTAAATGTAAGTTTAATAGACACCTCCTAACACACTAACTTGCATCTATTCTCTCAAACACTCTCACCGTCTAACCAACCCTCATTCTCGGTACCCTTACCCGTCTATCACCCTCCTTCTGACATTTCCTATATCTAACCACCCTTTTCCCATCACTTCCCCGACCCTATGTAACCCCCTGCGCAGTAATGGCAGTGGAATGCCTTGCCCGAGGTGAAACGATTAAAAAAAAACATAGAGTATTGCAAATTTTTGTAAAATCTTTTTACACATTTTCAATACTTCCTTAATTTTGAGTTTTTACGTTTTGTTTTATTTTCATTGATTGTTATTGAAGCTTTGAAGCTTATATTATATTCTATTTTGCAGGTAAAAAAATTGGCTAGAATTAAAAGAAAATGAAATCACCAAAGAAGAAGGCCCAATGTTTGAATTTCAGTTTTAGCTTTGTTTAACGGCATATCAACAACTCTGTGGGTTATTTAATGCCAAAAAGGTGGGGTTTTAAGATTTTTTTTTAATATTCGGTTATAGTGAGAGGTTGATTTAGCCAGATTTTAATGAAAATGTTTTATTTTTGTTCTTTTTTATTTAAGAAAACTGAAAATGTCTTCTAGTTTTGTATTCAAATATATTTTGCTGAAAATATTTTTTTCCTTCAAAAATGTCTTGTTGGTAATACTTTCCTTAAAAAAATGTATATTTTTTTATAAAGGTTTATTTCTATTTATATATTTCTATAAAAGTCTATTTTTATACTTTCACAGTGTTTTGATCCCATTTGGGGTCAAACTATTTGCCCAATCGGTTTTCCATGTATCTTCTTCTTCTCTCTTTCCATTCCACTTGGGTACGTAGACGTGATGTAATAGTTAGAACGTTTGTCTCGCTAGAAACATTATGCTCACTGGGTATCTCATACTTTCGGCCTTGTCGCTTAGAAAATCAACTCATTTGTCCGACTCTCACGCAGCTCTCTTCACACCAGTGTTGCCCTCCTCCACTTAACCATTCTCCGACACCCCCACTGTGACCTGATTTTCTTTCTATTTACTCTCCTAGTATGTAACCCCTTCCGCGCCAGTGTCAGATTCCTTTCACCCCAAACAATTGCCTTGTTTGGAGTGAAAGGATTATACATCAAAAAATTCTTTGAAGGAGACAACTACTTTAAAATATGCGAAACTAGCAGGATAGCCCAGCGTTGCTCAGGTGTAATGGAAGCTTTAAAACTAATCCATGGTCCTGGAGCTCAGACTCTTTGGATGTTGGCACAAAAGACTAAATAGCAGTAGTTGTTTCCAGTTAAAGCGAAACCGTAGATGGAAAGAGAAAATAATGGATGTAAGTCAAATTTTGATTTCCTGCTACCGATATCAAATACGTTTTTTTCGTCGTAAACTGAATTTTGAAGGCTAAATAAGTCCTCTGAGTAAATGGTATCATGGCTGAGACTAAGAACTACAATTATACCTACTTAGTGCCAAACCGGAAGCAAAAACTAAAATAAAAGGGCTGAAAAAAATACAGACTAACAGACAGATAAACAGACACACACACAAACATCTTGCCTTTTATATGTTTATTATCATTTTTCTGTACTATTGTAAGAACTGCAACCTTGAAATTTCTGATTATCGTTTCTTAGGTTTTTGTGTGTGAGTGTATCGAATTTGATTAAAATCTGACCACTCCATCTAGAACCTGATTTTTTCGATTACCGATTTTCGATATTTATCGGGGGCATCTCGACACAAAAGCTAGCTAAGATCACTCGCAGACGCTTATAGTACAACTGTGTAAATTTTCAAGAAAATCGGTTCAGCCGTTTCGGAGTCTATAGGTAACGGACATACACACACACCCAGACACACACATACAGACAAAGTTCGATTTATAAATAAGTTTAGATGTCTATATCTATTTTGTTTTAAAAAAAAGAATGAAAACCAGTGATTTTTTTTAAAAAGTTTGAAAATGGATGATGAGCCTATCGATTATCGATTAATGCAGTTGCTTTAACGTATCACGGTTATGTTAACTGGTCGGAAATAAGATATCTTTTTCGAATTACGTAGTTATCTCTTTATATTAACTTAAGATACCGTAGAAAAATTCAAGCAAAATGAGCGTAACAGTTCAAAACATTTATAATTGTCCTTTGGGCACTCAACGTAATGTAAAGGTTAGCAATTTCGTCTCACGAGAACAATTACGAGTGATTAGTGAGTTCGAACCTCACTGGGTGTTTCATAATTTCAGCCTTGTGTTAGATCTCAGCTACTTATAGACAATCAATTCTGCAATAAATATAATATTTAGAATGGCTGTTCCGAATGCGAGATGTGCGTTACGGTACAGTGAATATCGGCACGGAATGAGAAATCGTGGTGCCGCTTTCGAATTCCAGTTGAATCTCTTGCACTCACTTACGCGCAAATACCCTTGAGAAAATTATTAATCCGTCTATTCTCTCCAGGTATGGGTTAAATAATAGGACAGTTTGAGTTCTATAGCCTTGGATGGCAACCAATCTACCGCAGAAAGTAATGGCAATGTACTGCGGGATAATGATCTGCCCAGTCAGTCATGTCTCTTTCGAGACATGATCGCCCAAGCGTGTTTCACATATGGCACTTAACTGACTGATTAAATATAATACTTGAAATCATAATTAAGGCTACTAGTGGTTATAAAGTGGGTGATCAATTTCCTATTGTTTTAAGTAATAAACTGATCCCCCATTAATTACTACATAATAATATCGTACATAACTTCCCCCGTCTTGTTATGAGTCAAATAATAGGACAGATTGGGTTCTATAGCCTTAGTCGGCAACCAGTCTACCGCAGAAAGCAATGGCAACCTACTGCGGGATAATCTTCTGCCCAGTCAGTCATGTCTCTTTCGAGACATGATCGCCCAAGCGTGTATCACCTATGGCACTTAACTGGCTGATACTTCAGAATACGTTACGAACAAGGAATTTTTCAATTGCCTCCTCTGAATTGCAGTTAGAATATGTAGTATGAGTTGTAAATTTGTATTTGTAAACGGAGGCTGACGAATCTAAAATCTTCGAATAGTTGTGCTTAAACGAATGGTTTGTTTTAAGCCATAACTTTTAAGAAGAATCATTTAACAAGAGCTATGCAAATGACAAGCAAAACGTATACATGTTGAGATAGATCCACAAAATGGCTTCTGTTAGACATTAAATGATACGTCTCAATCCTTAAGCAAATGCAATAATACAAATGTCAATAGCTATGGGAAAATAATGAATGATAAAAGTTCATTCATATGGCTTACAAAGTAATGCCTTGAGCAATTTTTAATAATCATCATTACAGATTTGTTATGACTATGTAAAAGGTTATTAAATAAACAGTAAATAGCATCTACACCATTATGCAAATTAACTGAAACAAAACGAATTATGTCTTTTTAGTATCTTTCCCAATTTTTCTGATCACTTATACGTCGTCTCTTTCTCTTTTAACCACATTTTCCTTGATATTTTGGACTGAAATAGATAGATAGATAGATAGATAGATAGATAGATAGATAGATAGATAGATAGATAGATAGATAATGATAAGGCTGGGATAGATAGATAGATAGAGAGATAGATAGATAGATAGATAGATAGATAGATAGATAGATAGATAGATAGATAGATATGAAGAGACTTAGATACATAAATAATGAACGTACGACAATACAATAAACTAATAGACCAAATGAGATAGATAGATAGATAGATAGATAGATAGATAGATAGATAGATAGATAGATAGATAGATAGATTATTTTGCAAATCCATTGAGACTAAACGAATAATATGTGACTGTGATCTTTCACAATTTACCTGATCACGTATACTTCGTCTTTTGGCGTTGTTTTTCTCTTTTGACCGCATTTTCTTTTACTTTTTAGATTGAGATAGATAGATAGATAGATAGATAGATAGATAGACAGACAGACAGACAGACAGACAGACAGACAGACAGACAGAGCATGATAAGACAAGGATAGCTAAAAATTGTTTAGATAGATAGATAGATAAGACTAAGATAGATAGATAGATAGATAGATAGATAGATAGATAGAGGATGATAAGACAAGGATAGATAATTTCAAATTCAGCCTGCGTTCTCGTAAAGTTTTATGATTTAACATACAGTATTTAAAATATTATCATTTAATATATAAAATGCTTCCACTAATTTTAAAACAGTTTAATCCCTAAAGTTACAAATAAAGATTCAATATTATTTTTTGTTTATATTTTCTTTGAATTTTTTGTATTCAAGAATCATGTTTCAAATTACTTAAATGATGAAAATTAGCTCCAGAAAAAATATTTACGCATGGCCAATTGTATTTTGCATGCTCAAAAATGAAAAAGTCCTAAGAATTTATTCCTTGCTGTTAAATAGGAAAGATTAGAAAAATAAATTTTCTTTTAAATACAGTTTCCCATTAAGTGCTATAAAATTAGATTAGATTAAAGAAATCATTAATCCGCAAAGTAAGGTTTATAGCATAGCATTTTTTAAAATTTGATTATTCAAATTTCATCGATTGGTTTGTGAAATTGAACAAAACATGGAGTTTGTAAATATCAAGGAATATTGGTAATGTAGTCAGTCAGTTACAATGTTACAGTGATACACGCTTTGGGCGATCATGTCTCGAAAGAGACATGATTGACGGGGCGGAAGATTATCCCGCAGTAGGTTGCCATTGCTTTCTGCAGTAGATTGCTAGTCAGCCAAAGCTATAGAACCCAATCTGTCCTGTTATTTGACTCACAGCTAAAGAGGGAAGAGATGTATCATATTATTAAGTAGGAATTAGTGGGGGATCAGTTTATTACTTCTTAACAATATAAAACTGATCCCCCATTTTATGTCCAGTAAAAGCTTTAATCATGTTTTCAACTATTATATTCAGTCAGTCAGTTAAGTGCCATACGTGATACCCGCTTTGGGCGATCATGTCTCAAAAGAGACGTGACTGACTGGGCAGAAGATTATCGCGCAGTAGGTTGTCATTGCTTTTCTGGTTGGCAGCCAAGGCTATAGAACCCAATCTGTCCTGTTATTTAACCCATAACTGGAGGGAAGAGGGTATTTCTGCGTAAGTGAATGTAAGGAATTCAACTAGAATTCGAACTCGGCTCCCCGAGTTGTCGTTCCGAGTCGATTAGCCCTCCAAAATCCATTACTTTTGGAACTGAGAATCAAATTTATGCTTACACTCTTAATCTAACCATATGTTATGTCCAAGCCTACATGTCTTCATATTTTCTCTGCCTATGAAGATTTACTCTTGGAGGAATTGTAGGAAAGTACGGAAACCTTTAATAATGACAGCATTACTTAAATCAAATAAAACGATTCTGCAAAATTCAGTCCAATCATTGTTAACTTTATTTGAAGAGATAGCACCAGTTACTATGAGTACGAAATCTCAGTAGTCTTCAGATAATTTTAACTATTTCTGTGGAAATCACAATGTTGACAACTAAATCAATTCAGGAACTTTTTTCTGTTTTCCCCGTACTTGCCGGGTTTATCTTTCGATTTTCCCAAACGTTTCTTCCAATCTTTGTGACTTCTTTCGATATTTATTTTTATATCAGGCATGGATTACATTCTGCGCGGAAGAAAAGAAAAACACACAATCAGTTTCTTTTGTGTTGTGCAGTTTTCTGACTCTCCATAGAGAATTTTAAATCTTCGTTTTTCGTACACATTTCCTTCCATAACTAATATTTCGCTCTATCACTTCAGATATATAAACTATTATTAGCTGTTTCCATCGCCCTTATTTAACTTACCAGCCGATTAAAACCTGTTTCCATCGCCCATGTTCAACTTACCATCCACTAACCGATTATTACCTGTTTCCATCGCCCTTATTTAACTTACCTTCCACTAACCGACTATTACCTGTTTCCATCGCCCTTATTTAACTGACCAACCGATTAAAACCTGTTTTCATCGCCCATATTCAACTTACCTTCCAATAACCGACTATTACCTGTTTCCATCGCCCTTATTTAAATGACCAACCGATTAAAACCTGTTTCCATCGCCCATATTCAACTTACCTTCCAATAACCGACTATTACCTGTTTCCATCGCCCTTATTTAACTGACCAACCGATTAAAACCTGTTTCCATCGCCCATATTCAACTTACCTTCCAATAACCGACTATTACCTGTTTCCATCGCCCTTATTTAACTGACCAACCGATTAAAACCTGTTTCCATCGCCCATATTTAACTTACCTTCCACTAACCGACTATACTGTTGTCTGTTGTATTTAACTGACCAACCGATTAAAACCTGTTTTCATCTGTTATATTCAACTTACTTCCTTATACGACTATTACCTGTTTCCATCGCCCTTATTTAACTGACCAACCGATTAAAACCTGTTTATGCTACCTGTTCTTTACCTTCCACTGTTGAAACTATTACCTGTTTCCATCGCCCTTATTTAACTGACCAACCGATTAAACCTGTTTTCACATCGCCCATATTCAACTTACCTTCCAATAACCGACTATTACACTATTTCATGTTGTATTTAACTGACCAACCGATTAAAACCCTGTTTCCATCGCCCATATTCAACTTACCTTCCAATGGCAAACCATTACCTGTTTCATCGCCTTATTTAACCATTGTATGAGTTAAACCTGTTTTCATCGCCCATATTCAACTTACCTTCCAATAACCGACTATTACCTGTTTCCATCGCCCTTATTTAACTGACCAACCAATTCTAAAACCTGTTTCGCATCGCCCATATTTAACTTACCTTCCACTAACCGACTAGTACCTGTTTCCATCGCCCTTGTTGTGGTCAACCGTTAAACCTGTTTTCATCGCCCATCGTCAACTTACCTTCCAATGACAATATTACCTGTTTCCATCGCTTGTATTTGAACGTCAACAATTAAAACCTGTTTCCATCGCCCACCTTCAACTTACCTTCCAATAACCGACTATTACCTGTTTCCACTCCTTGTATTATTTATTAATGAGTTAAACCTGTTTTTGTCATATATTAACCTTACAACTGTTAAAATATTACTGTTTTATCGCCGCCAATGCTTATTAACCGGTGTAAAACCTGTTCAGCCATTGTCGCTGGCTGCATTACTATGATACCACCTGTTTCCATCGCCCTTATTTAACTGACCAACCAGTTAAACCTGTTTTCTTGATATAACTGCAGCCCCAATAGCAAACTGTACCTGTTTCATGCTTGCTCTTCTGACGACCAACAAGTTAAGCCTGTTTCCATCGCTTGCATATTCAACTTACCTTCCATAACCGACTATTGCACCTGTTCCATCGCTTTGACTTTAACTGACCAACCGATTAAACCTGCTGATAACCATATTCAACACCTTCTAATGACGACTGTTACTTGTGTTTCATCACCTTGTTGTGACGGCAGGTTGACAACAACATCGCCCATATTCAACACGTACAATAACCGACTATTGCCTGTTTCGTCACTTTGCTTGTTGTGACCAACAGATTGACACAGGCGCTTTGTCGCCCATATTCAACTTACCTTTAATAACAAACTATACCTGTTTCACATTAGCATATTTAACTGATAACCGAGTTAAACCTGTTTCCATCATGCTGGCACATATTCCGCTAACAAACTATGCCTGTTTCACGTCGCTTCGCCATTTAACTGACCAACCGATTAAAACACTGTTTTCATCGCCCATATTCAACTTACCTTCCAATAACCGACTATTACCTGTTTTCATGTATTGCTTATTAATGATTAAACCTGTTTCCATGTTGTATTGACTTGCTTACTAACCGACTATTATATTATCGACCTTATTTAACTGACTGACTGATTAAAAACACCTTGTTTTCATCACTTATAATCAACCACATTTAATATTGACTATTGCTGTTTCCGTCGCCCTTATTTAACTGACCAACCGATTAAACTAACACTTAAACATGTTCAACTTACCTTCCACTAACCGACTATTACCGTTTCACGTAACATATTTAACTGACCAACCGATTATTCATTTCATCGCCCTGCGTCAACTTGTCTACCTATTGAAAGCTATTATGTTCATCGCCCTTGTTAACTGACCAACCGATTAAAACCTCTTTATATTTATATTCTTCTTCCAGCAGCAAAACTATTACATATTTTCCATCGTATGTTATTTGAGCCGTAGTTAAACCTGTTTTATGTATATGTTCCACTTTCTATAACCGACTATTCCTGTTTATCGCTTCGCCATTGCAACTGACCAACCGATTAAACCTGTTTCCATACTTATGTTCAGCGCCACTTTACCTAACGAACTATATTTTTATTTCCATCTCTTTATATTGTTTAAAATAACCAGTTAAAACCTGTTTCCATCGCCCATAATATATTTTATTTAATAACAAACTGTTACCTGTTTCCATCGTCCATGTTTAACCCGAGTAACCATTAAACCTGTTTCCATCGCCCATATTCAACTTTCACCTTGCACCTAACCGACTATTACCTGTTTCCATCGCCCTTGTTAACTGACCAACCAAATTAAAACCTGTTTTCATCGCCCTGTTCAACTGCAACTTCAACAGCAAACTGTTACCTATTTTTTTATCGCCCTTATTTAACTGACCAATAGGTGTTAAGCTTGTTTTTCATCGCCATATTCAACTTTGACCAATAATAATGTCTGCCATTGTCGCCTTGTTAATGACCATGCGATTAGACATAACGTCGCCCATATTCAACTTACCTTCCAATAACCGACTATTACCTGTTTCATCTTCCTTATTTAACGGTAACCAGTTAAACGTGTTTCATGTACCTGTTCCAACTTACCTTCCATAACAACTATTACCTGTTTCATATGTGTTTAACTGATAACCGATTAAAACCTGTTTCCATCGCCCATATTGCTGCAACTACACTAACAAACTATTACTGTTCCATCGTACCATTTGACGACAACCGATTGACATATGTTGTTGTATCATATATTCAACTTACACCTTTTCTGCTTGACTAACCATGTTTCAATAACCCTTATTTAACTGACCAACCGATTAAAACCTGTTTTATCATTATCATACCTTCCAATAACCGACTATTACTGTTTATAACCATGTTAACTGACCAACCGATTAAAACCTGTTTTATCATATTAACAAACCTATAACAAACTATACCTGTTTCCATCGCCCTTATTTAACTGACCAACCGATTAAAACCTGTTTCCATCAGACATATTCAACATATCCACTAACCGATTATACCTCATTTCCATCTTCATATTCAACTTACCTTCCACCTAACCGACTATTACCTGTTTCTATAACACTTATTTAAACTGACCAACCGATTAAAACCTTTTTTCATCGCCCACAATACAACTTACCAATATTCGCGATTATTACCTGTTTCCATCGCCCTTATTTAACTGACCAACCGATTAAAACCTGTTTCCATCGCCCATATTCAACTTACCATCCATTAACCGATTATTACCTGTTTCCATCGCCCTTATTTAACTGACCAACCGATTAAAACCTGTTTCCATCGAACATATTCAACTTACCATCCACTAACAGATTATTACCTGTTCCATCGCCCATATTCAACTTACCTTCCGCACCAACCGACTATTACCTGTTTCTATCGCCCTTATTTAACTGACCAACCCGATTAAACCTGTTCCATCGCCAATATTCAACTTACCTTCCACTAACCGACTATTACCTGTTTCCATCGCCCTTATTTAACTGACCAACCGTTAAAAACCTGTTTCACATCGCCCATATTCAACTTACTATCCATTAATCGATTATTACCTGTTTCCATCGCCCTTATTTAACTGACCAACCGATTAAAACCTGTTTCCATCGAACATATTCAACTTACCATCCACTAACCGATTATTACCTGTTTCCATCGCCCATATTCAACTTACCTTCCACTAACCGACTATTACCTGTTTCTATCGCCCTTATTTAACTGACCAACCGATTAAAACCTGTTTCCATCGCCAATATTCAACTTACCTTCCACTAACCGACTATTACCTGTTTCCATCGCCCTTATTTAACTGACCAACAGATTAAAACCTGTTTCCATCATTATGATAAACTTTACCATCCATTAACCGATTATTACCTGTTTCCATCGCCCTTCTTAACTGACCAACCAGTCGAAACCTGTTTTCATCTTATAATCAACATACCAATAACCGACTATTATAACCATCGTAACAATGCAACTGACCAACCGGTTAAAACCTGTTTCCATCGCCATATTCAGCTTACCTTCACTAACCGACTATTACCTGTTTCCATCGCCCTTATTTAACAGTAAACCGATTAAAACCTGTTTTCATCGCCCATATTCAACTTACCTTCCACTAACCGACTATCACCTGTTTCCATCGCCCTTATTTAACCTGACCAACAGGTCTAAACCTGTTCCATCGCCCATATTCATTGCATACCAATAACAAATATTACCTGTTTCCATCGCCCTTATTTAACTGACCAACCGATTAAAACCTGTTTCCATCGCCCCCATATTCAACTTCACCTTCACTAACCGACTATTACTGTTTGCATCGCCCTTATTTAACTGACCAACCGATTAAAACCTGTTTTCCATCGCCCATATTCAACTTACCTTCCACTAATGATATACCTGTTTCCATCGCGTATTTAACTTCAAGATAACCGATGTTGTTCCGTAAGCACTATTCAACACCTTCCAATAACCGACTATTACATATTTCCATCGTCCTTATTTAACTGACCAACCGATTAAAACCTGTTTCCATCGCCCATATTCAACTTACCTTCCACTAACCGACTATTACCTGTTTCCATCGTATAACCATTTAACTAAAATGCTCAGATTAAAACCCTGTTTTCATCGCCATATTCAACTTACCTTCCAATAACCGACTATTACCTGTTCTTCCATCGCCTTTATTTAACTTCAATATGATTAAACCTGTTTCATCGCCCATATTCAACTTACCTTCCTTGTAGCCATTACCTGTTTATCCCTTTATTGTAATAAACCGATTAAAACCTGTTTTCATCTTATCATCAACACCCATTAATAACCACGACCATTACCTGTTTCCATCGCCCTTATTTAACTGACCAACCGATTAAAACATGTTGTCATACATATTCAACTTGTTACTAACCAGCTATTACCTGTTTCCATCGCCCTTATTGCGCTGACCAACCGAAGTTAAAACCTGTTCCATCGCCCATATTCCCAACACCTTCCACCCCAACCAGCTATTTTTATGTTTCCATCGCCCTTATTTAAACTGACCAATGATTAGAAAATGACTTTCGATAACATATTCAACTTACCTTCCACTAACCGACTATTACCTGCTTCCATCGCCTTATTTAACACGACCAACCGATTAAAATAGCACCATCGCCATATTAACCACAGCCCAATAACCGACTATTACCTGTTTCATCGCCCTTATTGTGACAGCAGATTCAGCTCTGTTTTCATCGCCCTCTTCAACAATTTCCACTAACCATTACCTGCTTCCATCGCCCTTATTTAACTGACCAATAGATTAAAACCTGTTTCCATAGACATATTCAACACCATCCACTGCCCGATTATTACCTGTTTCACATCGCCCATATTCAACGCCGCATTTCCACTAAACTAATATTACCTGTTTCTATCGCACTTATTTAACTGACCAACCGATTAAAACCTGTTTCCATCGCCCATATTCAACTTACCTTCCACTAACCGACTATTACCTTTCTCTTGCTGTTAATGACCAACCGATTAAGCCTGTTTCATCGCCCATATTCAACACTACCTTCCACTAACAAACTCTTCCTGTTTCCATCGCCTTATTTAACTGACCAGCCGATTAAAACCTGTTTCCATCGCCAATATTCAACTTAATTTCCACCAACCGACTATTACCTGTTTCCATCGCACTTATTTAACTGACCAACCGATTAAAACCTGTTTTCCATCAAACATATTCAACCACATCCATAACATAGTTATTACTGTTTGCATATACATATTCAACTTACCTTCACTAACCGACTATTACCTGTTTCTATCGCCATATTGTAGACAACCGGGTCTGAAACCTGTTTTCATCGCCCATATTCAGCTTACCATCCATTAACCGATTATTACCTGTTTCCATCGCCCTTGTTGGCGACCAACAGATTGAGCACATTTTATCGCCTCTTCAACTTACCATCCCTTCAACAAGTTATTACCTGTTTCCATCGCCCTTATTTAACTGACCAACCGTTAAAACCTGTTTCATCGACATATTTAACTTACCATCACCCAACCGATTATTACACCTGTTTCATCGCCGCCATTTAACTGACCAACCGATTAAAACCTGTTTCCATCGTAACCATTACTTGCTTCACCAACCGACCAATACCTGTTTCACATCTTCGCCAGCCCAACACGACCAACCGATTAAAACCTGTTTTCCATCGCCCATATTCATACCTTTAATAACCAGCTATTACCTGTTTCCATCGCCTTATTTAACTGACCAACCGATTAAAACCTGTTTCCATCGCCCATATTTCTAACTTTATTATATAACCGACTATTTTTGTTTCCATCGCCCCTTATTTAATGACCAACCGATTAAAACCTAACATACTTATTATTCAACTTACCTTCCACTAACCGACTATTACCTGTTTCCATCGCCAACATTTAACTGACCAACCGATTAAACCTGCTGCTCTTTATATTCAACTTACCAGCCCAATAACCAGCCATTGCCTGTTTCCATCGCCCTTATTCAACGATAACCGATTAAAACCTGTTTCATCGCCAATATTCAACTTAATTTCCACTAACCGACTATTACCTGTTTCCATCGCCCTTATTTAACTGACCAACCGATTATTCTGTTTCCATCGAACATATTCAACTTACCATCCACTAACCGATTATTACCTGTTTCCATCATTCACTATTCAACTTACCTTCCACTAACCGACTATTACCTGTTTCTCTCGCCCTTATTTAACTGACCAACCGATTAAAACCTTTTTTCATCGCCCATATTCAACTTACCATCCATTAACCGATTATTACCTGTTTCCATCGCCTTGACCCCAACTGACCAACCGTTAAAACCTGTTTATCGCTATATTCAACTTACCATCCATTATACAGATTATTACCTGTTACATCGCCCTTATTTAACTGACAATGGTTAAGCCTGTTTCCATCAGACGCATATTCAACTTACCATCCACTAACCGATTATTACCTGTTTCCATCGCCCATATTCAACTTACCTTCCACTAACCGAGTATTACCTGTTTCCATCGCATATTTAACTGACCAACCGATTAAAACCTGTTTCCATCGAACATATTCAACTTACCATCCACTAACCGATTATTACCTGTTTCCATCGCCCATATTCAACTTACCTTCCCTAACCGACTATTACCTGTTTCTATCGCCCTTATTTAACTGACCAACCGATTAAAACCTGTTTCCATCGCCAATATTAAACTTACCTTCCGCTAACCGACTATTACCTGTTTCCATCGCCCACTTATTTAACTGACCAACCGTTAAAACCTGTTTCCATCGCCACCATTAAACTTACCATCCATTAACCGATTATTACCTGTTTCCATCGCCCTTATTTAACTGACCAACCGATTAAAACTGTTTTTTCCATCGAACATATTCAACTTACCATCCACTAACCGATTATTACCTGTTTCCATCGCCCATATTCAACTTACCTTCCACTAACCGACTATTACCTGTTTCTATCGCCCTTATTTAACTGACCAACCAGTTAAAACCTGTTTCCATCGCCAATATTCAACTTACCTTCCACTAACCGACTATTACCTGTTTCCATCGCCCTTATTTAACTGACAACCGATTAAAACCTACTGCATCGCCCATATTCAACTTACCATCCATTAACCGATTATTACCTGTTTCCATCGCCCTTATTTAACTGACCAACCGATTAAAACCTGTTTCCATCAACATATTCAATACCATCTGCCCGATTATTACCTGTTTCCATCGCCCATATTCAACTTACCTTCCACTAACCGACTATTACCTGTTTCTATCGCCCTTATTTAATGACCAACCGATTAAAACCTGTTTTCATACTTCACGTCAACTTAATTTCCACTAACCGACTATTACCTGCTTCCATCGCCCTTATTTAACTGACCAACCGTTAAAACCTGTTTTATCGAACATATTCAACTTACCATCCACTAACCGATTATTACTGTTTCCATCGCCCATATTCAACTTACCTTCCACTAACCGACTATTTTCTGTTCTATCGCACTTATTTAACTGACCAACCGATTAAAACTGTTTCATCGCCCATATTCAACTTACCTTCCCCTAACCGACTATTACCTGTTTCCATCGCCCTTATTTAACAGCCAACCGATTAAACCTGTTTTCATCCCTTCATATTCAACTTACCTTCCACTAACCGACTATTACCTGTTTCCATCGCCCTTATTTAACTGACCAACCGATTAAAACCTGTTTCCATCGCCAATATTCAACCAATTTCCACTAACCAGCTATTACCTGTTTCCATCGCCCTTATTTAACTGACCAACCGATTAAAACCTGTTTCCATCGAACATATTCAACTTACCATCCACTAACCGATTATTACCTGTTTCCATCGCCCATATTCAACTTACCTTCCACTAACCGACTATTACCTGTTTCTATCGCCCTTATTTAACTGACCAACCGATTAAAACCTGTTTTCATCGCCCATATTCAACACTTACCATCCATTAACCGATTATTACCTGTTTCCATCGCCCTTATTTAACTGACCAACCGATTAAAACCTGTTTCCATCGCCCATATTCAACTTACCATCCATTAACCGATTATTACCTGTTTCCATCGCCCTTATTTAACTGACCAACCGATTAAAACCTGTTTCCATCGAACATATTCAACTTACCATCCACTAACCGATTATTACCTGTTTCCATCGCCGCTGTTAACTGATAACCGATTAAAACCTGTTTCCATCGCCCATATTCAACTTACCTTCCACTAACCGACTATTACCTGTTTTATCGCCCCTTATTTAACTGACCAACGGAGATTAAAACCTGTTTCCATGTACATATTCAACTTACCTTCCACTAACCGACTATTACCTGTTTCCATCGCCCTTATTTAACTGACCAACCAGTTAAAACCTGTTTTCATCGCCCATATTCAACTTACCTTCCACTAACCGACTATTACGTGTTTCCATCGCCCTTATTTAACTGACCAACCGATTAAAACCTGTTTCCATCGCCCATATTCAACTTACCATCCATTAACCGATTATTACCTGCTTCCATCGCCCTTATTTAACTGACCAACCGATTAAAACCTGTTTCCATCGAACATATTCAACTTACCATCCACTAATCGATTATTACCTGTTTCCATCGCCCATATTCAACTTACCTTCCACTAACCGACTATTACCTGTTTCTATCGCCCTTATTTAACTGACCAACCGATTAAAACCTGTTTTCATCGCCCATATTCAACTTAATTTCCACTAACCGACTATTACCTGTTTCCATCGCCCTTATTTAACTGACCAACCGATTAAAACTTGTTTCCATCGAACATATTCAACTTACCATCCACTAACCGATTATTACCTGTTTCCATCGCCCATATTCAACTTACCTTCCACTAACCGACTATTACCTGTTTCTATCGCCCTTATTCAACTGACCAACCGATTAAAACCTGTTTCTATCGCCCATATTCAACTTACCTTCCACTAACCGACTATTACCTGTTTCCATCGCCCTTATTTAACTGACCAACCGATTAAAACCTGTTTTCATCGCCCATATTCAACTTACCTTCCACTAACCGACTATTACCTGTTTCCATCGCCCTTATTTAACTGACCAACCGATTAAAACCTGTTTCCATCGCCCATATTCAACTTAATTTCCACTAACCGACTATTACCTGTTTCCATCGCCCTTATTTAACTGACCAACCGATTAAAACCTGTTTCCATCGAACATATTCAACTTACCATCCACTAACCGATTATTACCTGTTTCCATCGCCCATATTCAACTTACCTTCCACTAACCGACTATTACCTGTTTCTATCGCCCTTATTTAACTGACCAACCGATTAAAACCTGTTTTCATCGCCCATATTCAACTTACCATCCATTAACCGATTATTACCTGTTTCCATCGCCCTTATTTAACTGACCAACCGATTAAAACCTGTTTCCATCGCCCATATTCAACTTACCATCCATTAACCGATTATTACCTGTTTCCATCGCCCTTATTTAACTGACCAACCGATTAAAACCTGTTTTCATCGCCCATATTCAACTTACCATCCATTAACCGATTATTACCTGTTTCCATCGCCCTTATTTAACTGACCAACCGATTAAAACCTGTTTCCATCGCCCATATTCAACTTACCATCCATTAACCGATTATTACCTGTTTCCATCGCCCTTATTTAACTGACCAACCGATTAAAACCTGTTTTCATCGCCCATATTCAACTTACCATCCATTAACCGATTATTACCTGTTTCCATCGCCCTTATTTAACTGACCAACCGATTAAAACCTGTTTCCATCGCCCATTTTCAACTTACCATCCATTAACCGATTATTACCTGTTTCCATCGCCCTTATTTAACTGACCAACCGATTAAAACCTGTTTCCATCGCCCATATTCAACTTACCATCCATTAACCGATTATTACCTGTTTCCATCGCCCTTATTTAACTGACCAACCGATTAAAACCTGTTTTCATCGCCCATATTCAACTTACCATCCATTAACCGATTATTACCTGTTTCCATCGCCCTTATTTAACTGACCAACCGATTAAAACCTGTTTCCATCGAACATATTCAACTTACCATCCACTAACCGATTATTACCTGTTTCCATCGCCCTTATTTAACTGACCAACCGATTAAAACCTGTTTCCATCGCCCATATTCAACTTACCTTCCACTAACCGACTATTACCTGTTTCCATCGCCCTTATTTAACTGACCAACCGATTAAAACCTGTTTCCATCGCCCATATTTAACTTACCTTCCACTAACCGACTATTACCTGTTTCCATCGCCCTTATTTAACTGACCAACCGATTAAAACCTGTTTTCATCGCCCATATTCAACTTACCTTCCACTAACCGACTATTACCTGTTTCCATCGCCCTTATTTAACTGACCAACCGATTAAAACCTGTTTCCAACGCCCATATTCAACTTACCTTCCACTAACCGATTATTACCTGTTTCCATCGCCCTTATTTAACTTTCCAACCGATTAAAACCTGTTTCCATCGCCCATATTCAACTTACCATCCATTAACCGATTATTACCTGTTTCCATCGCCCTTATACAGCTTACTAGGCACCAACCGATTACTACCCGTTTCCATCCCCCTTATTTAACTTCCCTTGCACTAACCGATTACTACCTGTTTCCATAGCCAATATTCAACTTACCATGAACCAATCGATTATTTCCTGTTTCTATCGCCCATATTCAAATTACTTTGCACTAACTGATTATTTCCGATTTCCATTGCTGTAAAACGCTTTGTGTGAAACTTGTTTGATGAATAATGGTTTCAAGTTTCCGTCTAAAATCTTTTACATTAAAACCTGTAAAATGTTACTCAACATTAAAAGAGATCTGCCTAAAAAGTGACAACATGCCAATACAAAAATTGGCGGTTATGGAACAGAATAGTAGTTATATAATTCGACTAAATGTAATTGTAATTTATTTTCTGACGAATAAATTGATTTAACAAATTGAAAAATATTTTTAATTCAACCAGATTGATTTCATGTTCAGAATGCGTAACTCTTTTCAGTACTGTAAGGACAATAAGGATATGCATTGTGGTGCAGTGGATATCGACTTGGAACGTGAAATCGGGGAGCGGAGTTCTAATCCCGGTTGAATTCCTTGCATTCACTTAAACGTAAATACCATTGGCAAATGTATTAATTCGTCTCTTTCTTCCATTTATGGGTTAAATAACAGGACAGATTGTGTTCTATAGTCTTGGTCGGCAATCAGTCTACCGCAGAAAGTAATGGCAACCTACTGCGGGTAATCTTCTGTCTAGTCTTTCGAGACATGATCGCCCAAGCGTGTATCACTTAACTGACTGAGGGACAAGTCAGTTAATTACCATACGTGAAACACGGTTGGGAGTTTGTGTCTCAAAAGATTTTTTTTTAATCATCTCACCCCGAGCAAGGCATTCCACTGCCACTATTGCGCATGGGGCTACATAGGGGAAGGTAAAGAGAAGGAGTGGTTAGACATAGGGATTGTCAGGAGGAAGGTGACAGATGAGTAAGGATAGCGAGGGTTGGGCAGATGGGAAGAGTGTATGATAGAATGGGAGCAGGTTTGTGTATTAGGAGGTGTCTATTGACCTTACATTTAAACTCCTGGAGATTGTAGCCGTCGGGGAAGCAAGCATGTGGAAGAGAATTCCACAGTCGGGAAGTGCGAGGAAAGAAACTGTTGGAGTAGATACATGACTGACTGGGTTTTCACACTGTAGGTTGCCGTTACTTTCTGTGATAGACAGGTTGCTAACCACGGCTATAGACCCCAATCTATACTGCTAATTAACCCACAGTTATTGGGAGAGGAGAAGATTCCGTCCTGGTGGATACCGTTGATAGAACGGAAGTCATCTGGCTTTTCAAAATAACTTTCACTACACGATATGATATGAAAGACTGGACAAGCTAAACAAAAAAACAATAAAGAAAGAAAGAGTTTGAGTTTTGTTTAACGGCGTATCAACCTCTGTGGTTTATTTAATGGCAAAAATGTGGAGTTTTAAGGTATTTTTTAATGTTCGGTTATAATGAGAAAATTGACTTAGTCATATTTTAATGAAAATTTTTGTTTTTGTTCTTTTATATTTTAGAAAACTGAAAATGTCTCTTAGTTTTGTATTCAAAAATATTTTGCTGAGAATAATTTTTTTCCTTCAAAAATAAGTTATGGTAATAATTTTTTCTTCAAAGTCTTGTTGGTAATATTTTCCTTCAAAAATGTATATTTTCAATGAAAGTTTATATGTATATATTTCTATAAAAGTGTATTTTTATACTATCATAGTTTTTTTTTACCCCAGTTTGAGGAATAACTATTTGCCCATAGCTGGGAGTATAACAGGTCCTCCCAATCCGGGTCAGGGTTGACCTGGGAGCAACAGCAGTTAAGAGGTGTTTCCATGCTCCTCAAAACCTCCCAATTAGAGGCGTTACTGCCGGATGCAGTTTACCGTCATGCCCAGGACCAAAGAAAGGAAGAAAGAAAGAACGTGAGTTTTCATCTTCTGGAGAATCCCTGTATGACAAAACCTGTAAAATATTTTCCAAGTCTTCAATGTTTTCATCCTAAGCATGATAAATATTTCCCCAATTTTTGTTTCGTTGTTTTTATACCGTCTGCCCTTAGGACATTAGCGATCATAGCTCTTCACAATTTCTTCTTCTTCGTATTCGGCTATACTGGACTATTCCATTACTATGTAAAGTAATGGGGGCATCTACGTAGGAGAGTATGCCGAGCAGCCGATCGACAAGTCAGTCGTAGACTTCCGGTGACGACCCGGAAGTACCCAGATATCTAATTTTCTGTACCTGCTTGATTTCAGTATCTCTGTTTAATATATGTTGGGACGCCCGCGCCTATTCGGCTATATTGGACTATTCCATTACTATGTAAAGTAATGGTGGCATCTACGTAGGAGAGTATGCCGAGCAGCCGATCGACAAGTCAGTCGTAGACTTCCGGTGACGACCCGGAAGTACCCATTGCTCATACTACGTCTTACGACGATTGAGACGATTAACCTTTATTCTTGTATTGGATACTAATAACCTTTGTAAATACTATTTACACGGAATACAACAATTAACCTATTCCTGTTGTTGAGTTATTTATTCTTACTCACGACATAACAGTATCGTTTAATAAAGTTGTCATTTTATCTTTCCTAAAACTTTTTCCCGCCATCCACTTACACAAACTTATTCTCCTACTTCTATGTGCTGAGCCTTCTTCAGGACGTTAGTGATTATGACTCTTCATTGAAGGATTTTTTCCAGTATTTACTCCCATATAAGACGATTGATAATACCTAATATTTTATTATATTTTAAAAAAATATTTTAACGATTTTTGTTTCTTTGTTTATATACCGTCTGCTATTCGGACATTAGCGACCATAGCCCTCCACAATTTCTTCTTCTTCGCAGCGTTTAATAAACTTGTCGTTTTTTCTTTCCTAAAACTTGTTCCGCTATCCACTTAAACAAATTTATTATGTTGCTTCTATGTGCTGTGCCTTCTTCAGGATATTAGTGATTACGACTCCTCAAGTATATTTTCCATTATTCACTCGCTATGAGAGGACTGGAAATACAAAATCGCTCAAAAGATTTTTTTTTAATCATATCACCCCAAGCAAGGCGATAACGCCACTGATGCGCAAGGGGCTAAATAAGGGTAAAAAGAATGGAAAAGTGAAAGCCGGAAACCACATCCTAACCAGGGAACAAGGGATGAGCCTCTTCACCTGTTCAATAGACGTGAGTGGAGTGTGAACCGGGCGATAGTTTGGTCTATCTACTCCAATTGAAAAAACAAAAGAAAAGAGTGAAAAGATTGGAAAAGAGAAAACCGGAAACCGCATCCTAAACAGGAAACAAGGGATGAGCCTCTTCACCTGTTCAATAGACGTGAGTGGAGTGTGAACCGGGCGATAGTTTGGTCTATCTACTCCAATTGAAAAAACAAAAGAAAAGAGTGAAAAGATTGGAAAAGAGAAAACCGGAAACCGCATCCTAAACAGAAAACAAGGGATGAGCCTCTTCACCTGTTCAATAGACGTGAGTGGAGTGTGAACCAGGCGATAGTTTGGTCTATCAACTCCAATTGAAAAAACAAAAGAAAAGAGTGAAAAGATTGGAAAAGAGAAAACCGGAAACCGCATCCTAAACAGGAAACAAGGGATGAGCCTCTTCACCTGTTCAATAGACGTGAGTGGAGTGTGAACCGGGCGATAGTTTGGTCTATCTACTCCAATTGAAAAAACAAAAGAAAAGAGTGAAAAGATTGGAAAAGAGAAAACCGGAAACCACATCCTAAACAGGAAGCAAGGGATGAGCCTCTTCACCTGTTCAATAGACGTGAGTGGAGTGTGAACCGGGCGATAGTTTAGTCTATCTACTCCAATAAATTATCCGTTGTATTCGTTTATCCATCTTACATTCACCTTTACTGCGAGTCTTTGATTTTCCAAGCCCTTTTTCTTTATTATATTGCTCAGAATTATTGTCTCTTCCATATATTAAATATAAGTCCGCTTTTTTTCTATTTCTTATAAAACATTATCTTTCCTCGGAGGGTGAGTTCATTGTATTCTCAGTATCCTTCTGAAAAAAGATATTTCTTCTACTTCAATTCTATCCTTCATATACAGATATTTTCCAGTATTCACTCCCATATAAGAGGATTGATAATACAAATAATTCTATTACATTTTTTAAAGTTGTTTTAAACGATTTTTTCTTTGTTTATATACCGTATCTTTTTAGGACATTGGCGATCATAGCTCGCCACAATTTCTTCTTCGTAGTTTTTAATAAATTGTTCTTTTTATCTCTTCTAAAACTTGTTCCGCCATCCATTTGCATAAATGTTTTCTCTTGATTTTATGTGCCGTGCCTTCTTAAGGACATTAGTGATTACGACACTTTATATAAGGGTATTTTCCAGTATTCACTCCCATATAAGACGATTGATAATACCTAATATTTTATTATATTTTTAAAAAAATATTTTAACGATTTTTGTTTCTTTGTCTATATACCGTCAGCTATTTGGACATTGGCGATTATAACTCGTCACAATTTCTTCTTCTTCGTAGCTTTTAATGAAGTTGTTTTATCTCTCCTAAAAATTGTTCCGACATTCATTTGCATAAACGTTTTCTCCTGCTTCTTTGTTCCGTGCCTTCTAGAGGACGTTAGTGATTACGACTCTTCATATAAGGATATTCTCCAGTTTCAATTCCATATAAGACGATTGAAAATACAAATAATTTTATTATATTTTTTAAAGTTTTTTTAACGATTTCTTTCTTTGTTTATTTACCGTATATTTTTATGACATTGGCGATCAGAGCCCACCAAAATTTCTTCTTCGTAGCATTTAATAAACTTGTCTTTTTATCTCTCCTAAGACTTGTTCCGCCATCCATTTACAAAAACTTATTCTCCTTCTTCTATGTGCCGTGTTTCTGCAAGACGTTGGCGATCACGACACCCATAATTTCCTGCACTTCTTGCTCTTAATAAATTGTGTCTTTTTGTTAATTCTCCTAAATATTGCTGCCATATCTGGTCGAGTGTCCCTGCTATTCTCCTCGGGGTACTTGACAAAATACAACGGAGAGTCTGTAATGTGATCGATACCGATATGGCAGACCGGCTGCAGTCACCCTCTCACCGGTGTGACGTTGCTTCCCTGTGCCTCTTCTATAAATACTTTCACGGCTTCTGCTCCGATTAACTTAGATCACTGCTGCCCAGTAGGTACGAATTTGCACGAGATACTAGATTAGCAACTAGGTCCCACCCTGTTACAGTTAAACCGATAAAATGTAACTGCAACTTCTACTTTAATAGCTTCTTTTCTCGCACTTCCCGCCTGTAGAATTCCCTTCTACATACTTGCTTCCCCGACTGCTACAATCTCCAGGAGTTTAAATGTAAGGTCAATAGACACCTATTACACACTAACTCGCATCCATTCTCCCAAACTCTCACTCCATGTACATCCTTACCCGTTTATCACCCTTCTTCTGACATTTTCTATATCTAACCATTCTCTCATCACCTTCCCCTGTGTAACCCTCTGCGCAATAGTGACAGTGGAATACCCTGCCTGGAGTGAAATGATTTTTAAAAAATCTGCTTAAAATCCTGTTCTTCCATTCATTTACTCAAGCTTGTTCTTTTGTCCGTCTGTGTGCGATGTTCATTTAGGAGATTTGTGATAATGAGTTTCCATAATTTCTTGTTCCCTGCATCTCTTAATACATTTTGTCATTCTGTTATCTCGCCTAAACCTTGTTCCGCCATTCATTTACTTAAGCTCTTCGCTTTTCTTCGATTGGGCAATGGAAAATTATCAAAGTCATGTTCGTAAGAAGAGGTAATATATAGAGAATCCAGTTGCTCAGTTTTGTTAGGAAACCGAATACGGATGTTCACGATTTGTGAAAGGGATTGGCCAATGGAAATGTTATCAAAATCTTCTCGGCAAAGTGCGAGAAGTGGAGGTAATAAATAAATCAATTATATCTAGAGGAGACGATTGCACGGTCTTGCTAGGGAAACGAATAAGGTTGTCCACGATTTTGTTAATAATTCGGAAACGGAAATTTTATCAAAGTCGTTGACAACGAGAGCGGGGAGAAGAGGTAAAAAATAAATCAAGTAGAGAAACCTGTTGCTCAATTTCGCTAGGGAAACGAGTAAAGATGTTTAGGATTTTTCTAAGGGATTTGACAATGGAAAAGTTTTGTGAGCAAAAGCGAAGAGAGGAGGCAAGAATTAAATCAGTTAGAGATTACTGTTGCTCAGTTTTGCTAGAGAAACGAGTAAAGATGTCCACGATTTTTGCAGGGGTTTGTGCAATGAAAAATTTATTAAAGTGTTGTCAAAAAAAGCGAGGGAGGAGGTAAGATATAAATCAAGTAGATTAAAAAAAAGTCTTGCAAGGGAAACGAGTAAGGATTCCAAGGTTTTATTAGGGATTGAGAAATGAAAAATTTGTCAAAGTCTTCTTTGCAAGAGTGAGGAGAGGAAGTAAGAAAAATTCAATTAAATTTAGAGAAGACTGTTGCACGTTCTTGTTAGGGAAAAAAGTAAAGATGTGCACGATTTGTGTAAAGGATTCGGAAATGGAAAAGTTACCAATGTCTTCTCGTCAGGAGTGAATGGAAGATGTAAGAAATAAACCTAGTGAATCAAGAGAAACCTGTTACACGGTCTTGATAGGGAAGCAACTAAGGATGTCACCGACTGGTGTAAAATATTGGGCAATGGTTAAAATTATCAAAGCTTTTGAAGAAAATGAGTGAGTAGAGTGGGGAGTAAGAAATAAATCAAGGAAATCAAGAGAAGTGTTTTGCACTGTCATTCTAACGAAACGAGTAAGAGTGGACACGATTTTTGTAAAGGATTGAACAATAGAAATTGTCCCAAAGTCTTGTCGGCAGAAGTGAGGACAGGGAGTGAGAAATGATCAAGTAAATCAAGAGAATACTTTTCTAAGGTTTGCTAAGGAACAGGAGGGAAGAAATAAATCAAGTAGAGAAGCCTGTTGTTCTGTTTTGCTCCGGAAACAAAGGGTGTCCACACATTTTTTAACAGATTGGGCAATTGAAAAGTGATCAAAGTCTTGTTAGCAAAGGCGACAAGAGGAGGGAGTTCAGAAAGAAATCAAATAGCGAAGTCTTTTGCAAACTTTTGTTAGATAAACGAGTAAGGGTGTCCATGATTTTCAAAACGGATTAAGCAATTGAAAAATGATCAAAGTCTTGTTAGCAAATGCGAGAAGAGGAGTTAAGAAAAAAAATCAAACGGCGAAGCCTTTTGCACACTTTTTTTAGATAAACGAGTAAGGATGTCCATGATTTTCAAAAGGGATTGGGTAATTCAAAAATGATCAAAGTTTTGTTAGCAAAAGCATGAAAAGGAGATAAGAAAAAAAAAAACAAATAGCGAAGCCTTTTGCACACTTTTTTTAGATAAACGAGTAAGGATGTCCATAATTTTCAAAAAGGATTGGAAAATTCGAAAATGATCAAAGCCTTGTTAGCAAAAGCGTGAAAAGGAGGTAAGAAAAAAACGAAATAGCCAAACACCTTGCACGGTTTAGTTAGATAAACGAGAAGGATGTCGATGATTTTCGAACTGGATTGGGCAAATTAAAAATGATCAAAGTCTTGTTAGCAAAAGCTTGAAAAGGGGGAAAGAAAAAAAGAAATAGCGAAACGTCTTGCACATATTAGTTAGATAAACGAGTAAGGATGTCGATGATTTTCGAACTGGATTGGGCAAATTAAAAATGATCAAAGTCTTGTTAGCAAAAGCTTGAAAAGGGGGAAAGAAAAAAAGAAATAGCGAAACGTCTTGCATATTTTAGTTAGATAAACGAGTAAGGATGTCGATGATTTTCAAAATGGATTGGAGAATTGAAAAATTATCAAAGTCTTGTTAGCAAATCGTAAAAAGGAGGTAAGAAAAAATGAAATAGCGAAGCGTCTTGCACAGTTTTGTTAGATAAACGAGTAAGGATGTCCATAATTTTCAAAAGGGATCGGGCTATTGAGAAATGGTCAAAATCTTTTTGGTAAGTGTGAGAAAAGGTGGTAAGAAATAGTTCTATCAGTCAAGAGAAGCATGTTGCACGATCTTTCGAAACGAGTAAGGATATCCATGGTTTGTCTAAAGGACTTGACAATAAAAATTTTAATGACGGAATTCCGACAAAATTATCTTTAGAATATTTTAACCATGTCTCAAGGTGAGCATATATTTTACCGAAACAAAGTTGTTCGCAGATAGATAGATAGATAGATAGAGAGAGAGAGAGAGAGAGAGAGAGAGAGAGAGAGATAGATAGATAGATAGATAGATAGATAGATAGATAATGAACAGACGAAGATAGATAGATAGATAGATAGATAGATAGATAGATAGATAGATAGATAGATAATGAACAGACGAAGATAGATAGATAGATAGATAGATAGATAGATAGATAGATAGATAGATAGATAGATAGATAGATAGATTATTTTGCAAATCCATTGAGACGAAACGAACAATATCTTACTGCGATCTTTCACAATTTACTTGATCACGTATACTTCGTCTCTTGGCGTTGCTTTTCTCTTTTGACCGCATTTTCTTTTACTTTTTACATTGAGATAGATAGATAGATAGATAGATAGATAGATAGATAGATAGATAGATAGATAGATAGATTAGATTTTAGATAAATTCCAAATTCCATTGAGACTAAACGAATAATATCTTACTGCGATCTTTCACAATTTACTTGATCACGTATACTTCGTCTCTTGGCGTTACTTTTCTCTTTTGACCGCATTTTCTTTTACTTTTTACATTGAGATAGATAGATAGATAGATAGATAGATAGATAGATAGATTAGATTTTATTTTGCAAATCCATTGAGACTAAACGAACAATATCTTACTGCGATCTTTCACAATTTACTTGATCACGTATACTTCGTCTCTTGGCGTTGCTTTTCTCTTTTGACCGCATTTTCTTTTACTTTTTACATATAGATAGATAGATAGATAGATAGATAGATAGATAGATAGATAGATAGATAGATAGATAGATTATTTTGCAAATCCATTGAGACTAAACGAATAATATCTTACTGCGATCTTTCACAATTTACTTGATCACGTATACTTCGTCTCTTGGCGTTGCTTTTCTCTTTTGACCGCATTTTCTTTTACTTTTTACATTGAGATAGATAGATAGATAGATAGATAGATAGATAGATAGATAGATAGATAGATAGATAGATAGATAGATAGATTATTTTGCAAATCCATTGAGACTAAACGAATAATATCTTACTGCGATCTTTCACAATTTACTTGATCACGTATACTTCGTCTCTTGGCGTTGCTTTTCTCTTTTGACCGCATTTTCTTTTACTTTTTACATTGAGATAGATAGATAGATAGATAGATAGATAGATAGATAGATAGATAGATAGATAGATAGATAGATTATTTTGCAAATCCATTGAGACTAAACGAACAATATCTTACTGCGATCTTTCACAATTTACTTGATCACGTATACTTCGTCTCTTGGCGTTGCTTTTCTCTTTTGACCGCATTTTCTTTTTACTTTTTACATTAGATAGATAGATAGATAGATAGATAGATAGATAGATAGATAGATAGATAGATAGATAGATAGAGATGTTGTAGTTGTCAGTGCCCTCGAGAAGCAATTCTTTGGCCATCGAATCATCATCCCCAATGTGGATATTGATTCACTAAAAAGTAAATGAAAAATATCAGAATCCACTAATGTTGATTCTGACATTTTTGTCAAAGAAAGCCTGCAATAATGTATTAATTTGTACTTATGGAAGAATATAATTTAGGCAAATATATCTAGCAATCGTTCCGATAGGAAACATTTTACCCTGCAGATGCTACCACGGATACCATGAATATTAGTGAAAGGAATTTGCTGTTGTATTTTTTGCTGTGTACTGGTTTGTGAGGATGTGCGTTGTGGTACAGTGGATATCGGCTCGGAACGAGAAAACGGGGAGCCGTGTTCGAATTCCAGCTGAATCCATTGTGTTCACTTACGCGCAAATACCCTTGGTATTAAAGGTATTAATCCGTCTATTCCTTCCAGTTATGGGTTAAATAGCAGGACAGATTGGGTTCTATAGCCTTGGTCGGCAACTAGTCTACCGCAGAAAGCAATGGCAACCTACTGCGGGATAATCTTCTGCCCAGTCAGTCATGTCTCTTTCGAGACATGATCGCCCAAGCGTGTATCACGTATGGCACTTAACTGACTGACTGAATAACATAGTTGAATACATGATTAAGGCTTCTACTGGGCATAAAGTAGGGGATCGATTTCCTATTGTTTTGAAGTAATAAACTGATCCCCCACTAATTACTAAATAATAATATAGTACATCACTTCCCCAAACTAGTTATGAATCTAATAATAGGACAGATTGGGTTCTATAGCATTGGTCGGCAACCAGTCTACCGCAGAAAGCAATGGCAACGTACTGCGGGATAATCTGCCCAGTCAGTCATGTCTCTTTTAAGACATGATCGCCCAAGCGTGTATCACGTATGGCACTTAACTGACTGACTTACTGTTGTTTCTTTTTTAGGAAACAGGAAAATGTCCACCGTAATTTCACAATCTGTAGTCAGTTATAATACAAAGCAACAAAAGCTTGTCTGTGAACAGTCCATACTGTGGCCCCAGGGTTTCCCATCGCAAATACATGCAGGGATATCTACCTATGCGCAACATGGCACTATAAATACTTCGAAATTATACGACTGTTGAACATAGCTCTCTAAGCGCTACTAAAATGTTCGGTCTCTTAATGATCAGTCGGAGACACAGCAAGTAACATGTAATCCAGTACCATCACAGTGGTAAGACACAGCCAATATATACTTTCGATCACCAAATAGTAAAGACAGTTAAAACATTCTAGCCCTAGTGGAAGAAAGAAGAGAGTTATAACTTAGTTCTGGTGTCTATTTAGACAGGGACTAAAGTGAGAAGATTAATAACTAAAGGCAATGTAGAAAAGAAAATACAGCGTAAGGAGGAACATTGATATAATATTTTGTAGAACACTGTTGACTAAGAAGTCATCATCCGGGGGCGATTTCTGGAATTGATATGTGTGTGAGAATAAACTGCTAGCGTAGAAAGTGCAGCTGCATCAAACCGTTTTAATAGTTAAATAGTGAGACCTTGCCGCCAATCTAATACTGCCTTCAATTCATAACGTCCAGCTATCATATCAACGAATTTGTTTCACGCTTTATGTTAAATTGCTCCACTGATAAAATGTTATTTTTTTGTTTTTTGTTTTTTTTTCTTTTTCTGTTCACTGAAGATCTTTTTTCCGAAATTTAGTCATAATTTATATAACATATTTGCCACCCGAATAAATTTTACTGAATGCATGGTCATCAGCAAAAAGAGTAACCCAAAATGCCAAATACAGGTGGAGGATACTAGAATCAATCAAGTACAAAAATTGAAATACCTGGGAAGTGTTCTAATAGCGGGTGGAACGTGCGACACAGAGATCGGAAGAGGAATTGTCATGGCGAAGGTGAGTAAAGTACTAAGACACAAGAAATTTGCACTAGAAACAAAGAAGAGAGTACCAGATTGCTATGGAAACAGGGTAGTGAATGTTAGAAAATATCATCGAAGATGAAGGAAAAACTTGAAGCAGCGGAAATGTGGTTCTACAGAAATAAATATCAAAATAAATGTAAATATCATGGACCGACCATGTGGTTCTGCAGGAAGATGGTGAGGATATCATGGACCGACCATGTGAGCAATGATGATATGTTGGAAAGTATGGCAACGAAAAGAAAATTAATAGTGAGCATCAGGAAGAGACAACTGAAGTTTCTGGGAACTTGACATCAATCTTGTCCTGCGCTTAGGTTCATAAAATCTAGGCTTTACATTTCGAGTCTTTATGAAGCGGAAATGTGGTTCTGCAGGAGGATGCTGAGGATATCATGGACCGACCATGTGAGCAAAGATGACGTGTTGGAAAGTATGGCAACGAAAAGAAAATTAATAGTGAGCATCAGGAAGAGACAACTGAAGTTTCTGGGAACTTGACATCAATCTTGTCCTGCGCTTAGGTTCATAAAATCTAGGCTTTACATATCGAGTCTTTATGAAGCGGAAATGTGGTTCTGCAGGAGGATGGTGAGGATATCATGGACCGACCATGTGAGCAATGATGATATGTTGGAAAGTATGGCAACGAAAAGAAAATTAATAGTGAGCATCAGGAAGAGACAACTGAAGTTTCTGGGAACTTGACATCAATCTTGTCCTGCGCTTAGGTTCATAAAATCTAGGCTTTACATTTCGAGTCTTTATGAAGCGGAAATGTGGTTCTGCAGGAGGATGCTGAGGATATCATGGACCGACCATGTGAGCAAAGATGACGTGTTGGAAAGAATGGCAACGAAAATAAAATTAATAGTGAGCATCAGAAAGTAACAACTGAAGTTTCTGGGACGTGTAATGAGGAAGGAGGGCTTGGAGAACCTGATACTGACAAGCCAGATAGAGGGGAAAAAGAGACAGAGGAAGGCAGCGGATAACATATTTGAAGGGCCTGAGCAAGTGGATGACAGAACGGGTGTAGCGTGGTATAACAGGAGAAAGCGTGCTAAGACCCACCAGGGATAGGGAGACGTGGAGAGCCATGATCACCTACGGCCTGAAAGGACAGGGCACATAGAAGAAGAATAGTCTAAATAACTTTTTGTAATATTTGTAGCATGTTTATAAATGATTCTGCATTTGTATTGCCATCTATGGTTTACAAAATATCAAAAAACTATTGTTCAGGCCCTCGGTATTAAAAAGAAAATCTCTACACATAGCCGAGCGAAAATTCTTCTTCTTTTTCGTTTTCTTCTTCTATCTACCCTGTCCCTTCAGGACATAGACGATCATGTCTCTTCACACCTTCCTATCTCTTGTAACTCTTACCATAGTTTCTCTTGTTTCTCCTTCCAAATTCTGCTTTGTCTTTCATTTGCTCTAGCGTATTAAGTACGAGTTGCTTTCCCCTGTTTCCTTTTCCCTTTATCTGTGTGTATCAGATTCTCCAAGCCTGCTTTCCTTGTTACATGCCCCAGAAACTTCATCTATTTTTACTGATATTAAGTATAATTTTAGTTCGTTCCCATTCTTTCCGAAACCTTGTCATTACTTGTTCCGTACATATCCTCAGCAGATTCACATTTCGGTCTTTCAAGTCCTTCTTTCATCTATGATCAGATTTTCCAGCATTCGCGGCAATGTTAAAGGACAGACATCACCTAACAATCAAATACTGTTTCTAACAAATATTTCCTGTCTCTCAATACTCTCTAATCAATATTTGGAATATATACTTGGCCAAAAAGCCTTGCAAGTATTGTAATTTCCATCATCTGTTTGAACGCTTCCTAGATATTAAAATTTCTGTACCTGGGTAATTTCACTGTTCCTGACTTCTAGGTGGCATCCTCTGATCCATTCTTTTGTTACTGATGATCATGAATTCAGTATTCTCGAAATTTATGCATAGTCTTTTCTTTTTACTTTCTTTTGCTACCTTCTCTAGAAGCTATTGTACTTTCCTGTCTACTACAGTGTCTGCTATAAACACTGTATCATATGCGCATTGGAGTAGATAGACTAAACTATCGCCCGGTTCACATTTCACCCTCGTCTATTGAACAGGTGAAGAGGCTCATCCCTTGTTCCCTGTTTAGGATGTGGTTTCCGGCTTTATCTCTCCCAACCTTTTCACTCTTTCCTTTATTTCTTTTTTTTTTTCAATTGGAATAGATAGACTAAAACTATCGCCCGGTTTACACTCCACCCTCGTCTATTGAACAGGTGAAGAGGCTCATCCCTTGTTCCCTGTTTAGGATGTGGTTTCCGGCTTTATCTCTCCCAACCTTTTCACTCTTTCCTTTATTTCTTTTTTTTTTTTCAATTGGAATTGATAGACTAAAACTATCGCCCGGTTCACACTCCACCCTCGTCTATTGAACAGTTGTAGAGGCTCATCCCTTGTTCCCTGTTTAGGATGTGGTTTCCAGCTTTCTCTCTGCCCAACTTTTCACTCTTTTCTTTTTTTTTTTTCAATTGGAGTAGATAGACTAAAACTATCGCCCGGTTCACACTCCACCCTCGTCTATTGAACAGGTGTAGAGGCTCATCCCTTGTTCCCTGTTTAGGATGTGGTTTCTGGCTTTCTCTTTCCCAATCTTTTCATTCTTACGTAGCCCCCTGCATATCAGGGGCGTTGCCGCCTTGCTCGGGGTGATATGATTTAAAAAAAAATTGTTCAGATGGTCACCGCCAATGACCTATTCAAGTAAGAATTCTAGTTCTCTCAGATTGTATCGGTCCTGGGTATGACGGTAAACTGCATCCGGCAGCAAATCTTTGATTGGGAGATTGTGAAGAGTATGGAACCTACTAATTGCTGTTGTTCCCAGGTTCACCCTGACTCGGAGTGGTAGCACCTGTTTGGATCCCAGCTATGGGCAAATAGTTAAACCCCTAAAATGGGGTCCAAACACTATGAAAGAATAAAGACTTTTATAGAACTATATACATAAAAATACAGATTTTTGAAGGAAAAAAATATTACCATAACACATTTTTGAAAAAAAAATATATTGCCATAATACATTTTTGAAGGAAAAAATTTATTACCAGCATTATATTTTTGAATACAAAATTAGAAGACATCTTCAGCTTTCTAAGATGAAAAAAATGAATAAATAAAAAATTCATCAAAATCTGACTAAATCAACTTTCTCACTATAACCGAACATTAAAAAGAAAAACAATACGTTAAAACCCCACTTTTTTTACATTTAAGAATCCACAGAGGTTGATATGGCGTGAATCAAAATTTTAACATTAACTCAGTTTGTATCACTCTTTATGTTGAATAGATCTGGTTTACACCCATTTCGTACACCATTTTAATTTTTGTAATATCTGATGAAACCGTTCGCTGTCTGCACGCTGGTCGTTTCCTGCTATTACAAGTTCTTGATTATTCTAATGTCTTCCATGAGTGTGTCAAGTTTCTATTAAGTCATTCTAGCGGACTTTGTCGACAAACTTTGAGTTGAAATGCTTTTCCCTTTCTTTTTCAGTTAAACGATTTAAATTTTAATTGTACGCCAGAGTAACAGCATAAAATAACAAATGTTCAAGTCTAGATATCTACGGTCATATCACTTTTTAACACTGGTTCACATACAACACCCAATGTTATGCAGTGTTGAATATAGTCAATCATCACCCGTTACACCCAATGGTGTTTTAAGGGAGCATTTTGCTGTTTCCGTAACAAACTGCTTTTTATGGGGCAGGGTTGTTAGCCCTGTGCCCAACACCTAAATCTGGAGGAAAGTGTTTTTTCACCCAATGAGGACCGAACTCACTAATCAATTGTAATGATTCTAGCGAGACAAGCTTGCTAGCCATTACATCACCTCGAGGTGCCTATTATAGTCAATATGTGGATATGAATATGCGTAATTTCGACGAAAATGGAACAATTGCACCTTTTATATATATATATATATATATATATATATGTAATTTAAAGAATAAATATATTATTGCATCACTACAAAAGTAACAATTTTGTTTCGATACAATCTGTTTCTTATCAAGTGGGCATTAATAAGACACAGATAGTGTCGAAACAAATTGGCTACGTTTGTAGTAATATGATAACATGTCAGTTATAAATTCTAAATTAATGTTATTCGCTCTATTTTCTATTGATCATATTTTTAAGAATAGCGTTTTTTGGATACGGAAATTTATTAAATCCATCCGTCAGTTAAGTGCCATGTGATACACGCTTTGGGCGATCATGTCTTGAAAGAGACTTGACTGTCTGGATAGATCTTTATACCGCAGTACGTTTCCATTTCTTTCCGAGTTGCATTCACTTACGCCCAATTACTCTTGGGAAAGATATTAATCCGTCCCTCCCCTCCAGTTATGAGTTAAATAACAGGACAGATTGGTTTCTATAGCCTTTACCAGCAACCAGTCTACCGCAGGAAGTAATGGAAAACTACTGCGGGATAATCTTCTGCCCAGTCAGTCATGTCCTTTTCGAGACATGATCGCCCAAACGTGTATCACGTATGGCACTTAACTGACTTACTGAATATAATAGATGGAAACATAAAGCTTCTACTGGTCATAAATTGGAGGCTCTGTTTTCTATTGTTATAAAATAATAAACTGTTCTGCCACTTAATAAAAAATGTATTATAATCTATCTCTTCACCCTTCAGCTATGAGTTAAATGGCAGGACAGATTGGGTTCTATAGCCTTGGTCGGCAACCAGTCTAATACAGAAAGCAATTGCAAACTACTGCGGGATAATCTTCTGCCCAGTCAGTCATATCTCTTTCGAGACTTGATCGCCCAAAGCATGTATCACGTATGACACTCAAGTGACTTACCGAGAATTATGAATTTAAGATCAGCCTCATCATCCTCCAGTAGAACTAGCTAAATTTAACTATTTAATTCTTTGCTGTCAATCTTTCCTAGGGAATTTTTCTGTTGTATAACTTTCTTTCGGCTTTTTGGTTCTCAGTCAAAACTGATCATTAAAAGTACAAATTTAATGTTAATCGTTCTCTTCTGTTTTCTTCATTCTTATTCTTTTATTAGCTTTCCTCTGTTTTATATTTTTTTCTCATATTTTCTTTGCTTTCTTCCTTATTTTCTTTTTTTTTTTTTTTGTTTAATCTTTACCTGTTTTTCATTTTTATTTTTTTCGATAAAGAACCTTAACGGACTATATTATTCTGCTGTCAGGAAATGGGACGTGTATATTTATTCAATTGCTAAATCCGCTGATAAGAAATCTTATTCACTGTGTCGGGTCAAATAGTTTTTTTCTCGCCAGAATCTGTCTTGTACGAGGGTCAATCAATAAACAATGTGACTTTTTTGGTATGAGGACTTCAAAGATGATCATTCAATACATAAGGGGAATTTGTCGGTATAAAGTCTTCTACGAGGGTCATTCAATAAATAAGCTGAATTTTTGGTATTAGGACATTTACGAAGGTCATTCAATAAATGAGGTGAATCTTTCGGTTTAAGGACTTCTACAAGGGTCATTCAATAAATAAGCTGAATTTTTCGGTATGAGGACTTCTACGAGGGTCATTCATTAAATAAGGGGAATTATTCGGTATAAGGACTTCAACGATGGTCATTCAATAAATAAGCTGAATTTTTCGGTATGAGGACTTCTACGAGGGTCATTCATTAAATAAGGGGAATTATTCGGTATAAGGACTTCAACGATGGTCATTCAATAAATAAGCTGAATTTTTCGGTATGAGGACTTCTACGAGGGTCATTCATTAAATAAGGGGAATTATTCGGTATAAGGACTTCGATGGTCATTCAATAAATAAGCTGAATTTTTCGGTATGAGGACTTCTACGAGGGTCATTCATTAAATAAGGGGAATTATTCGGTATAAGGACTTCAACGATGGTCATTCAATAAATAAGCTGAATTTTTCGGTATGAGGACTTCTACGAGGGTCATTCATTAAATAAGGGGAATTATTCGGTATAAGGACTTCAACGATGGTCATTCAATAAATAAGCTGAATTTTTCGGTACGAGGACTTCTACGAGGGTCATTCATTAAATAAGGGGAATTATTCGGTATAAGGACTTCAACGATGGTCATTCAATAAATAAGCTGAATTTTTGGTATAAAGACATTTACAAAGGTCATTCAATAATAAATTGAATTTTTTGGTATTAGGATTTCTACGAGGGTCAATCAAAAAACAAGTTGAATTTTTCGGTATAAGGACTTCTACGAGGGTCATTCAATAAATAAGGTGAATTTTTTAGTATAAAGTCTTCTACGGAGGTCATTCAATAAATAAGGTGAATCTTTCGGTATAAAGACTTTCAGGAGGTCATTCAATAAATAAGGTGAATTTTTCGGTATAAAGACTTCTACGAGGGTCATTCAATAAATAAGGTGATTTTTTCGGTATAAAGACTTCTACGAGGGTCATTCAATAAATAAGGTGATTTTTTGAGTTAAAGGATTTCTACATGAGTCATTCAATAAATAAGCTGAATTTTTCGGATTAAGGACTTCTACGAAGCTCATTCAATGAATAAGGTCAATTTTTTGATATAAAGACTTCTACGAGGGTCATTCAATAAATAAGGTCAATCTTTCGGTATAAGGATTTTTACGAATGTCATTCAATAAATAAAGTAATTTTTTGGTATAAGGACTTCTACGAGGGTCATTCAATAAAAAAGGTGAATTTATTGGTATAAGGACTTTTACGAAGGTAATTCAATAAATAAGTTGAAATTTTCGGTATAAGATTTTCTACGGGTGTCATTCAATAAATAAGGTGAAATTTTCATTTTAAGCTGATTAATGTAACTGTAGGTCTTATGCTAACAGTTTCTTCTTCTTTTCTTTTTTCTCTATGTTTTTCTATATATCTCTCTCCCTTCATCTCTCGCTTGTGGACTTCACTTCCGATTTCTTAAATTGAGCTTCGACTTCAAAAATGTAAATGCAAAGACCATTCCCACCAATTGTCTTCTTAATATTCTTTGTTGTGTGACAGAGAGAGATAGAGTCTGGGAAACACACACACATGTATATTTTTATTAAAAATTGGTGTAGATTTGAATAGCGAAATTAAATCAAAGCATTTTGTTTACTAAGGAGGAAATCTGATCTAGAGCAGAAGTTGTACCCATTAAATCTGGGTCATCAGACGACAGTGGAAATGAGCGAAATAATCTTTATTGATTAAAAATTGAAATTGAGCCAGAATGAACTTTGGAATTCACAAGATTTTGGTTGAAGCAGCCAGAACCCCGTGATAATCGCGTGTCAAGTAGTGGGACCGAGGGTCAGTTAAATCCAGCCGTTTTTTTTTATATATAAACTCGTAATTATGCTGAAAACGAGAAGTCTAGAGAAAATCTTTGAAAAGAAAAGAGAGAATTGGCCCGGGCTAGCGTTGGAAGGAAGAACGCTGCTATAACTTTAAGCCCCACACACAGAAATCTTTATCTCTCCATCGCAGGAGTTATATACATTTCACACACACACACACACACACACACACACACACACACATACTCTCTCTCTCTATCTCTCTCTCTCTCTCTCTCTCTAATCCAGTGTAAGAGTTTTCATGTTAAATACTTTTCTTTTCTGTAACACTTTTTTCTTTTCTACTATTCCTTCCTTCTATATAAAAGACGTTAACAATGCAATCATTGAGTAGTTGTTCGTCCCGCTTTCTGCATATATTATTTTTTTGCTGCATTCCAAATTTTTTAGTGCAAACTCCCCAGCCGTGTCTACATCTTCAGTCGACCGTGAATGGACGGACAACACTTCTTCTTTCTGGATCAAACAATCACAACGTGACCAGGAAGCAGGATTAAACCAGCGGAGCAGTTGAATAACCTACGACCAAACGCTTAATTTCGATAGGACCACGTAGACACCTCAACCCAGAGAGAAAGGCAAGAAAGAGAAAGAGAATGACGCCGGAGGTTGAGGGCTACGACGAAAGTGTTAGAATTGTTATTATTTATTAATAACTTTTTTTCATAGATTTTTTCACCCTTAATAACCCCTAGCGTCTTAGGGACTTTATTGCTTTGCCTGTAGTTGAAAAGAATGCAGACGACAGTTCTACTCCTGCAGCTTCTTCTCTCGCACTTCCCGCCTGTGGAACTCGCTCCCGTATTCTTGCTTTCCTGACGGCTACAACCACCAGAGATTTAAATGCAAAGTCAATACTCATCTACTAACCACTGGACTCTAACTCTCACCCTACCCCCGTATAACCTTCCCTTTCTCTCCACCTATGTATCTGTCATCGCACCTGCTTTCTCAGCTTTCTATTGTTCTTTTCTAACTAGTTTGTATTCCTCACTCTTTTCTAATTAATCTTTTTACATTTATGTAGACCCCTGCACATCAGTGGCGTTTCCGCCTTGCTCGGGGTGAAATGATTAAAAAATAATAATAAGTAAAACAATATAACTAATAACACATTTAGTTACTATTTTTGTAATTAATAAAACTACGAATAACATCGAAAGTATGTTTTTTATAAACCCATAAGTAAACTATCTGAACTATTAAAAACAAAACGTTTTCTTTTCTTTTTATTTTACTTTAGACGTGAATGAATAAAATTAATGCAAATACTGAAAGGTCAACGATAAATGTCTTGTGAAAGAAATATTTAAAATATTTATTGTCTAGTGAGCAAACACACAGTAGAAAATTGATGGCAATAAATCAACTCGCACAACAGTTTCTTGTTCTGAAAACAATCATATTCAAAACAAAGCTTATGTATAGATCATATTTAAAACAAAAATGATGCAGTTCAAATATCGATTACCCCGAGGTCAAAATAATGAATTTCTCCCAACTGAAAGAATATTAACCACATTTACAGCATTTCCTTTTAATCATATTATCCCGATCAGGGCGATAAAGCCACTCAGACGAAAGAGATACTGAGAGTGAACAAAAAAACTTAAATATAAATACAGGATGCAAGAAAACAGAAAAATACGATTATTTACATTGCTGGCAGTGTTATCATCAATATGGATAAAAACCTTGGTTAGGTCTAGTGACTTGACTTAGAAAGTTGCTCTAAGTTCAATTCCTGACTACAGCAGTGTTGAACAAAAATTTATTCAATTGCTAGATGCCCTGATAAAAAAGCTGGTTCATTGTGTAGAGTTAGTTTTTTTTTTCTTGCCAGAATCTAACTTAATGTACATATCCACTGGGCTATATGTCCTTAAGAACACATGTCCCAGACCGTACAATATAGAACATATATTTAGATAATAATCACGGTGAAGCTGCCGTATGACCGTGGGTAAATAACTAAAGCTGAGCTGCCAGATCAGAAGTGAAAATAGTGCAGATACTTCTTTAAATTTTATCAAGAACTAGCAGTATAGCCTGGCGTTGTTCGGGTGTAATGAAAGCTTTTAAACTAATCCATGGTCCTGGACCTCAGACTCTTTGGACATGGCACGAAACACCAAAAAGCAATAGTTGTTTCCAGTTAATGCGAAACCGTAGACTGAAAGAAAAATGAATGGATGTAAGTCAAATTTTGATTTCCTGGTATCGATATCAAATAAGTTTTTTCGTTGTAAACTAAATTTTGAAGGCTAAATAAGTCATCTGAGTAAATGGTATCATGGTTGAGACTAAGAACTACAATTATACCTACTTAGAGCCAAACCCGGAGCAAAAACTAAAATAAAAGGGCCGAAAAAATACAAACATACAGGCAGATAAACACACACACACACATCTTGCCTTATATATATATATATATATATATATATATATATATATATATATATATTATCGATTTTCTGCACTATTGTAAGAACTGCAACCTTGAAACTTCTGAAGATCGTTTCTTGTGTCTTTGTCAATGAGTGTATCAAATTTGATTAAAATCGGACCACTCCTTCTATAACCCGATTTTTTCGATTATTGATATTTATCGGGGTTGCTTCGACACGAAATGTAGCAGACGCTTATAGTACAACTGTGTAAAATTTCAAGAAAATCTGTTCAGCCGTTTTGGAGTCAATAGGTTACGGACATACACACACACACACACACACACACACACATACACACACACAGAGACAAAGTTCCATTTATAAATAAGTTTAGATTTAGATTTCTAAATACATAAAAGAATTACCAGACAACGATATTCAAAGACAAGCCGAATGATAGCATCAAAAATATGTAAGACAAATTCTATTGAGGAAAAATATAGTGGATATAGACCGTACAACGGCCGAAACATCTTACAATGGCAACGAAAACGAGGACTATAGTCCGAATAATATAAATAATGTAAATACTACATCATCCCAGAAATATAGACAGAATCTATCTTATGTATTTCTAAGACTACATTTCTTGCTTGCTTTGAATATTATTGCCACATCTGGTTTGGTACTCATGCTATTTATTGTGAGCTCCTTGATAAGTTAAAGAGCCTTCTCTTATGTCTATTTATCTTATCAAGTTAATGGGAGATAACGTCATCAAATTATGTTTTCTACTCGTCATATTATAAGTCCTATGCTATAAGTTTCTTCTCTCGCTTCTAGAATTCTTTTCTGGTTTGTTGATTGTCAGTCAATTTTTATCTTCAAAAGTTTAAGTGCAATATCAATTCTTATTTACTTACTTCTTCCTTCAGGTTCTTTTATTGTTCTTTTAATTATGTTTTCTAATTCTCTTATTATTAAGTCCTATATTAACAGTTTTTTTTTTATATCGCTTGTGGAATTCTCTTCCGGCTTTTTGCTTTCCAGTCATCTTTGATCTTCAAAAATTTAAATGCAATATCGTCATTAACTGATTTATTGATTCATGTTCTTTTATTGTTCTTTCTCTTTAAATATGTTTTTTCTTCACATATTATTATAAGTCCTATGCTAACAGTTTCTTCCCTCGCTTGCGGATATCTCTTCCGGCATCTTGCTTTCCAATCAGTGGTTATTTACTGTCTTCTTGATTCCTGTCCTTTTATTGTTCTCTCTCCTTAATTACGTTTTCCTCTTCACATATTATTATAAGTCCTATGCTAAGAGTTTCTTCTCTTGTTTGTGGAACTCTCTTCCGGCTTCTTGCTTTCCAATCAACTTTGATCTTAAAAATTTAAATGCAATGTCAGTCGTTATTTATTGTCTTCATTCCTCTTCTTTTATTGTTCCCTCTACTTAATTATTTTTTCTTCTTCTCATATCATTCTAGGTCCTTTCCTGACAGTTTCTTCTGTCGTTCGTGGAACTCTCTACTGGCATTTTAATCTTCAAAAAATGTAAAAGCTATGCAAATCGTTATCTATCGTTCATTATTCTATTGGTTTCGCTTCTTATTAAAATTTCTCTTCATTTTTTCTTATTCTTTTACACTCAGTAAGCCCTTGTGTCGTAGTAACTTTGCTGCTTTGTATGGGGTGAAATGATTCAAATAAAAATCCCAATGTAAATAATGAATGATTTCAATCCAAATATCATAATTATGGAAATTTTATCACAAACCTTCATAAGATAAGTACATATTAAAAAAAGGCATTATATGTTATCAAAATAAGATAATTCTTCTTTTTCTTCTATGTGCTCTGTCCTTTCACGACGTAGGCGATCATGGGTCTCCACGTCTCCCTATCCCTTGATGCTCTTAGTATGTTTGCTCGTGTTACTCATGGCAACCCCCGTTCCGTCATCCACTTGACCAGGCCCTGCAAATCTGTCTCTCTTTCCTTCTATCTGGCCAGTCAGTATCAGGTTCTCCAAGCTCTCCTTCCTCATTGCGTGTCCCAGGAACTTCAGTTGTCTCTTCCTGATGCTCAGTATTAATTTCCTTTTTGTTGCCATTCTTTCCAACACCTCATCGTTGCTTGCTTGATGAGGTGTTGGAAAGAGATGGTAAGGCAGAGAAGGCGCAGTGTATTGCTCTCAGAGAAACTCGCTTGGTCCATGTTCGTGGGAGGCAGAAGAGGTTGCCTGTGATGATTGACATAAGTCTTTCCTGGAGGTTGTAGTCCACGATATCCGCAGCATCCTTCTGTAGAACCACATTTCCGCTGTTTCCAGTTTTGTCCTCATTTTCGATGATATTGACCAGCGTTCAGCTGTACTTATGAGTATATTTCTTCCATTTCTTTAAGATATGGACTAAAAGAATCTCTTTCATGAGCCTATCAGTATATTTTCCAATAAATCCGAGTGCTCTAATTCGTACTGGAATTATTGACGTTCTTATTAGCTACATTCTTTTATATTTTCACTTCCAAGATTATTGCATTTTGATACTATATAAGGTTCTTATATGTTGTTCATATAATACGCATTTCATTGAATATATCAGAAAACTGAGTAGATTAATTGACTATGAATTCAGACATTATACAACGATTATTAAACCATTTAATGCAACAGAAAAGTTGATTCAAAACTAAGGATATTTTTATTTATTTTAATCGTATCACTCCGAGCAAAGCGGTAACGCCACTGATGTGTAGGGGGCTACATAAGAGTAAAAAAGATCAAGTAGAAGAGTGAAGAGAAAGACGAACCATTTAGAAAAGAGCAAGAGAATGATGGGAATACAGGCGTAATGACAGTTGCAAAGGTGGAGAGAAAGGAAAGGATATATGGGGGTGGTGAAGAATGAACTAGAGTCAAGTGGTTAAGAGATGAGTATTGACATTGCATTTAAATTCCTGGAGGTTGTAGCCGTCGGGAAACGTAGAATACGGAAGCGAGTCCCACATGCGGCAAGAGCGAGAAAACAAGCTACAGGAGGAGAATTAACGTCTGCATTTGGTTGATCTAACTGTGAATGGGTGAGACCCAGTTGCCAGTTTGGTTGTACCAGTAAGCACCTGTTGCAGGGGCACCAGTGACTTAAGTTCGTTGGAGCAGAAGCCATGAAAGTATTTATAGAACAGAGAAAGGGAAGCCACATCCCGTGGGTGAGAAAGCGGCTGGAGTCGAGCCGCCAATTCGGTATCTATCACATTACTGATTCTCCTTTGGAGCTTTTCAAGAACATTGAGATGAACAGCAGGGGTGCCTGGCCATATATGACAGCAGTAATCCATTCTCGGACAAATGGTTGATGTGTATATATGCAGGATGGATTCAGGCGGGAAAAACATCCTGGCCCGACACAGCGACCCAACATTCTTAGCAGTGGATTTAGCTATTGACTCAATGTAATGGTTCCGCTTGAGATCGGAAGAGATGGTAAGGCAGAGTAGGCGCAGTGTATTGCTCTCAGGGAAACTCGCTTGGTCCATGCTCGTGGGAGGCAGGAGAGGTTGCCTGTGATGATTGACAGACGTCTTAGACGCGTTGAAATTTGCAAGCTACGTCTTACTCCAATCCACCACAGAATGTAGATCCCTCTCAAGATCAGCAGCGAGATTATGTATTTGATGTCGTTAGGTAGGTTATACATTGCTTATCTTGTCCCTCTTGCCTTCAATTTATCCTGCGAGCAAAACATTTCCCAAGCCTTCTTTCATCATCATAAATAATACGAAGTACCGCTACCGGCATTAATGACGGTAAAATAATTATATCGATATACCGTCTAAATTGACGTCACATATATATTGGTGTATGTACAATTAAGTATCTTACATTTAAAAAATAATAATCTAGCACCCCACGTGCGTGACGGGATGAATATATATATATATATATTTATATATATATATATATATATATATATATATATATATATATATATATATAATCATCCGTAGACAGATCTGTTTCGCTGTATCACAGTTCATCAGTACGATTAGACATCCGATTGAAACCCGACCAAATTGGCGTCCGTCGGCAATTCTACCTCTGAGATATGGGCGCTCGGTAGAAGGAGGCAGATTTAAGCGTGTGATATACATGTATTCATTAGCCAGTAGTGAGAGTGTTCTAGTACAATACTGAATGAACGATGCGTAAATGCTAAAGTAGCTACTGTTTTCTCAAAGTCTAACTTTCTTCCTGAGTGCTCAATCAGGGTGTGAGAGCATATATATATATATTATTATGGTGTATTTGGGCAACAATCTCTCTTTTATGCAGATTTCGTTGAAAATAACAAAAACGGCATTATCATTAAGTTTTTATATAATTTTTGATATGTTCGTATAACTTCTTTTTTTGAAACTCAAATTATATAAGATTTGTCCAAAGCTTTTGTACTTTCGAATGCTTTCAGCTATACTTGTAGCCATTATAAAGAATTAATTTTGTTTTACTTATAAATAAACATGTGGAAAGTTTATGCATAATGAGTCTTGTGTACGTTAACTTTCCTCATGTTTATTTATGAGTAAAACAGAATTAAGTCTTCAAAAGTATAGCCGAAAGCGTTCAAAAGTACAAAAGCTTTGGACAATTCTTATATAATTTGAGTTCCGTAAAGAAAAGAAAAATTACGAACACATTAATGAAAAGTTATATAAAAAAGTTAACAATAATACCTTGTCTGTCATGTTCTATACATATATATATATATGTGTGTGTGTGTGTGTGTGTGTGTGTGTGTGTGTGTGTGTGTGTGTGTGTGTACAAATAAAAATACAAAAGTCTTTATTATGATAGAGAAGATATATATATATATATATATATATATATATATATATATATATATATATATATATATATATTTAACATTATTTTTACCGATACTCGTATTTAAGTAGATATTCTGTTTTTAATTAAACAGTATTTTATATTTATATCTACCGGCCTGATTATTTCACGATAAATTTTTATTACGAAAATGTGTGCTATCCAGCAGGATTCGAACCTGCGACCCCTATTTACATAGGGGAAGCTACCATTTGATCTGGTACTGTCTTAACCACTCGAACATGAATAGCCTCTTGATCAGACGAGGTTTTTATCATGCTTATATAACACAATTTTCGATCAATTTTCGATCTAAATATAAAATACTGTTTAATTAAAAACAGAATATCTACTTAAATACGAGTATCGGTAAAAATAATGTTCAAAATAATTCGTTACAAATTGTCCGTTGCTTATAACCAAGTTTCGTTAAAATTCGGTAATTTCCGTAACATGTTTATATATATATATATATATATATATATATATATATATATATATATATGTTTCATTTTTAAATCAGTTGTTTCGCTACCCATGTTTCCACCATGAGTGGATTCTTCAGGGGATTTTTAATAATTGATTTTACATTTTACCGTTTTTCTTTTTAAGAACACTCTTGTAACGGTGTTTATTTGAACGTTCACGTGGCAGGGAATTTATGAACGCGCATTGTTTAAATTCAAACGAATTATGACGTTTTCATCCATGGTTGTATGAACCTGATAGGTATTTCTTAGTGTGGGTGTATTTAGTCACAAATTCTGTTCTTTCATTTAACAGTTTGTATTTATTTGGGTACATACCATAAAGTATATAAATATATAATTAAACAATCAATCAATATATATATATATATATATATATATATATAGTGTATCGAGGCAGTAAATAATTTTCTAAACAGATACTGTTAAATATAAGAGACAATGAATTTCTATTATGTTTAATCAAGAGCCGTTCTAAACGTCGAATTTTGGATAAGTTTTGGATAAGTTTTTATTGATTTGGTTCTAAGCTTTCGGCTCATATGAGCCATCTTCAGAGAGGTTATTAAGACGGTAACACAATAACATCCACCCTCAGCGAGGATTTTATTTTGTGTTGACATAAAACTCCGCTAGGTAACGGCAATATTTACCAAAAATAACAAACGAAGTTCTCAAATTTGCAATGCGTTTCTATGACGTCACACTGTGTGATAGCGCGAAATGACAACAGAACCGTGTATTCAAATGCAATGTAATGTGTTATGACCAGATTTAAAAGTGATTTTATTAAGTGTGGCTTGTTTGGATTTAATGTAGATGGTCTCCAATATCTGAAGGTTCTTTTTACTGTGTGTATGAGTAAGGATTATTGTATTGTTGACTAAAATCTGTCTGATATTACCTACATGTCTATGTTTTTCTGAGAAATGTCGTTTAATTGTACTCTGATCAGAAAGGTGACATGTAAGTCTACAGGAGAGGAGAGTGTGGTTGTTATAAAACTGCGTTTTTTTTTTGTTTTTTTTGTTTTTGGTAACTATTTGCTTTGCTTACCGAGTTTTATGTCAACACAAAATAAAATCCTCGCTGATGGTGGATGTTATTGTGTTACCGTCTTAAGAAGATGGCTTATGTGAGCCGATAGCTTAGAACCAAATCAAAAAATTATACAAATGCTGGATAATTTTGTCTTTATTTTCAGCTGAAATTAAAGACAAAATGCGATGTTTAGAGCGGCTGAAGATATAGATAGATAGATAGATAGATAGATAGATATGAACAGACTGAGATAGATAGATAGATAGATAGATAGATAGATAGATAGATAGATAGATAGATAAATAGAAAATAAGGCACAGATAGAATGACGATCGCAAGATCGTGAAACCCAGGGTTACAAACTCACACCTATCTATATGATTATTTCAGCTCTATCACTGCTATTGAGCGCATTCAAATAAGGAGCACGCATATATAATATATAAATAATATAATATATATAACAAATTGCATATATATATATATATATATATATATATATATATATATATATATATATATTGATATTTATAATTATATAAATACACTTTTCACACACACACACACACACACACACACACATATATATATATATATTTAGTATATCGAGGCAGCAAGTACTTTTCTAAACATATGCTATTAATTATAAGAGACAATGAATGTCTATTATGTTTAATCATGAGCCGTTCTAAACCTCGTATTTTTGCTTTAATTTCAGCTGAAAATAAAGACAAAAATTCTCCAAAATTTGGATAATTATTTATTGGTTTTCTTCTAATCCTTACTCATACACACAGTAAGAGGAACCTGCAGATATTGGAGGCCATGTACATCAAATCAAAACAACCAAGACTCAATAAAATCAAATTTAAAACAGGAAATAACATATTACATTGCATTTGACTAGATGGTTTTGTTGTCATTTCGCGCTATCCCGCGGTTTGACGCCATAATACTTAAGTATTATTTAAGTTTTGCCTTAAGTACTGCGTTTATTATTTTTGGTAACTATTGCCGTTGACAAGCGGAATTTTATGTCAACACAAAATAAAATCGTCGGTGATGGTGGATTTTATAATATTTCAGTTTAAACAACCTCTCTGAAGATGGCTCATGTGAGCCGAAAGCTTAGAAGAAAACTAATAAATAATTTTCCAAATGTTGGGGAATATTTGTCTTCATTTTAAACTGAAATTAAAGCAAAAATACGACGTTAAGAACGGCTCATGATTAAACATAATATACATTCATTGTATTTTATATTTAGCAGTATATGTTTAGAATATATATATATATATATATATATACTAGCAGTATAGCCTGGCGTTGCTCGGGTGTAATGAAAGCTTTAAAACTAAATCCATGGTCCTGGAGCGCAGACTCTTTGGACGTTGGGACGAAAGACTAAAATGCAATAGTTGTTTCCAGTTAAAACGAAACTGTAGACTGAAAGAAGAATGAATGGATGTAAGTCAAATTTTGATTTCCTGGCATCGATATAAAATGAGAATTTTTCGTCGTAAACTGAAGTTTGAAGGCTAAATACGTCCTCTGAGTAAATGGTATCATCGCCTTGACTAAGAACTACAATTATACCTAATAGAATCAAACTCGAAGCAAAAACTAAAATATAAGGGCCGAAAAAATACAGACATACAACCAGATAAACAGATACACACACAAATATCTTGCCTTATATATATATATATATATATATATATATATATATTATCGATTTTCGGCACTATTGTAAGAACTGCAACCTTGAATCTTCTGAATATAATTTCTCATGTCTTTGTCTATGAGTATATCAAATTTGATTCAATCGGACCATTCCTTCTATAACCCGATTTTTTCGATTAGCAATTTTCGATATTTATCGGAGTTACCTCAATACAAAACCTAGCTAAGAACACTCGCAGACGCTTATAGTACAACTGTGTAAATTTTCAAGAAAATCGGTTCAGCCATTTCGGAGTCTATAGTTAACGGACACAAACACACACACACACACACACACACACACACACATACACACACAGAGACAAAGTTACATTCATAAATAATTTTATATATATATATATATATATATGTGTGTGTGTGTGTGTGTGTGTGTGTGTGTGTGTGTGTGTGTGTGTGTGTGCATGGTGCGTAAGTTATTTGATTAATGTATTCATCCTCCGTTACACCCAATGGTGTGTAGGACAGCAACAAAGATTCTCGACCTCTGCCTATCTTGGGCCAGACTAGTCAATGAACCTCAAGAATGTTATATGGCTTTCATCCCATTCTCTACCGTACTTCTCCATGTCGGTCTTGTCTTCTCCTCTTTCTTTTGCCATCTGGGGTCCAGTGCAGTTCTGTTCCTATGATTGACTGTAGATCTTTCCGGGGCACATGCCCAATCCATCTTCACCGCCTTCTTGTAATGATGGTGCCCATGTTCTCTTGCTTGCATCTCTTATTATTTGAGAATATATTTTTCCTACCATAACTGCATATTATTTGATTAATATTTTCTATATATCAGAAATATAAATGGCAGACCCTATTCTTACGCAAGAAATGAAGAAGCGCGTACTTATAATGGCTAACGTTTCAGAACATTGATATTTAGAAATTACACGATTTTTCAGATTCGCTAGATCCTTCCTCTACAAAGTTCGTAAAAGGTTAGTGGCCACATATGAAAATGTATCGCCAGCATCAAAGCTTGAAAAATATTCCAGACGTCATGATACAGTTAGAACACCAGAATTTATTCAGCAAATGCAATAGCTCATGAATTGCAATCGCAGAAGATCCATGAGGTCGATTGCAAAAGAACACCATGAGAAAGAACATTCCGAAATGTCGTTCATAAAGACATCAGTTACCATTATTATGCAATGTGTATAGGTCACTATATGTCAGAAGATTTAAAGAAAAATCTCTTAATCAGATCTAAGAGATTCCCAGACAAACATAAAATCCAGCTGAGAAAGATGTCGTTTGGTTCTTCTCAGACGAGAAAAAAAACTTTGTCCAAGATCAGAAAGTAAGCAGGGAAAAATTACAGATGGTTATATGCAAACCCTTCGGATATTCCAAGAATATTGGATACAAAACTTCTTGCAATTGTCATTTTTTTTAACAAGTACTTAGAGTTAACTCTGCAGTCTACATACATATTATGAAAATTGTTGGTTACCCATGGACAGAAAATGTACCTAACGAAAGATCTTATGTGTTTCAACAAAGCTCAGCACACAAGCTTTAAACAACGCACGAATAGATGTTGAAAAATATTTTTGATCACCTAACCCCAATTATTTGGTCACCTAGTTCAACAGATCTTAAACTATTTGTATTGAACGAAGTTGAGAAAGAGGTTAATTGCACGCGCTCATTGTACTAAATAATCCCTAAAAGCCATCATAATCGGCTTACGGCCATATTACATTGAATGCACCGGTTCTCGCTCGATCACCGAAGTTAAGCAACGTTGAGCTTGGTCAGTACTTAGATGGGTGACTGCTTGGTAATACTAGGTGCTGTAAGCGTTTAGTGACGGATGCGCGTTGTAGTGCAGTGAATATCGGCTCGGAAAGAGAAATAGGTAAGCCGAGTTCGAATTCCAGTTGAATATACTGCATTCACTTAAGTACTGGTACCCTTGAGAAAGGTATCAATCCGTCCCTTCCCCCCAGTTATGGGTTAAATAACAAGCAAATCTCAATGAATCTTGATACTCAAAAAAAATCTCAATGAATCTTGATACTCAAAAAGAAAAACATTTACTAGGCACAAAACTTATATAAAAACAACAATAAATTGTTGAAAGAAAAAAGGCATTACCAGCAATAAATAAATAAAATTTAGTTGGCAATAAATGACCCGCCGAGGTTGATATGCTATTAAACAACCAACCAACGATCATAATCGGTATAATGAACAAGGACTAATTGATTCTATGATGTAAGCTATTCAGGCTTGCATAGAAGCCGTTATCGAAGCTTAAGGATATTCTATCGAATAAAATTACCAAACAATGTGTTTATCCTAACCTCACGACATTTTTCGGATTTAAAGACATCATTATTTGTTTCTAAGAATCATTTTTGTTTAAGTATAAATATGTCCCCAAATATCTTTAGTCAGTTAAGTGCCATACGTGATACACGCTTGGGCGATCGAGACATGAGTGACTGGGCAGAATATTATCCCGCAGTAGGTTGCCATTGCTTTCTGCGGTAGACTGGTTGCCGACCAAGGCTATAGAACCCAATCTGTCCTGTTATTTAATCCATAACTGGAAGGAATAGACGGATTAATACCTT
>JBBBDQ010002276.1:382500-517500 GCA_037127315.1 Ascarosepion bandense | reverse complement strand
CACTTTTTTTCATATTTTGTTTTTGTTTGAACAAAACACTTTTTTTAAAAATATCTATTTTGTTTCAAAATTACGTGGAAATATATTCACATTTTTGTGGACTAAATGAATGTTTAAAACGTCTGAATAAAAATTAAATATAAATGCTCATTTTTTTTAAATAAAAGAATATTTTAGTAGCGTTTGACACACGTGGATTTATTTTACTAAGTACTGACCAAGCTCAACGTTGCTTAACTTCGGTGATCGAGCGAGAACCGGTGCATTCAATGTAATATGGCCGTAAGCCGATTATGATGGCTTTTAGGGATTATTTAGTACAATGAGCGCGTGCATTAACCTCTTTCTCAACTTCGTTCAATACAAATAGTTTAAGATCTGTTGAACTAGGTGACCAAATAATTGGGGTTAGGTGATCAAAAATATTTTTCAACATCTATTCGTGCGTTGTTTAAAGCTTGTGTGCTGAGCTTTGTTGAAACACATAAGATCTTTCGTTAGGTACATTTTCTGTCCATGGGTAACCAACAATTTTCATAATATGTATGTAGACTGCAGAGTTAACTCTAAGTACTTTTATGTGACGTAATTCAGCAACCATTTGATGTTTTACGGAGAAAATGTAAACAATCGGTTGCACTGGCGATAAAGTGCGAAAGGGAAAATTGCTGAACTTAAAACACAAAAAGTATGTGTCAACCTGGCTTCCCTGTAGATTTGTGTCCCTAGAAAGTGTGAATGGCGTAGCTTAAAAAAATGTAGGCGTGTATAGCTGACAGTCACGCACTGACTCACGGATTGCTTTTTATATATAGAGATAATGTTTCTACCATTTTATGAATGATTTTTGTCGTAAATATTTTGGGTTTTGGTCATATCTTTTTCGTATCACCCCGATCAATGCGGTAACGCCACTAAAGTGCAGGAGCCATTATAAAAGTAAAAAGATTAGGGGGCTACATAAGAGTAAAAAGATTAGATAGAAGGAGAGTGAAGAGGAAGATCAACCAGATAGAAAGGAACAAGAAAAGGATGGGAATACAGGTGTGATGACAGTTACAAAGGTGGAGCGAAAGGAAAGGATATAGAGGGTGGTGACAAAAGAACTAGAGTCAAGTGGTTAAGAGATGAGTATTGATATTGCATTTAAATTTCTGGAGGTTGAAGCCGTCAGGAAAGCAAGAATATGGAATCGAGTTCCACATGCGGGAAGTGCGAGAAGAGAAGCTACAGGAGAAGAATTATCGTCTGCATTTAGTTGACTTAACTGAGAATGGGTGAAACCCAGATGCTAGTCTGGTTGCACGAGTAAACATCTATTGCAAGGGCAGCAGTGACTTAAGTTTGTTGGAGCAGAAGCCATGAAATTATTTATAGATCAGACAGAGGGAAGCCACATCCCGTCGGTGGGGAAGTGACTGAAGTCGAGTCGTCAAGTCGGTACCTATCATATTACTATTTCTCCTTTGGAGCTTGTCAAGAACACTGAGGTGAACAGCGGGGGCGACTGACCATATATGACAGCAGTACTCCATGTACAAATGGTTGATTTGTATATATGCAGGATGGATTCAGGCGGAAAAAACACCCTGGCTGACACAGTGACCCAACCTTCATAGCAGTGGATTTAGCTATTGACTCAATGTAATGGTTCCATTTGAGATTGGAAGAGAGGTTAAGGCCGAGTTCAATTTTATTGTTGTTAAAAATGTTGTTATCTTCTACTGTTGTATATTTTGTATGCCTTTTGGCTTAGTATTGTGAATAAGTAATAAAGATGCTGATGGTTTTGCAATATGATTTCTGTGCATATTTTTACTTTGGTTAATCTGTCGGAGAGGCAGTGGCTTAGTTCTTTTATATATAATGCCTAATTAATCTAGATTTGATCTTGTTAAAATGCGGCAATAGACATTAATCAGGTCAGTATTTGCTTGTAGATTTTCACTAAACCTCAAATAAGATTCCCTTGTGAGTTCTCTGGGACCCACTAGGAAGCAATGGATAGCGGCTCGGAGCCAACTTAAAATCGGAGCCAATCGGAGAGCCAACTTAAAATTCCAGTTAAATCTATTACATTCACCTACAGCAATGGTTCCTAACCCTGGGTAAATTACCCCAGTGGGGTAATGAGCCCATATTTTGGGGGGGTAATTGATGTTCGATTTAGGAAGAGGCAATCACCTTATAATTTCACACTGTGCCAAATTATTAACGAGATAACATTTCAAGGAAGAATTCCCCCTACCCCAATCTCTCTTAAAATATCTTTCTTTCAAGACTTGAAAAGAAAAATTTCTCCATTTTTTAGACACCAGATCATAGAAATGTAATCATAGTCAAATTTTGGTAATTGTTGTCACTAATATAGACTCCTATATTAGGGGTATTGTTCATTGGGGTAATAGATAATAGCGAAATTGTATTTTGGGGTAAATGCAGCAAAAAGGTTGGGAACCTATGACCTACAGGCTAATACCCTTTGGAAAAGTATGAATTCTTCCACAAGGTAAATAGCAGGACGGACTAGATTATATAATCATGAGTGGCAACCGGTCTAGAAAAGAAAAAACATTAAATTTGACTCTGTCAGACTGTCATGCCCAAAATAAATACCACATTTAATGCGGCTACCACTCTAATGAAAGAAAATAGTTCTATGGCGCATATTCACGCAGGGTGAAGTTTTGTTAGACTCATGTCTAAAGGTAAAATATACTGTGGTTTCGACGTTAATCGGTTTCTTAACACGTAAATACCTACGAAGTGTCCTAACAGGAGATGGAAAGTGCGACACAGAGATCTAAAGGCAAACTGGCAGGCAAAGAACGCGTTCTAGAATCTGAGTAAAGTACTGACACACAAGAAACTTTCACTAGAAACAAAGAAAAGAGTGCTGGATTGCTATGTGAAGACAGTTCTTCAATCTGGTAGTGAATGCTGGACAATATAATCGAAAAACCTGAAGCAGCGGAAATGTGGTTCTACAGTAGGATGCTGCGGATATCGTGGACTGAGCATGCAAGCAACGATGAGGTTTTGGAAAGAATGGCAACGAAAAGGAAATTAATACTGAGCATCAGGAAGAGACAACTGAAGTTCGTGGGACATGAAATGAGGAAGGAGAGCTTGGAGAACCTGATACTAACAGGCCAGATAGAACGAAAAAGAGACAGGGAAAGGCAGCGGATAACATATTTGCAGGGCCTGATCAGGTGGATGACGGAACGAGTGTTGTGAGTTGTAACAGGAGCAAACATACTAAGAGCTACAAGGGATAGGGAGACGCGGATAACCATGATCGCCTACGTCCTGAAGGGACAGGGCACATAGAAAAGAAGAAGAAGAAATATATATGAAGGCTTCTTGATGGCACTCAATAAAGCATTTTTTTTTTTTTAATCATTTCACCCCGAGCAAGGCGGAAACGCCACTGATGTGCTGGGGGTTACGTAAATGTAAAAAGATTAATTAGAAAAGAGTGAAGAGTACAAACTAGTTAGAAAGGAACAACAGAAAGCTGAGAAAGCAGGTGCGATGACAGATACATAGGTGGAGAGAAAGGGAAGGTTATACAGGGGAGGGGAGAGAGCTAGAGTCCAGTGGTTAGTACATGAGTATTGACTTTGCATTTAAATTTCTGGAGGTTGTAGTCGTCAGGAAAGCAAGAATACGGGAGCGAGTTCCACAGGCGGGAAGTGCGAGAGAGGAAGCTGCAGGAGTAGAATTGTCGTCTGCATTTGGCTAACCTGACTGTGAATGGGTGAGACCCAGTTGCCAGTCTTGTTGCCCGAGTAAACACCTGTTGAGGAGGCATCAGTGACTTAAGCTCATCCGAGCAGAAGCCATGAAAGTATTTATAGAACAGACAAAGGGAGGCCATATTTCGACGATGGGGAAGTGGTTGCAGTCTAGTCTCCAAATCAGTACCTATCACATTACAGACTCTCCTTTGGAGCTTGTCAAGAACACTGAGGAGAACGGCAGGGACACCTGACCATAAATGGCAGCAGTACTCCATGCACGGACAGATGGTTGACTTGTATATATGCAGGATGGATTCAGGTGGAAAAAACATCCTGAATCGACATAGTGACCCAATCTTCTTAACAGTAGATTTTGCTATGGATTCAATATAGTGGTTCCATTTGAGGTCTGAGGACAGGGTAAGTCCGAGGAGGCGTAGTGTATTACTCTCAGGGAGAATCACTTCGTCCATGCTTATGGGAGGCAGAAGAGGTTGCCTGTAATGGTTGACAGACAACAGCTTGGTCTTAGATGAATTGAAGTTGACAAGCCACTTCTTGCCCCAGTTCACCACAGAGTGTAGATCCAGCTCAAGCATGTTGAAGAAATGAAAAAACATTAATATTTGGAAGTGCTATCTTTTAATCATTTAAGAAATAAGTCTGTTGCATTAATGAAACTTCTTGATTTAAAAAGGTAATTGAGGTGTAATGATGGTCCTTCTTTCAGTAAACTGTCTACCAATATCTTTTTCTCTACATCCCTGTATCTTTCTCTCGTTAAACTTGGTTTTTGCCAATCCAAAACCATGAGAACATGAACGAAAAAATATAAACAGTTTTAATATAATTTTATTTACTCGGTAAACATTCAAATACAAGGATGTGTCATTTCACCGGATCTATTCAATTTTTATAGCAAGAATATTCTCAGGACCCCAGAAATTATGCCAGGATTCGCCATAATTTAAACAAAATAAGATACGCAGATGATACAGTGCTGATAGCAGGCACGGAAAGGAAAGTACAAGACCTCCTACAGAAGGTAACCGAAGAGAGTGACAAAAAAAGGACTAAAAATAAATTGCAAGAAGACAGAATGCATGGTCATCAGCAAAAAGGGCAGCAAAATACAGGTGGGGTATCCTAAAATCAAGCAGATACAAAAATTAAAATACCTGGGAAGTGTCTTAAAAGAAACGGAAAGTGCGACACAGAGATCCGCAGGCGAATTGGCATGGCAAAGAAGCATTCCAGAAGTTGAGTAAAGTATTATGAAACAGGACAATTTAGCTAGAAACAAGAAAGAGAGTGCTGGATTGCTATGTGATATCAGTTCTTCAATATGGCAGTGAATGCTGGACTATATCATCGAATACGAAGGAAAAACCTGCAGCAATTGAAATGTTGTTCTACAGAAGCATAATGGATATAAAGTGGGGGATTAGTTCTATATTACAGTCAATATATAAACTAAACCCTCACTTTGCGGTCACAGCAGTTTCTATACATTTATATTCCTGAGATCCAAAAGCACAACGATGCATTCCAGGATCTGAGAAGAGTATCAAGAAACAGGACAAGTTCGGTAGACACAAAGAAGTTCTACAATTTGGCAGTGAATGCTGGACAATATCATCGAAGATGAAGGAAAAACCTGCAGCAATTGAAATGTGGTTCTACAGAAGCATACTGGATATAAAGTGGGGGATCAGTTCCATATTAAAATCAATATATAAACTGCCCCCTCACTTTGTGGTCACAGCAGTTTCTATACACTTATGTTCCAAAAGTAAATGGATGTATTCCAGGATCTGAGAAGAGTATTAAGAAACAGGACAAGTTCGGTAGTAACAGGGAAGAGAGTACTGGATTGCTATGTGTTGTCGGTTCTTCAATATGGCAGTGAATGCTGAACAAAATCAAAGCTGAAGGAAAAATTTGAAGCAATTGAAATGTGGTTCTACAGAAGGATGCTGCGAAACTCGAGCATGTGAACAATTATGTGGTTTTGGAAATGATGGAAACACATCGTGCACACTTCAAGACGCGTAATTTTTTATTCTTACTGAGATCATGAGGATCCCTTCCCTCGAGGTTTTTCACCTTGTCAGTCAGGTCGGGGATACCAGAATCAAGCAGGTAGAAAAATTAAAATACCTGGGAAGGGTTATAACAGAAGTCGGAAAGTGCGACACAGAGATCCGAAAGCGAATTGGCATGGCGAAGGAAGCATTCCAGAAGTTGAGTAAAGTATTAAGAAACACGACAATTTCGCTAGAAACTAGGAAAAGAGTGCTGGAATGGTATGTGATGTCCGTTCTTCAATATGGCAGTGAATGCTGGACAATATCATCAAAGATGAAGAAAAAACTTGAAGCAACTGATATGTGGGTCTGTATGTTCAGTTTTGTATTTTCTTGACCGTACAATATAGTAGGATCATTTGGGCGTCATCTGTGAATAAACAAACACCATGACGAAATTAATTCTGCTAGTAAACGGCCTGATGCATTGTTTTGTAACTCTAATACAAACATTAGGAGTTTTCTTTTATTCTAAATGTCAAAAATATAACAGCATTTATATTTTCGTTTATAAATACACGTTGCAAAAAAGAAGAAAACATGTTTTTATTTGTCCCGATAAATCGATTAGATTACGAAACGCGTTGGCTCCGAATAGTTTCCCCTTCGTATATATATATATATATATATATAAGTTTCCCCGTATATATATATAAGCGTTTCACCCCGAGCAAGGCATGTCACTGCCACTACTGCGCAGGGGGCTACATAGAGTGGAGAAAGGATGATTAAATATAGGAAATGTCAGAGGGTGGGTGATAGGCGGGTCAGGATACCGAGAATGAGGGTTGGGTAAATTAGAGTGTTCTGAGAATAATTGGGAGTTAGTGTGATAGGAGGTGTCTATTGACCCTACATTTAAACACCTGGAGATTGTAGCTGTCGGGAAAGCTGATTTGTGGAAGGGAATTCCACAGGCGGGAAGCGCGAGAAAAAGCTGTTGAAGTAGAATTTACGGTTACATCTTATTTGTTTAACTGTAAAAGGGTGGGACCTAGTTGCCAATCTAGTATCTCGTGCAAATTCGTGCTTAGGCGGCACCAGTGATCTAAGCTCATCGGAGCAGAATCCATGAAAGTATTTGTAGAAGAGGCACAGGGAAGGCACATCACGCCGGTGAGAGAGTGGTTGCAGCCGGTCTGCCAAATCAGTATCAACCACGTTACAGATCCTCCTTTGTATTTTCTTAAGAAGCCCAAAGAGAGCAGCAGGGGCACCCGACCAGATATGGCAGCAATATTCAATACACGGGCGGATGGTAGATTTGTATATGTGCAGATTAGATTCAGGTGGGAAAAACTTCCGGGCCCTGCACAGAGAGCCGACTTTCATAGCAGCAGATTTGGCAATGGATTCGATATAGTCATTCCATTTGAGGTCCGCCGAAAGTGTAAGACCAAGGAGGCGTAGTATTTTACTCTCTGGGAGGCAAGCCTGTCCCATGCTAATGGGAGGTAGATGTGATTGTCTATGGTGGTTAGTTGATAACAGCTTCGTTTTAGAGGCATTGAAATTTACTAGCCATTTCCTACCCCAGGCCACTAGGGATTGGAGGTCCTTTTCAAGTACGGCAGCGAGGTTCACTTTGTCGTCCAATATATATATATATATATATATATAGTCATCAGCAGACAGCTCATCAGTACGGTTAGACAGCCGGTTGCTTTTTAGACTGTGCCAAGATGTGTTAGAGATAATGCTATTCTCAAACAAAAACGAACTGTTGAATGAAAGATCGAAAAATTTGACTAAGTGTATCCATACTAAGAAATACCTCTTAGGTTCATCCAACCATGGGTAAAAACGCCAGAATTCGTTTTAATTTTAAAAATTGTGCGTTCAAAAATTACCTGCCAAAATAAAGCAAAACAAAAAAACACAGTTACATGACCGTTTTAAAAAGAAACAGTAAACGGTAAATCAGTTATTAAAAGTCGCCTAAAGACACCACTCATGGTAGAAACCTAGGTTGCGTAATAACTCGTTTACGAATGGAATATATATATATATATATATATATATATATAGTATATCGAGGCAGCAATTAATTTTCTAAACATATGCTATTAAATATAAGAGACAATGAATGTCTATTATGTTTAATCATGAGCCGGTCTAAAAGTCGTAGTTTTGCTTTAATTTCAGTTGAAAATAAAGACAAAAATTCTCCAACATTTGGATAATAATTCATTGGTTTTCTTCTAAGCTTTCGGCTCACATAATCATGTACATCAAATCAAAACAACCAACACTCAATAAAATCAACTTTAAAACAGGAAATAACATATTACATTGCATTTTACTACATGGTTTTGTTGTCATTTCGCGCTATCCAGCGGTGTGACGTCATAAAACCGCATCGCAAACTTAAGAACTGCGTTTATTATTTTTGGTAACTATTGCCGTTGCCAAGCGGAGTTTTATGTCAACACAAAATAAAATCGTCGGTGATGGTGGATTTTATAATATTTCAGTTTAAACTACCTCTCTGAAGATGGCTCATGTGAGCCGAAAGCTTAGAAGAAAATCAATAAATAATTATCCAAAAGTTGGAAAATTTTTGTCTTTATTTTCAATTGAAATTAAAGCAAAAATACGACGTTTTCAGAACGGCTCATGATTAAACATAATAGACATTCATTGTCTCTTATATTTAATAGCATATGTTTAGAATATATATATATATATATATATATATATATATATATATATATATATATATATATTTCTTTTTTTTTATAAGGGAGACTAGCCTGATCCATGCTAATTATTAAAAAAAACAACCTCTTACTAAATTCTTGTCTATCAGGAGCCCCTACTTCTCCAATCTTTTTGACAGCAATCAAATTTCACGTCGAAAAAACGACACGTCTTACCGGGCTAACTGCGAGTAGACCCATTTTTTTTGCATCTTTATTCGAATACAAATGTTTCTCAACCAGGCCATATTTCAGCGATCGGTACAAAATATCATTAAACGGGAGAATGTCCGGTGAATACAGCGTTTGAGATAGGACTTTCCATTTAAGCGTTTCCAAGTAGGTTTACACACGTTTTGTAACATGTGGCCTGTCAAAATTACTTTCCATGGCGGCCGTTTTTACTTAAATTCTCGGCTAAAACGCATCAATTTTAATCGATAGAAATCTCCCGTGATAATTTCTGTCGGTTTGAGCAGCGCCTAATAAAGAAGACCCAAATGATTCCACCAAATACAGTTCAGCAGCTTCGAACCATAGATATTCGGCTTTGCCGCTAATTTTGATGCATAACCTGGTATACCCCAGGATTTTCTACGCTTAGGGTTAACATAGGGTATCTTATTTTCATCACCGGTCACGATACTATGTAAAAAAAAACAAAAAAAAAACGATTTCTTTTCTTCTGTTGAAGCAGCTGTTTACACGTGACAAGACGCTGTTCGACGTCTCTGAGCTTCAACTCGAACGGCACACAATATCCTTGCTTTTGAATAATTCCTAATGCTTTCAAACATTGGAAACTGTTGCGATCAACTCATAATGATTCTGCAAGTTCAGCTGGCGCCTGACATGACTCATCAAGAAGTAATGCCTCCAATTCTTCGTCTTCAAACTTTTTCAGTGCACTACAGCTTCTTTTATCTTCAACAACAAAATCATTATTTTTGAAACGTCTAAACCAAATTTGCGTGTTATTTCCGACAGGGCATGGTTGCCGTAAGTTTCAACAAGAACTCTGTGTGCTTCAGTTGCAGATTCCTTTTGAATAAAATAGCGAAGTAAAATATTTCGCAAAAATCATTTTCTTTGGCACAAAATCCGACATGTTTAACGCAACGAAAAACAAAGTTGCTTACACTTCGGCGAAATAACATACCCCTTCTTTTTATAGTTCTTTTTTACCGATACGTTACCACGCACGTAATTCTGGAAACGCTATCTGTGGGATAACAGCGAGAATCTAATCAAGGTTTTTAATGTATATATATATATTTTTTTTCTAAGCATATGCTGTTAAATATAAGAGCCAATGAATGTCTATTATGTTTAATCATGAGCCGTTCTAAACGTTGTATTTTTGCTTTAATTTCAGTTGAAAATAAAGACAAATATTCTCCAACATTTGGATAATTATTTATTAGTTTTCTTCTAAGCTTTCGGCTCACATGAGCCATCTTCAGAGAGGTAGTTTAAACTTAAATATTATAAAATCCACCATCACCGACGATTTTATTTTGTGTTGACATAAAACTCCGCTTGGCAACGGCAATAGTTACCAAAAATAATAAACGCAGTTCTTAAGTTTGCGATGCGGTTTTATGACGTCACACCACGTGATAGCGCGAAATGACAACAAAACCATGTAGTCAAATGCAATGTAATATGTTATTTCCTGTTTTAAAGTTGATTTTATTGAGTGTTGGTTGTTTTGATTTGATATACATGGCCTCCAATATCTGCAGGTTCCTCTTACTGTGTGTATGAGTAAGGATCACCGTATTGTTGACCAAAATTTGTCTGATATTACCTACATGTTTATGTTTTTCAGAGAAATGTTGTTTAATAGTACTCTGATCAGAAAGATGGCATGTAAGTCTACAGGAGATCGTGGTTGTAGTAAAACAATATATATATATATATATATATATATTGTTTTACTACAACCACGCTCTCCCGTAGACTTACATATATATATATATATTTTAATTCAGATACTTCAATCCAAGGGAAAAAAGCAGGAAGGTAAATTCCAAAAAACCCGATCCTAATTAATATTAAAAATTTATTTTAATATTAAAAAATGATACAGGAAGAGAGCTCCATGTAATAAAATATTACAGAGCAAATTAATTTTTAGTTACATTCTCCCTTTTTTTTTGTGAACCCAGACGATGTCAATTTTTTCTTTTCTTATTTATTTGATTTTATTCTATCTTTTTCGTTTTCTTTTTTGTTTTCTTTTTCTTTTTCTTTCCCTTTATTTTTATTTTTATTTTATTTTATTATTTATTTTTTAATTTCTTTGCAATCTATTTAAAAAGGAAAAGTAGACTAATTTTTCTCCAGTTTCTGAAAGGTTTTTTTCTGTTGCTGAGGTGATGTGTCGTCCCCCGTGGGGATCTTCATATCGAAATGGCCATTCAACATCTATATATATATATATATATATATATATATATATAAATGTACATATTATCCCACGTGAATATCATGGTACGAAGTTTCATGCACTATGCAATCATCAGGTGCGTCTTATGAACTGACCGACACTAGATCTGAATTATTAGTTTTGGCTCTCACTTTGGTCATGGTCATTATAAATTATTGTTATGGACCAAATTAAGGTCCGAAAAGAACAACACGACCGCAAGTCTAGAATTAACAAATATATATTAACAAGAAATAACAATACAAAATGTGGAAGGTGTTAGTATGGCTGTCAGTCTGGTTTGGACTGAACTACTACTAATTCTACTGTTATGGACCAGGTTAAGTTCCGAACAGAACAACACGACCACAAGGGTAGAAATAAGAAATATATATTAACAAGAAATAACAATACAAAATGTGGAAGGTGTTAGTATGACTCTCAATCTGGTTTGTGGTGAACTACTACCAACTCGACTCTCTCTTTCGCTCTCTTGAGAGGCCTAGTATATAGAAGGTTAGGAAGAGTTCATTCTGTAGTTACAGGTAAAGACCCATGACAATTATATTTTAGAGATGCCATTTTTTAAATTATCAAATTTTATAATTCAATTTGATTTAGACTAAAACTTAGACATGAAATAGGCGAGTAAATTCATAAAAGTTAAATTACTATAAAAGAATAAATTTTGTTAAGGGCAAATGTTGAAAGTGTAATTCAAATGAGATCACTTGTGGTTTATTATTTTGCTGTAACGAAATGCGTCAAAAATATAAGCCATACGGTACTATGCAATAGTATTAGGACAAGAACTATTTTATCTTTTATGAGGCATATTGACAGAAAATAAACAATTTTATAAAAGTTATTTTATTTGATTAACTCAAAAAATGCTTTAACAAGAAAAATACTTGTTACAAAATAAATTTAATATTTGGTATAATAGCTTTTTGATTTGATCACAGCCTTCATTCTGTTAGGCATTGACATCACAAGCTTCTTCAATGTATCTAATGGTATCTCCCACCAAGCAGCTCGTATTTGTTCCCAAAGTGTGTCTTGCGAAGTAACATTAGATTTATCAATTTGTTTATCCAAAATATACCATAGATCAATAGGATTGAGATCAGGGCTTTGTGGGGCCCACTTCAAATTCCAAAGCCTTCCTTTCTCTCTTTTTTTTTAGCTAAATAATTCTTACAAAGGTTTGGTTTTTCACCTTGTATTTGAATTTCAGTGAGGTTTTAGGAAAATTACTCCTGTCCTAACACTTTTGCACACTAAGTGCAAAAGTGTTAGGAGAGAAGTGATTTTAAACTTTATTTTGATGTCTCATAAAAGTTAAAATAGTTCTTGTCCTAATACTTTTGCACAGCACTGTATATAAAAAACAAAAATAATATGAAATAATATAATAGGGTAAAATGCAATATTGAAAAAAAAAGGAAAATGTAGTGCAAAAAATAAGGTAAAAATTAAGTAAATAAATAAAAAATTGAAAAGATGGATCTATGTTAATCCGGATCTGCATATTTGAGTAGATATTTATTTCTATGCTTGCGTGTGGTCATCGACTCACTTCTTTTGTTTAGTAAGTTTGGCTTATTTAGGTGTTTTAAGGGTACAATATTTTCTAAAATGCATAAGTTTCATCTATTTCTTATTCCATCATAATTTTTTTTTGCGGACGTAACAATTGTTTTTCTTTTTGTCACACACACACACACACACACACACACACACACACACACACACACACACACACACATATATATATACATATATATAAAACAGTGCGTGTGTATGTGTGTGTGTGTTTCGGCTGATATGCGCTCCGGCATTTTCAGGATCTGTCCATATTCTTAGATGAGTTATTGAATTAGCATGTGCAGTGTATATCGGCTCGGATCGTGAAATGGTGGAGCCGAGTTCGAATTCCAGTTGAATTTCTTGCATTCACTTACGCTCAAATACCTTTGGGAAATGTATTGATCCGTCACTTCCCTCCAGTTATGGATTGCATAACAAGACAGATTGGGTTCTGTAGCCTTAGCAGACATAAAGTGGGGGAACTATTTCCTATTGTTTTTAAGTAATAAACTAATCCCTCACTAATTACTACATAATAATATAGTACATCACTTCCCCCGTCTTGTTATGAGTCAAATAATTGGACAGATTGGGTTCTATAGCCTTAGTCGTCAACCAGTCTACCGCAGAAAGCAATGGCAACCTACTGCGGGATAATCTTCTGCTCAGTCAGTCATGTCTCTTTCGAGACATGATCGCCCAAGCGTGTGTCACGTATGGCACTTAACTGACTGACTGAATATAATAGTTGAAAACATGATTAAGGCTTCTACTGGGCATAAAGTGGGGGATCGATTTCCTATTGTTTTTAAGTAATAAACTGGTCCCCCACTATTTACTACATAATAATATAGTACATCACTTACCCCATCTAGTGATGAGTCAAATAATAGGACAGATTGGGTTCTGTAGCCTTGGCTGGCAACCAGTCTACCGCAGAAAGCAATGGCTACCTACTGCGGTATAATCTTCTGCCTAGTCAGTCATGCCCCTTTCTATACATGATCGCCCAAGCGTGTATCATGTATGCCACTTAACTGCCTGACTATTGTAATTATTTACACTATTTACATTGAGCGGATGACGTCCTCGTCTTTGTTACCATATTCAGGATCATTCGGCCGTTGTTAAAAAGAATAATTAAAACTGAAATATCCAGAAAAGGCATGGCACGTGGAAATAGAACAACCCACCAAGGCTAAAATAAAGGGGTCGATTCGAAATTCCAATGTATCACCTGAAGAAGATCGGAGCATTCAACGGCCAATACGCCTGTATCAGTTATCATCCATTAACTCAATTCTCTAATTTTATTTCACCTCTGCTGTAAACAGATATTGAACTCACAACTCTGTGGGTGAAGTCACTGCATCCAAACAACGCCTTTATTTATTTAAGGACATCGGTGTATGAATTTTTTATATTTACATAACTAATATCTCAGTCAGGTGTACTGAGGAATCTGGAAGCAGCATGAATTATGGAACGAGAACAACCTACCCAGTGAATGAAATAAGAATTTTAGTTAAAAATACCAATTGTTATATAACACTGCTGTATCTCTGTACAAAAACGATCGTCCTGACAGACAACGGAGGACAAGAACACGTATATATATGAAATGTATTTTTATTCTTCCCCAGTAAAAATAGTTTAGAGTAGGTGTATGACCGTAGAGAGATCTTGCACATTCGAGGGAGCCGTCAGGGAGTCGTTAGCCATTCTCTCCTTCTTCAGCCAGCCGGGATCATTCTCATACTCTCTCTCGCTTTGTCCAAAAATCTCACCCTTATATAACCCCCAAATCCTTACTCATTTTGTTTTTTCATGTTGTTGCTTAATTGAGGTCATTTACGGCCATCTGTCAGTTATCTTTGCCGAATAATGCCTTTCAAGCCCGTTGTCACCTGGGTGTATATCTTTGAGGTTTCACTCTGCTGTTATCATTTATGCCCGGTTTCTTTTGTCAATCATATCTTTGCCGTTCAAGGTAATATATTACACAGTCAACTAAAGAAGATCGGCGAGTACAACGGCCGAAACGTCTTGAATATGGCAACTAAGATGAGGACAATAGTTCAAACAACGTAACAATGTAACACATAGACATATATTTATCAGCTATGTTTTAAAATAAAAAGCTATCGTATCTCTTCCGGTAAATGAAAAATGTGACCGTAATATTTTTCAATGATTCAGCTCAAAGCCCTGCGATTGAACATTCCTTTAATTCAACCATCGTTTAATATCACGACTGGAAGCACTGCGCGTCTGCTTTGCATGAGCTCCTACTTTTAAATAATGGTTCGCTTTTCTAAAAGCGTCAGGTTCGTAACTAGGCAAAATCTCATGGTCATAAATCATGCTCGAACGGTCGGGTGCTACAGTTCCGCGTGATTATTCCTTGTCATTTATTCGTGATAACGACCTTCACCAGGGAGACCGTTACCGGCCGCGTCCTCGTCTGTAAGCCTGATAAATCATTTGAATACAGGAGTGAAGAATCAGGCCGCATGAATCGGTCAGCGGGTTAGATTAAGCTTTAGATTAAGCTGGAAAATCCCGATGGTAGGTATTTACTCAGTGGTACGTGTAGAATGGAAGGTAATGCTATTTAAATAAATGAGAAAAAGAGAAAACGTTTACCTGCAAATCGGGTTATTTACTTGTCTGTAAATAATCGGAAGTATAATATTTACACATGTTTGCATGTGATAAGAATATACAGTCAGTTAAGTGCCATACGTGATACTGACTGGGCAGAAGATTATCCCACAGTAGCCATTGCTTTCTGCGGTAGATTGGTTGCCAACCAAGGCTATACAACCCAATCTGTCCTGCTATTTAACCCATAACTGGAGGGAAGAGACGGATTAATACGTTTCCCAAGGGTATTTGTGCGTAAGTGAATGCAATGTATTCAACTGGAATTCGAACTCGGATCGCCGGTTTCTCGTTCCCTGCCGATATCCACTGTACCACAACGCACATCCTATACACAGGGTAACAAAAAAAGAAAGAAAAGAAAACAGGACCCATTAATACTGCAATAAATCTTGCAAATGTCCATTTATTTCAAATAAAACTTTGCAGAACTACACTTCGGTACGTGTACGATCACACCCCAAAGTTTTAGTTAAATTGGTCGCTTTGCATAGAAACTATGATCTTTCCAAAACATGCTCTAAATGGTATCCGTGTTAGAGGCAGACTACCAGACGTGGCGCAATATCTTTGCTGTGGTTTCTGCTTTTTGTTCACTAATCGTTTGAGGGTTATTTTGAGACACATGATCCTTGCGTACCCAGATAAATAGTAATCTGGTGGGAGTAGGGTTCGTGTACGGTGAGTGCAGTGCGTAATCAACGTCACACTTTTGGTGATCAGTATCTTCTGAAATCGCTCTCTCAGATAGGCTAAGAATACACTGCAAGTGTGTAGGTGAGGGAAGGTAGCAGCGTCTGGCTGGAACCACTGTTCATATCAATCTAACACTTTATGTCACTCCATTTATAGGACCCTTTTTTGCGGGGTATTGGTAAAACTGTGTATATATATATATATATATATATAACAAGAATAATAGGATATATATATATATATATATATATATATATATATATATATATATATATATTAAAAAAGGATTAATTCAAAGATGTTGAATGGCCATTTCGGTGGGGATCTTCATATCGAAATGGCCATTCAACATCTTTGAATTAATCCTTTTTTAATATATATATTTGCTCTGTAATATTTTATTACATGGAGCTCTCTTCCTGTATCATTTTTTAATATTAAAATAAATTTTTAATATTAATTAGGATCGGGTTTTTTGGAATTTACCTTCCTGCTTTTTTCCCTTGGATTGAAGTATCTGAATTAAAATATATGTATTTATATATATATATATATATATATATATATATATATATATATATATTGGATTTTTGTGGATCATTATATCTTTTTAATTTGAATCATGATATAAAAAGATACTATGGGAAATTTGCGGAATAATAAAAAAAAATTGACGTTTTTCTTTTTTACTTTTCATATATATATATATATATATAGAGAGAGAGAGAGAGGTTGAAAACAGAAATAGGGGAAATTGTTACAGGTGAAAAAAGTACAAGATGTCGTGTACGCTTTGTTTAAAGTGTAGATTTATTGTTATCAATATTGTTGATATTATTTGTTGTGTTGACATAAAACTTTAAGCAACGATAACATTTACCAAATAGCAAACGCATTTTGTAAATTTGTGATGCAGTTTTAGTTTGCTATTTTTGGTAACTGTTACCGTTGCTTAACAAAGTTTTATGTCAACACAAGATAAAATCATCGCTGATGGTGGATGTTTTTATGTTAACGTCCTTGTAACCTATCATAAGATGGCTCATGTGAGCTGAAAACTTAGAACCAATTTAATAAACATTATCCAAATGTTGGATAATTTTTGTCTTTGTTTTCACCAGAAATTAAAACCAAAATACGATATTTAGAACGGTTCATTATTAAACATAACATACATTCATTGTCTCTTATATTTTAACAGTATATGTTTAGAATATATATACATATTACACAAAAATAACAGCAAACTCGATTTTGATGTCTACAGACAAGCTACCAACAAAAACGACCTGATAAATTTCTACTCCAGTCACTCTTCCAAAATCAAATCTGGTATTATTATAGGTTTCTTCTTAAGAGCACTAAGAATATGCAGCCCCAATATTTAACAAAAGAAGAAAAATACATAGAAAGCACATTCAGAAAAATGCATTACCCATATCACTTTATTCACATTGCAAAAAGAAAGGCACATAATATATACAACCACAACAAAAGAAACACTGTTAACAATAACAATCTAAACAATACCAAATACATCATACTACCAACCAACTCCATTGCATCTAATATCCAAAACAATCTATCTCATATAAAAAATACACACATAGTAACAACTATTTCGAAAACTATTATGGATATTATCAAATCTAAAAATAACCGAAATCAAAATGACGAACAAGCAGGTATATACCGAATAAATTGCCGGGATTGTTCCTCCATCTACATCGGAGAAACAAGTAGAAATCTAAAAAAAAAACGTATATATGAACACAAAAGAGACATCACTAATAATAATCTACCAAATGCATTAGTGATTCACAGAAATAAATTCAACCACAATTTCGATTTTAAAAATGCCACAATAATAAAAAGAATAAACAATTTATTCAGAAGAAAAGTTCTCGAGAGCGCCGCCATCCAATATTACCAAAACATCAATTTGCGCCTCGGATTTTTCCCAATCTCACCTTTACTTATGGAAATTATACTAAAACAGACTAAAATTCAAAATAAAAATTTCAAAGAAAACGGTTGAATTCCCTTCATTTTAACATCTCTTGACTTTTCGCTACACGTGAAGAAATTCTAAAACAGACTTACACACAAAATAAACAGTTCTCAAAGAAAACGGTCGAATTCCCTTCATTTTAATATCTTGTGACTTTACACTACACATGAAGAAATTCTAAAAACTAACATATTCTGTTGATTTTTGAAATGATTTGTGAGCGTCTTTGTGGTTACCAACACGGTTTGTTTACAGATACGTAATTTAGAATAAAACTCATTTCGTCTTTTTGCCTTGAAAAAGTCCATCACAGGACGAAACGCTCAGGCGATTTAAAATACAGTTTTCCACTTGGTTTTATTTTATTTAACCATATATATATATATATATATATATATATATATATATATATATATATATATATAGGGGTGGGCACTACAATTGGGAAAGACATATACTGAAAGAAAAATTGTGTTTATTCAGAATGACTAGTATTTACATGTCAAATTGCTTTATAACATTGTTGTCTGATCTCTCCTCTACAATATTATTCAATCCAGTCCCTCCGGCTTCAGTCCCAGCCTGCACACGAGAGCGAAACCTCCTATATCACCTGCTCCCTGGACAAGTTGGCTACGGCCTCGATGATGGCAGTCCTTAGCGAGTCGAATGTATTATGTGCACGTTTGTTTGACAGTCTTTCAAGTACGCCCCATAGGTAATAGTTGCTAGGATTCAGGTCTGGGCTTCTAGGAGGCCAGAACTCCTTTGAACAGAAACTGTCCAGATTCTCGTCACACCAATCCTGGACAAAATTGGACGCATGAGCAGGAGTTCCCTGCAGCGACCTGAACAATCCATGGCTTCACAACATTCTTCGTGTAGATATATGTTTCACCTCTGCGTCTGACGCGTGTCAAGTCTCGCAGCTTTGCCCTCTCGGCAACTCCGACCACGCTATGTCTCTCTCAGTATTTCTTTCCATTCTCAATCCCCCCAGGAGCCCCCTACCTATAGGATCTCCTACCTCTACCAAAAAGCTGACTGGGATACCTTTCGAGATTTCCTCTGCGACGTCCCTTGGGGAAAAGTGTTCGACCTATCAGTTGATGACTGTGCCTCTGAGGTCTCGTCATGGGTGAAAGCCGGCATTCATGCCTTCATAACCACCAGGAAGTATTGCTTAAAACCTCATTCCTCTCCGTGGTTCTCACCGGCCTGCTCAGCCGCCATTGCCCACAGGAACCATTACTTCCGTCTATTCCGGAGACAGTCAACTGATCACAATAGGCGCCTGTTCACATCTGCTCGCAATGAGTGCAAGAGAACCCTAAATGATGCCAAACAGTTGTTTGCTGAGAGAATGTGACAGCACATAGCTGACTGCAAGTTCGGCTCCAAGGACTATTGGAGGATTTGTAAACGAGTGCTCAACAATAGGAAACCATCAATACCTCCTTTAATCCATGGATTTGAGGTTCTCACGTCATCTGCGGACAAAGCTGAGTGCTTTGCCCACAGATTCTCATCGAACTCCACATTCGACTCGTCCGGAGTACACCCACCCGACTTCCCTATTAGAACTGAGGCCATACTGCACGACGTATATATTACCCCGACAGTAGTATCTAGAGTAATTTCAAAACTCGACTTCCATAAGGCGTGTGGAGACGATGGAATCCCGGTGATAGTCCTTAAGAGGTGTGCTCCTGAACTTTCACCTGTCCTCTCTAAGCTATTTAACTACTGCCTTTCTGCTTTCTGCTTTCCTGCAGGCTGGAAGTTCTCTTCAGTCGTTCCTGTATTTAAGAATTGTGGTGAACCCATGGACCCCTCCCACTATCGCCCTATCAGTCTTCTACCGATATTCGGGAAAGTATTCGAGGCTATAATCAATGCTGAAATAGTTCATCATCTCACCGCCCACAAACTGTTCTCCGACAGGCAAAATGGATTCCGCTTTGCCAGATCCACGGCAGATCTGCTAGCAACCGTAACGGAGTACATGCTACAGGCCCTTGATGAGTCTAACAAGGCTCGCGCGGTTGCTCTGGACATCTCCAAGGCTTTCGACAGGGTTTGGCACTCTGGCCTCCTATGCAAACTACGCGGTTATGGTATTACCGGTCGCCTGCATGACCTCATCCAATCTTTCTTAAATAACCGCAAAATGAATGTCGTTCTGAATGGGCGAGCCTCTTTGTTCTACAGCACGAATGCTGGTGTCCCACAGGGCTCTATCCTGGGCCCGGCGCTCTTCCTTATTTTCATCAACGACCTCCCAGGTGAGATCAAGTCCCAAGTAGGTATCTACGCAGATGACACTACAATATACTCTAGCACCAGTAAGAAACCTGTCGTGGCGGACAAACATAATCTCGCTGCTGACCTTGAGCGGGATCTACACTCTGTGGTGAACTGGGGCAAGAAGTGGCTTGTCAACTTCAATTCATCTAAGACCAAGCTGTTGTCTGTCAACCATTACAGGCAAACTCTCCTGGCTCCCATAAGCATGGACCAAGCGATTCTCCCGGAGAGTAATACACTACGCCTCCTCAGACTTACCCTGTCCTCAGACCTCAAATGGAACCACTATATTGAATCCATAGCAAAATCTACTGCTAAGACGGTTGGGTCACTATGTCAATCCAGGATTATTTTCCGCCTGAATCCATCCTTCATATATACAAGTCAACCATCCGCCGTGCATGGAGTACTGCTGCCATTTATGGTCAGGTGCCCCTGCCTTTCTCCTCAGTGTTCTTGACGGGCTCCAAAGGAGAGTCTGTAATCTGATAGGTACTGATCTGGCGACTCGACTGCAGCCACTTCCCCATCGTCGAAATGTGGCCTCCCTTTGTCTGTTCTATAAATACTTTCATGGCTTCTGCTCGGACGAGCTTAAGTCACTGATGCCTCCTCAACAGGTGTTTACTCGCGCAACCAGACTGGCAACTGGGTCCCACCCATTCACAGTCTGGTTAGCCAAATGCAGACGACAATTCTCCTCCTGCAGCTTCTTCTCTCGCACTTCCCGCTTATGGAACTCATTCCCGTATTCTTGCTTTCCTGACGGCTACAACCTCCAGAAATTTAAATGCAAAGTCAATACTCATCTACTAACCCCTGGACTCTAGCTCTCTCCCCTCCCCTGTATATCCTTCCCTTTCTCTCCACCAATGTATCTGTCATCGCACCTGCTTTCTCAGCTTTCTATTGTTCCTTTCTAACTAGTTTGTACTCCTCACTCTTTTCTAATTAATCTTTCTATATTTATGTCAGCCCCTGCACATCAGTGGCGTTTCTACCTTGATCGGGGTGAAATGATTAAAACAAACATCCAGGTTGATCTCGTTTGTCACGGCCTGGCCTTTGCCAAAGAAGTCGGGGTTTGGAGAGCACATGACGTCCTCTTCCGCTTTCGAATCTTGAGATCGGTCCTGATTTTTTTCTCTGAGGAGTCAGGGACTTACCCCCAGCCGCACGAAGTTATTAGCGATGGCGTACACAGTCGATGTTGGGAAATGAAAAAAACTTAAAAAATCACTTATTAATTCGGCGATTGTACACTCTTCTTATATTATTAATAATTTTTTATATATATGTAAAGACTTTTTCCGTAAGTGATCCAGGCGTTTTCGAACTTATTCATTTTTTTATGCCGTGTTTATTTTTTTCAAAGACAAGTGTACATATGTGTCAGGTTTGGTTTGAGGTGGTAGTGAAATAGCTACCGGGTTTCAAAGTTTCTTTCCTGAGATCAAAGAACACAGCGTGGGCAGGGAAGTTCACCGTTGTAGTAGACCTCTTGAAGACCAGCTACTGTGACGAGGCCATCGCCACGATTATCCACCCTAGAGTGTCGTCATAACTGGTGCCGTTTCGACAGTATCAACCCTAGCTCAGGTTCTGGTCATCATCATCACACCAGGTTCCGGACCAGGGGCAGCGAGCCAGCCAACTATAACAGACAAAGTAAAATTTCACATATGCAAAAGTGGATACAAACGACTAAAAACATTTTGGAAAAACCCAAACCAAGAAAAATTCAGAAGGCAGTGTGAAAAGACAAATTCTGGACCCTGATTGGATTAGAAATGGACATTTCATATTTGACATTTTTTCCTCACCTGGAAGTGAAAATGCCTGCGAGAGCCGGTCACATGATGAGATTCACTACTTAAAAACATTCCGCGACCGGTCAAACGCAGTCAGAACGGGGGCGTTATCTGATAGCATCTCACAATGTAAGGAAGAAACTTCAAGCTGACTCGGTCACGTCTCGCCGACCTCTTCTTCCAACTTTCTTTTTTATCTTTTTTACTCCACGCCACCAAAGGGAACAACAACAACAGAACATTCTAAGTACAATTTTTTTATTTGTTTAACCTTTTCTCTCACTCTGTAACCAACCTATCAAAAAGAGGAAGGACCATAAGAAAACTTTACATTCTGCTACTACACAACCATGAACTCTAAACATCTGTGGACATTTGGAAAACCTGCATTTCTCATTGAACAATATTAACTACAAAGCTGCATGCATTTCTCAATGAACATTTTTCTTCTCACAAGTATGTTGTAGTGTTCAGTTAACGAAGTTTCACTTGCATCTATCCTCTTTCAATTTTGTCAATTCTGTTAATAAATCTTTACATTAATGTACACACATTGCAACATCCAATCTTCAACCTTCTGATATTTAAATTGTGAGAACTTCGGTCGTGTTTGGCACAAGGTCAATTTACCAAGCATCACCAAGGCCCCTAAATATTCATGTTTGTGTGGTCATAATTATTAGAAGAGGTTATTTGTGTTTTATATATGTATATATATATATATTAATGCAGGTTTCATTGAATAATATAGACAAGTTTTTTTCTATTAATTTTGCGTAGGATCCGTTCATACCGTCTGATATACTTGATGGTGATATCGTTGAAAGACAACAAAAAATCACAGTAATTGTTGATATTTTTATCGGGTCTAAGCTTTCGAGCTCACATAAGCCATTATCAAAGAGTAAATATTAACACACAGTAAACATAGAACATTTAAGTTATTAACAATAAAGAGAATTAAATTGAAAATATAAGTCCATCCCTATCGTGGCGGATGGCCGAAGACAGTGAAGAAATAGTGGCGTTGTGGTCCCTGATCTGATTACAGGCATTTGAGTACGTTATTGGAAATATCAAAATTAATTGTATTCAAACCAGGTTTAAATTGTTTAATGTAGATTGCTTCGAGGATTTTTAGTTTTTCTTCATTATTTTCTTGTTTGAGTATGTACGTGTTATCAACAAGCGTTTTTCTCAGAAGTGTGCGTTGATAACCGTGTTGTTTTAAATGACGGAATATATTTGAATTTTCATTTATGTGCAACGTCAGACGCCGTGAGAGCGAATTTGTAGTGTGGCCAATGTAGATATTATTGAGGTTGTTAGAGATACATTCTCTAAATGAACATATGAATTTATATACTACATTGTTTTTTGCAAATCACTAACGGTGGGGGAAGAGTCGTTGCGGACGAATGAATTAGATGTAGTGGATTTAGTGTAATATATAATGAACTTAATTCTTTTGTTAGAGTCTGTCGGAGAAATATTAGTATTTATGAGTTTTTTTAGGATGTCTTCATCTAGTTGGTAGTTGGAGTGCATCTGGCTACGGTATAATATGTTTAGGATTGGTTGGGTTATGTGTTATATGTTATATGTTATATGTTATATATATATATATATATATATACCTTGGTGTTATATTTTGAAATACAGTTTGATTTCATTAAAACATTTTCGGATATAATACAGATTAAAATCATTCTTGAATGTTGGTTGGTCGATTTTGTTTAGCGTCCTATGAACAATTAGTTTCACTTAATTCCGAAATCTTTATTTTTAATATTACGGCTTTTATTACATATATATTAAACGTAATTGTATGCCTTCAGATTTTTAGTTTTCAAATCATATCGCCCCAAGTAAGGCATTTTACTGCCACGGTTTGTAGGTGGTTATATAGGAGGAAAGTTATGAGAAAGAGTGACAGGTTATAGGGGGCGTCAAGAAGTGGGTAAGAGAAGGATCAGAATACTGAAGAGAGTAGAATGGACGAAGAAATGAGCGTGAGAGAGAGGATGCCGGTTAGTGAGATAAGAGATGACAATTGACTATTGACTTTACATTTAAATTCTTGAAGATTGTAGCTGTTGGGAAAGCAAGTAAACGGAAGGGAATTCTACAGGAGGGAAGTGCGAAAAAAGAAGCTGTGAAGTAGAATTTGCGTTTACATTTTATTGGTTTCACAGTAAAAAGGTGGAACCTAGTTGCTAATCTTGTGGATTGAGTAAATTCATATATAGGGGGCACCAGTGTGCTAAGTTCATTGGAGTAGAAGCCGTGAAAGTATATGTAGAAGAGACACAGAGAAGCGATACTGCGCCGGTGAGAAATTGGCTGTATCTGAGCTGCCAAGTCGGAATGGATCACACTACAAGTCTGAATCGATCACATTATAATTACTGCATAAAAAATATTTTTGGTCATTCTGTGAAGTTTTATAATTATTCTTTCAAGGTTTTTTTTTTTTCTTTTCGCTGTTTTCTCATAGCTGGAGCTATATTTAGTGTTATTAGCCCGAGTCAGGGTAAACCCGAGAACAGTTAAAAGTTGAGTCCGTTCTCTTTAAAATCTCCAATATACTGTTTTACATTTGCCTTTCAACCGGAAGTTCTCCTTCTTTATGCGTCGTTTCCCTTCGGGATGTTGACTGTCAAGGAATTACCCTTCCCCTATCCCATGTCGCTCTTAAAACAATTCCTCCTATTATTTTTCCCAAACCCTACATCAACTTGCTGAAATCCACCCAGTATGCTTTCCATATCTCTTTTCTCTCTATCCGTCCCGAGAGTATAAGATTTTTCAAGCCTTCCTTCATCATTACGTGTCTCAGGAACATCAGCTGTCCCTTCTTGATACTAAGTATAATCTCCCTTTCGTTTGCATCCTCTCCAACACCTTGTTTCTGCCCGCCTGTTTGGACCATGTTATCCTCAGCATCCTTCTGTACAACCACATTTCCCCAGCTTCAAGGCTTTCATTTATATTATACATGATTATCCAGCATTTGATGCCATAAAACAGGACAGATATCACATACAGTAGTTTCAGCGAAATTTTCCAGTCTCTCAATACTCAAGAACTTTGCCTTTCTGTTTATTGCTATTCCTCTGCGCCCTCAGATCTCAGTGTCACACTTTCTGTCCTCCATCACCGAAGTTAAGCAACGTTGAGCCTGATCAGTACTTAGATGGGTGACCGCTTGTGAATACCAGTTGCTGTAAGCGTATAGTGACGGAAGTGCGTTGTGGTGAAGTGGATATCGGCTCGGAAAGAGAAATCAGTAAGCCGAGTTCGAATTCCAGTTGAATACCCTGCATTCACTTAAGCACTGGTAACCTTGAGAAAGATATTAATCCGTCCCTTCCCTACAGTTATGGGTTAAATAACAAGGTAGGACTTGGGGACCCTGCTCTTAAAAGCAAATCCCAATGAATTTTGATAATCGAAAAGAAAAAAGTATTACTAGGCAGAAAACTTATATAAAAACAACAATAAATTGTTGAAAGAAAAAAGGCATTACCAGTAATAAATAAATAAAATTTAGTTGGCAATAAATGACCCACCGAGGTTGATATGCCATAGAAGCAAAACAACCAACCAATCAACTTTCCGTCCTCTGTGAGAAAACTTCCTAAGTATCCAAATTTCTGCATTTTTTTGTTCGTAGTTGCTCGCATTTTAGAATTTTCTTTTTGCTAATGACCATGCAGTCAGTTTTCTTGTAGTTTATGTGTAGTCCTTTATGCAGAAACAAGGAAAAGGTACTGAACATAATATTTTACATCAGTACTAAAATTACTTAGAAAGTTTTAGTGAGTTTTAGTTTTAATTAAGTTAAATGGTTTCTATGTAGTGAAAAACAGATTTAAGAGCTATTAAACATTTTTTACACTATGGCTACTCGATTATGCAGCATCTCACTTAAAATATAAAAAATCTAAATTACAGAGAACAAACATTATTTACGAATATGCATGTTCTTTAAAGGACTTCGGCTCGGAACGAGAAATCGGGGTAACTGAGTTCGAATTCCAGTTAAATTCCTTGCATTTACCCTTGGGGAAATGTATTAATCCATCTCCTCCCTCAAGTTATGGATTAAGTAACAGGACAGATTGGCTTCTATAGGATTGGCTGGCAACCAGTCTACCGTAGAAAGCAATGGATAATCTTTTGCCCAGTCCGTCATGTCTCTTTCTAGACATGATCGCCCAAGCGTGTATCACGTATGGCACTTAACTGACTGACTGTTCGTGATCACTCAAAAATCGTAAAAAATCAAATTGGATATTTTACTCCATGTTTAAAAAGAAGACTAAAGTTACATATTTTTTTGTCATAGCTGTATTAAGTCTCATTCAAATACACATGAAGACGTAACAAATTGTGTCCATACCAAACTAATAATACAACTATAATAGCATAATCCACATGTAAAAATGGTTAAAAATAATGGAATCATTATTAATAAAAAAAAAATCTAATGCATATATAATATAAACTATGAACACTGCCAAAATTTGCTGATCGTGTTTGGAAAATGAAACATTCGTAAACATACATAAAACAATTTATAAAGTAAAATAAAACTCATCTTTAATAAATAAAATTATTTATCTACTAAAAGAATTATGAGATTACATGAAGAATTATAAAAAAAAAATAACCAAAGCGCCTTATCTGCAATTTTAACAATATATATATATATATATATATATATAATGATCAAATGCGTATGTATGTACACAACGGCACACATATAAATATATATGCCAAGCCCCAAACGGCTTACATACAGTTATGTTTCTGTGAGTCCCGTGAACGAGCACGCGCATGTGTGTGTCTGCGTACGTCACTGGGTGTACAAGTGTGTATCTATGTCTGCGTTTGTATGAGAGACTTCACGACGACAGAATTTCCTCCCACTTCCACGAAAATACATCAGTATACGCTGCCATACATATATCCAATATTTAAAAAAATTAATCAGTTTGCCTGATGATTGCAAGAGCGTGAAACCCAGTGTTACAAACTCACACCTATCTATATGAAAATATCAACTCTATCATGGATATTGAGCGCTTTCAAAAAAGGAGCATGCATATATAATATATAAATAATATAATATATATATAGAATTGCATATATATATATATATATATATTGGAGAAATTGGCAACCCGTGAAGACAACGATGATAATACAAATCTTGTTATCTAATTTAATATGAGACATCAGTTAGATAAAAATAGAGAGTTCAATTGATATTATCCAGAGTAACATAAAATATTGAGTGAAAATATATATATATATATATATATATATATATATATATATATATGTAAAAATATACACAGTTATGATCTGGGATTAAGGACAGGATGGTTAAATATATACATATATATATATATATATATATATATATATATATATATATATATATAGCCTTGGAAATTTCACTCGCCCGATCGACTCAGACGATTAAAAAACATAATTGGGCGATTATAGTTCATTGCTTTAGTCGGTCGATTAAAAATCTTATATAAAAATGGAAATCTGATTCCTTTTACAATCCAAAAGTATGCCATTGAAGATTTACATGTTACTTAGAATGACCTACAATAACATTATAAAACTCTTTACTTTTCTTGTACCGGTCAGTGTAAAAATTCGTTTAATTACCGTTTCCAGAGTGGAGCAAAAATATCCCTGTCATCCAGATTAAAGACGCTCACAGATTATTAGAAATTAATTTGAAAAATATTATCCTATATTTCCTCCCTGCTTACGAAAAGTAAAAAACGAACATTTGAATGAAAGAAAAACATGCTTCTTTCAACCACGCACCGAAAAACAAAGTATTTTTTTTTATAGAAGATCGTTGAGAAAATCCGATTTGTTATTTTTTTATCATTTATGAGATAAATTTTTAGTCAAACAGAAGAAAGAAACTACGAATAATTTAGGTACCTCCACTCAATTGCCAAAAAAAAAAAAAAAACAGCATATCATGATTTTAAAAGGACTCATTTATATGAATTATTTTGGACATTATTTTTACCGATACTCGTATTTAAGTAGATATTCTGTTTCTAATTAAACTATTTATGTCTATCGGCCTGATCATTTCACGATAAATTTTTATGACGAAAATGTGTGCTACCCAGCAGGATTCGAACCTGTGACCCATATTACATAGGGGAAACATATCATTTGATCTGGTACCGTCTTGACCACTCGACCATGGATAGCCTCTTGAGCAGACGAGGTTTTTATCATGCTTATATAACACAATTTTCGATCTACCGTAAACAAACCATATCTGCTCTGTAATGTATCGTAATGTCAAACAATTTAATTTCCGTAACATGTTTACATATATATATATATATATATATATAAAGCAATCGGAGTCTAACCGTACTGATGAGCTGTGATACAGCGAAACAGATCTGTCTATTTCATATATATATATATATATATATATATATATATATATATATATATATGAAATATATATATATTCCATTTGCAAACGAGTTATTACGTGATTTAGGTTTTTACCAGGAGTGGTATTTTCAGACGGTTTTCAATAACTGATTTTACCGTGTACCGTTTCTTCTAAGAACGTTCACGTAACGGTGATTTTTTTTAACCACCTGAGCGTCGTAAACGTTATTAAAAAAAACGGTAAACGGCAAAATCAGTTCTTGCAAATCGCCTGAAGACACCATTCATGGTAGAAACCTAGGTCGCGAAATAACTCGTTTACAAATGGAAAATATTCAAAAGTTTTAAAATATAATTAAGTAATAGTATAAGTAATTAAACAGTTTATATTACATTTACATAGGATATTCAGTTTCCGAACTCTTTTTGTTAAATCTGAGATACTTCGAACATAATAAGTAAACTGGAGCACATAGAATACAATAGAAGAGCATAGAACAAGAAAAAGAATTTGTACTTGGTTTTTAGAGCCTCTGATGAGTAATCACGAGTTTTGGATAAATGAGTCTTGACCATTATCGTCGTTCGCTGATTAATAAATTCACGATGAAAAAAGAAAGCAAAAAACAACCCGAAAATTCTGGAAGTTAAAGAACGTGTTTAGGGAAACATAAATAAACAGACAGCGAGAGAAAAATAGAGAGCGAATATAAAACAATTAAGGAATAGCGAGTAAAACGTTTTCTGGATTCTAAAAGATAATTCCTTTGCCGAGGATATCGGTTTAACAGCACCGAGGTGCGAACATTTTTCGTGCGTCTATAAAAATGGCGTCGTAAGCGTGAACATGTAAATTTAAAGCTGTCTTCATTAATTTAAAATAACCGTTGAAATGACACTTTTATTGTATTGTTTTTTTTTTGTTTTGTTTTTAGCCATTCAGTTTTACAATTCGAATTATTTTTTCTGACACAATCATTCTTCCTTGTGACGTTTCTTGGTATTAATTGTTCTGCTGGTACGCTAACTTCTTTTATAAATTCGCCTAAGTTTGAAGTTTTGTCATTGCACTAGCAGTAATATTATAGTTGGTTGCTTATCTATTATTTTCCCGTTGTAGTGAAGGGTAATTTTATACTGTTGCAGTTTAACGGAATCTGGCCTTATGGTAGATAGCCCACGATAAGTCATAAAATGATTATAAAATGAAGAAAAGCAATTTGAGTCAAAAAATACCATTTTTATTTATACACATATCAATTAATGTTTTTACCATTAAAGTAATAACATTATTATGAGTTCAACGGAGGTTAAAATGTTCATGGCAAATCATAAGCTGAAAGAGATTTAAGGCTTAGGAATTTAGGTAGCGTGTAAATGAGGAATATCTTTGAAGTAGTCGCTTCTTAGGTCAGTAAGTAGTTTTGAAACAGGGAAGAAGTTAAGGAGAGCTGAGGGGAGGCAAACGTAGTAGCCCCTTGACTTAAGTCAAGAGGATATCAGTTACACTCTTCTACTAGTGACTTTTCTTGGTATTAATTCTTTTGTTGGTACGTTAACTTGTTTTATAAATTCACCTAAGTTTGAAGTTTTGTCATTGCACTAGCAGTAACATCAGTACCAGTTATAAAGTGTCCCTGTGGTATGGCAATTTTTGTCCTTGGCGTATATATGTACTAGCAGTATAACCCGCCGTTGCTCGAGTGTAATGAAAGCTTATATATATATATATATATATATATATATATATTATCCATTTTTTGCACTTTTGTAAGAACTGCAACCTTAAAATTTCTGAATATCGTTTCTTATGTCTTTGTCTATGAGAGTATCAAATTTGATTAAAATCGGACCACTCTTTCTATAACCCAATTTTTTCGATTTTCGATTTTCGATATTTATCGGGGGTAACTCGACACATAACCTAGCTAAGAACACTCGCAGACGCTGATAGTACAACTGTGTAAAGTTGTAGGTAACGGAGGCACACACATACACACAGACACACACACACATACACACACAGACAAGGTTCCATTTATAAATAAGTTTAGATAGATTTAGATAGTGGCTATTCAAGTAAAGAAATCACATGACATCCTTTATTAGTAAGAGAGGCCGATGGAAAACTAAAAACTGTGAGGAACAGCTACCTACCCGTCATTGTCACAATCGATCTCTGTGAGGAGACTAGGTAAATACCAGATTGGAGTATCATCTCTCAGTTGCGACTCTATCTTCTGACAGTGTGCGATTCATTTGTGATTCTCTCTGCGGCAAGTGGAAATGAACACTGTGAGAAAATAATTGTGCATACACTACCGGCCATAAGTTTGGGACCACCCAAATTTTTAGCAGAATCAAATTCGCCGACTTTGTATATTTTGTTATTCTTATGCAGATGTTAAGTAAAAAAAAAGATTCTTTTTAACTTTAAAGTAAACATTTACTCAGTTTGCTCCTTGACTCCTCTTATTGTGATCAAGTTGTTGCCGAAAATTCAGATTTATTCATATATTATAATTACGGTATAATTTCTTTTTGTAAACCATATTACTACGGTATAAATGGAAAGGAAGAAACAGATTAGTATTGAAAAAAGAGCTCAGGTTGAAATTCTTTCGGAAATAAGGATGTTCTGAACGTGTTATCACTAAAAATTAAGCCTATCAAAAAAGAGCGTGCATTATTGCCTTCAACGACTTCGTGAAACTGAGTTAATATTGACAGAAAAAGATCTGGTAGGCCCAGAGTAACATCTATTGTAGAGGATAGGCACTTGATCATATCTAGCATGAGAATAAAAATAACTGCTCCGGAATTAACAACTGAAATGAATTCCACTCGGCAATATCTAGTATCTGTTACTATTGTTAAGAGACGACTTCATTCTACTGGGCTTAAAGGCTGTGTAGCAGTTAAGAAACCACTATTAAAGAAAGAGAATAAGGGATGAAATTTATCGTACAGTTCGAAATGAAATTCCTAAAAATGAACAAATATTGTTTAAATGCTTGCAGGATGGTTGGAAATCACTTTCTTTAACCTATTTTTATAAGTTATTAGAAAGAATGCCAAGGATTTGCTCTGCAGTAATAAAGACTCGTGGAGGTTTCCTTGATGAAAAGAAAATATGAATTAACTTTAATTAAATTTGAAATTACTCTGTTAATTTTAGTTTTAATTATTGTACAATTGTGAGCAACAATGATATAAATCTATATGTATTCTTCTAAGACATAAAATTTGTTATTTCTTTCTCTTAGAGAATAAATCTAAGTAGGCCCAAACTTATGGTCGGTAGTGTACATTACATAGTGTTGCACCACTAAGATTTACCAGGAGGTACTGAGGAGCGTGTTGAAGCGCAGGATAGACGAGATCACCGCTGGACGCCCCTACATCTTCTAGCAGGTCTCCGCTCCTGCACACAAGGCTAAGACCACCCAGGAAGGGCTGCTCAACAATTTCTCTTAAACACTGGTCGCCAAAATTGTGGCCGCCCTCCTCATCCGAGTGAAACCCCCTTGACTATTTCATCTAGAGGCGTAATCGAGGCCAAGACCAACCAGCACTTCCACAACACGGTCGACTCTCTGAAAGCTGCCCTCGTAGAGGCGTTCGGACCTAAGGAGAAGGACATGGTCGCTAAAACGTGTGACTCATTTCGCACCCGCGTTGAGATGGTCATCGCCGCCACCGGAAGTTACACTGAAAAATAATGTAGTATGTAACTGTAAGTTTTGTTAAATAAACGGTTAGGTCTCTGCATATAAAAATTTTGTTTTTCTTGCCTATTTCGCTTTCTTTTGGACATGTGTCGGATTTTGCTGCAACACTCTGTATAGTGCAACCTACATGTGTCATATTGACATTAAACTCGACCTTGTCAAATCTACCTTCAGTGGGTAGACTGGAGTAAATAGTGATTTTATAAGCGAGGCTTAGATGTGGCACAAAGCCGAAATTATGGTGCACCCCCTGACGATCGAAATCACTACCCAATTGTAATATTTCCAGCAAGACAAGCTTGTTAACTATTACATCACGTCGAGGCATCCAAGACTGGAGTAAATAACCCCTGCAATCAGTCTTTATATATACTACTGAGAAATGACGTTTTCACCATAAGAGGCAATATCTAATTAGAGGAACAATTTTAAAAAGGCTTTTTAAAAAAATATTTAATTTGTGTTACCATTCATTCAAATATAAGAAAAGGAAATATATGTTATGTTTATGCTTCAAATTATTTGTTAAATCATTGTATTTGTTTATCTATATATACAAAAATGTATATTTCTCTCTGCGTGTGTGCTTATGTGTCTCCATTCTAAGGAACACTACTCCTCTAAAATCTTTTAAATATTTCAACCAAAATTATGTCATTTGTCGATCATGACATGAATCTTTGATGTACGCAAAAAGTTTTGACTCGATTTACAGGGTACTGCAGATATCACCGAAACGCTTAGAATTTAAGAACGCTTCTCCTCAGAGACGTCTTATGCGAATTCAACCAAAATAGATTAACCAAGGTCCAAACATTTGATGTAGACAAAACATGTTCGAATAAAGATTTCAATTGACACACAGTGTGCGAGAAAATTTAATGGAAAATTATGCTTTTTGCTATTGTTTATTTCTGTGAAACACTTAGTTGTATTATAACAAAAATTTGTTTTTGTAACTTCCACCTTATCATATGACATAATAATTTCACGTTTTCAGCAAGGAGCCAACCTCTCTGATGTTGCAGGGACAATGCATCTACTTCTTCGTCACAATGTTTTCGCATCACATTAAAGGATCCCGTAACGCCTGGCCGTCCGTCCGCCCCCGTTCTTCCAAATGTACATACATCATTCGCTTTTATTGGCAAAAATTAATCAAGCATAAATGCAGTTTTACAAATACAACAAAAACCAGTCAAATTACGTTTCACGGTAACCTCAAACTAGAGCTTTTTGAATAAGCATTTGACCTTACCATTTCAATAAAACCACTAAAAAACACCGAGCAACGCCGATTATATATCAAGTAATTGTATAAAACAGCTTTTTCAGAATTCAATCATGAGTTAGCAAACCTAAAACTTTCATAATAAGCATTGTTGTCGTCTGCTATTTCAGATTAAAACAAATTAATCGAACTGAGCTGAATTAATAAATCATTTAAATAAGACAAAATAACTCGATGTTCTTAAATTTCTTCAAATTATTAAATCAAGTAAAACCATATTTTTTATTAATATAAACATTGGAAAATTCTTCAATGCTTGAAGTTGGAAATTTATGTGGCATAGTATAATGAAAAAGAAATTTTAAAAAATTAACGTATTGTTGAAAATGTTTCTACGGATATTTTTGAGTGTTTAGAAAATCTCTGTGACAAATTAAACTTGTGTCTGTTGTTGGACGGGTATACAACTAGTTTATTTTTCCTTTTTTTAACTTGATTTTTTGGTTTTGAAGAGTTCAACTTGTTCTCTTTCTGGCTTTGCATAAAATTTCATGAAATCCCTCATTGGTTTCTGTCAGTTAATTAATGGTTGACATTCTCATTATATTTTTGGGAGCCCAAATATTGTCGAAAAGGATGGGAGAAAGAAAAGCCATTAAACTAAGAGTAATGTTGAATTATTATGTTTTGGGGAGAGGAAGCTGGTGTGGAACAAACCTGGCAAAAACTGAATTAAGGGAGTTAAACAAGCAGGAAAGCCGGAAAGAGAAAGAATAAAAAAATGGAAATTCAAAAGGTTGAAAAGCAGAAAAACATTAAAGAGAATGAATTAAAAAATACGAAGAAAAGAAATAAAGAAGGAATATAGAGACTTGGGATGAAAAAGTGAAGCAAAGAAAAACATTACGAATAAAAATGAAGAAAAGAAAGAAAACAGAGACATGAATAAGAAAAGAAATAAAAAATAAATAAAGAATAAATAATAAAAAAAACAAAATTAATATTGAATAAGAATAAAAAAAGATAAAGAAAGAAAAAAATTGAAACAAAATCTAAACTTATTTATAAACGAAACTTTGTCTGTGCGTGTGTGCATGTGTGTGTGTGTCCGTTACCTATAGACTCCGAAACGGCTGAATCGATTTTCTTGAAATTTTACAGTTGTACTATAAGCGTTAGCTAGGTTTTGTGTCTAGGTACCTCCGATAAATATCGAAAATTGAGAAAATCGGGTTATAGAAGGAGTGGTCCGATTTTAATCAAATTGGATACACTCAAAGTCAAAGACATAAGAAACGATATTGAGAAGTGTCAAGATTGCAGTTCTTACAAAAGTGCAGAAAATCGATAATATATATATATATATATATATATATATATATATATATATATATATATATATAAAAGGCAAGATGTTTGTGTGCGTGTCTGTTTATCTGCCTGTATGTCTGTATTTTTTCAGTCCTTTTATTTTAGCTTTTGCTTCAGGTTTAGCTCTAAGTAGGTATAATTGCAGTTCTTAGTCTCAGCCATGATACCATTTACTCAGAGGACTTATTTAGCATTCAAAATTCAGTTTACGACGAAAAAAACTTATTTGATATCGATACCAGGAAATCAAAATTTGACTTACATCCATTAATTTTCTATCAGTCTACGGTTTTGCTTTAACTGGAAACAACTATTGTTTTTAGTCTTTCGTGCTAACGTCAAAAGAGTCTGAGCTCCAGGATCTTGGATTAGTTTTAAAGCTTTCATTACACCCGAGCAACGCCGGGCTATACTGCTAGTAAACAAATAAAGAGAAATAACTATAGCTTAGCATTAAAGCATATTAGCATATTCTTTATGGAAGAATAAAAAAGATAACGAAAGAAAGAATGAAAATGTAAACAAAATAAACAAATAAAAAGAAACTATAGAGAAAAATGAAAAACAAACACAAAAAACAAAATAGGAATTTCGAAGAATTAATTAATTTTTTTAAAACAAAGCAAAGAATAAAAATGAGCATATAAATAAAGAAAGAAAGAAAGAAAGAAGGATAAAAAGAAAGAATACCGAAACAAAAATAAATAAGAAGGAAGCTTCTAAGCGAAAACAAATAAAGATTGCAAGCAAAAGAAACAAGAAAATAGAAAAAAACTTACTTAAAAATGAAAAGAAAAATGATTGAAAAATAAAGAGACAAAATAAAACGAGAAATGGAAACATTTGAAAAACACTTAACATCATGGAGAATGAAGGAAAACAAATACGAGAAAGAGAAAGCAAACAAAAAATTAAGAATAGTAAAGAAACAAACAAAAATATAGCAGAAAAAAAAATGAAAAGAAATTAAATCGAGCAATATAAATAAATGAATAATAAGAAAATATTAAAACAAATTAGAAAAAAAAATAGAAAATTAGAAAAAAAAAATCAAAGGTAGTTTTTTTTTAATTATCATATTGTCCCAAGCAAGATAGTTTACTGCCACTGTTTCTTCAGGGTGTTACATAGAAGGAAAGTTATGAGAAAGAGTGACAGGTTATAAGGTGTATCAGGAAGTGGGTAAGGGAAGGATGAGAATACTGATAAGTGTAAAGTGGATGAAGAAAGGATCATGGGAGAGAGGATGCTGGTTAGTGAAATAGGAGATGACTTTTAATAATAATCATATCGCCCCAAGCAAGACATTTTAGCTATTCAGGAGTTTGCATAAAAGGAAAGTTATAAGAGTAACAGGTTATGGGGGTGTCAGGAAGTGAGCAAGAGAAGGATGAGAATACTGATAAGAGTGACGTGGATGGAGAAAGGAGCATGAGAGAGAGAGAGAGAGAGAGAGGATGCAGGTTAGTGAGATAGAACATGACTATCGCCCCAAACAAGTCATTTTCTGCCACTGTTTTGCAGGGAATTACATAGAAGAAAAGTTATGAGGAAGAGTGACAGGTTATACATGTTGTCATGAAGTGGGTAAGAGAATGATAAGAATACTGATGAGAGTGGAGTGAACGTAGACTGAAGCATGAGAAAGGGGACGCAGGTTAGTGAGACAGGAGATGACTATTGACTTTACATTAAAATTCTTGGAGATTGTAGCTGTCGGGGAAGCAAGCGAACGGAAGGGAATTCCACAGGCGGAAATTGAGAGAAAAAAAGCTGTTGGAGTAGAATTTTCTTTTACATCTTATTGGTTTCACAGTAAAAGGGCGTGACCTAGTTGTTAATCTTGTTTCTCGAGTAAATTCATGCATAGTGTGCACCAGGGAGCTGATCAACAGAATATGAATTTTGATTGCATCCAGCTATGTAAAAAAAATAAGATTTTGAAACCTGATGGCATGTTTAAATTCAGGCAGTCTAGACACAAAGTATAGCAGCTCAGTATTTCAGGGTATGACGATAAAATAGATCAGGCAGTAACACATTCGAAGTATGGAACAGAAATCTAAGAAGAACGTGAATATAACTCGACTGGAATTCGAACTCGGCTATCTTAGTTCTCATTCTGAATTATATTGCGCATCCAGTATGCAGTTTCTCGTTTCTGCGGTAAACTGATCGCCACGCCTGCTATTTAACCCACAGCTGGGAGTAGAAAAAGAGATAAATTATAGCTATAATATTTGCGTGTAAATTATGTTTCCAATGTTATTTGCGTGCAAATCAATGTAACGAACTTAACTTGAAATTCGAACTCGGATCTCTGATTTCTTTTTTCCGAGCCGGTAACCATTAAACCACAACGCAATTCTTACACCTAACAAATGTTTCTGCAATTCTATGGAAAATAATATCCGTCTCTGTTACTCGCATCAATTGACAGCTATGCAGAAATCCAGGAATATTTTAAGTGGTTTAATAAAAGGACATGTAATACAACATCAAAATCTGAAGCAGCATTGAAATCTAAATCTAATCTAAACTTGTTTATAAATGGAACTTTGTCTGTGTTTGTGTGTGTCCGTTAACTACAGACTCCAAAACGGCTGAACCGATATTCTTAAAAAATTACACAGTTGTACTATAAGCATCTGCGAGTGTTCTTAGCTAAGTTTTGTGTCGAAGTACCCCCGATAAATATCAAAAATCGATAATAGAAAAAATCGTGTTATAGAAAGAATGGTCCGATTTTAATCAAATTTGATACACTCATAGACAAAGACATGAGAAACGATATTCAGAAGTTTCAAGATTGCAGTTCTTACAATAGTGCAGAAAATTTGATATCGATAGTAGGAGATCAAACTTTGACTTACATCCATTCATTTTTCTTTCAGTCTACGGTTTCGCTTTAACTGGCAACAACTATTGCTTTTTAGTCTTTCGTGCCAACGTCTAAAGAGTCTGAGCTCCAGGACCATGGATCAGTTTTAAAGCTTTCATAACACCCGAGCAACTAGTAAATAGTGTAAATAGTAACACTACCTCATATAAAAAATATGGACAGTTGTTGAAGGAGTGAATATGGCAATAAAGATGAGGGTAATAGTCCGATCAATGTAAATAGTGTAAATAGTTACAATACCTCATCTCAGAAATAGAGACAGATGTTGAAGGTGAATATTGCAATAAAGATGAGGACAACAGTCCAAACAATGTAAATAGAGTAAATAATTACAATACGTCATCTAAGGAATATGGACAGATGTTGAAGGAGTGAATATGGCAATAAAGATGAGGACAACAGTCCAAACAATATAAACAGTGCAAATAGTTACAATGCCTCATCTCAGAAATAGAGAGAGATGTTGAAGGTGAATATTGCAATAAAGATGAGGACAACAGTCCAAACAATGTAAATAGTGTAAATAGTTACAATGCCTCATCTCAGAAATAGAGACAGATGTTGAAGGTGAATATTGCAATAAAGATGAGGACAACAGTCCAAACAATGTAAATTGTGTAAATAGTTACAATACCTCATCTCAGAAATAGAGACAGATGTTGAAGGTGAATATTGCAATAAAGATGAGGACAACAGTCCAAACAATGTAAATAGAGTAAATAATTACAATACGTCATCTAAGGAATATGGACAGATGTTGAAGGAGTGAATATGGCAATAAAGATGAGGACAACAGTCCAAACAATATAAACAGTGCAAATAGTTACAATGCCTCATCTCAGAAATAGAGAGAGATGTTGAAGGTGAATATTGCAATAAAGATGAGGACAACAGTCCGAACAATGTAAATAGTGCAAAAAGTTACAATGCCTCATCTAAGAAATAGAGACAGATGTTGAAGGAGTGAATATGGCAATAAAGATGAGAACAACAGTCCAAAAAATGTAAATAGTTACAATATCCCATCTCAGAAATATAGTCTGTTGGGGAATGTAACTGTCTGGTGAGCGTATTAAAGTCCATGGAAAATATGACACCGAAGCATGAAGGCGCATATATGTACTAGAAGATATCTTCCTGTAACTAAAATACATATTAACTCGTCTTCTGATATATTAGAGACCCTATTGCATAAGAATCCTGATGGAGCAATAGATAGCGTTTTGGACTGAGGAATCGAAGTGATGAATGCTCTTAAAATAACTGATATTCAGAATTTTTGTAGCTAAAACCAACATCAAAACTTTCGGGCAAGAACAGAAATTCCCAGTGAAACTATTTTCCTTGGTTGCATACTGTCTTTTTTTTTTTTGTGGAGTAGTTTTCGCACTGAAGGTTATACTCGGGCTATGTCGGTTGCTAATCGACTTAACGAACACAAAATGTTAGGAACTTTATAACCTTCCACTGAAAGATGACTTATTATCCGGCTAAATGCCAACTAATATCAACTGCCTAGTAGTTCTACTGAACTCCAATAAAACTCTTAACTTTTATTAATATAGGAGGGAGAGACCATTATCTGAGTAATATGTGTGTTTCCTCATAACACTATTCAACCGCTATAGCCCATAGTAGTCACTTATCCCGGTTATGCAATTGTCACACGTCCAATTGTAACAGGCGTCTTTTTGCCACCGCTCGTAATGGATAGAAACGAGTGAAAATAACAAGGTAAATTCACGGTTCCGGGAGAGAATGAAATCCCGTATCGCCTTCCCAATGTTTCTTTGTTTCTATAAACCTTCCCCGTCTCTGAATGCACTGAACAAGAACAAATTGATCGTCTCTCATCTCTTCAATCTGCATTGTTGTGTTTTCTTCAGTAAAATCAGATTACTTTTCCTGGAAATTCTTTCCAAATCCCCTCCGCATTCATGTGGAGAATCTGTTTACCACTAAAACAGCGTCAATAATAAGCGACATGCACATAACCTCGTCAATGCTTTCTGCAAGAATTTCTAAACTACTTCACCAAAAGTCTTACAGATTCGATGGCATCCCTGAAAATTGCTGAACAGATTCTTGTCCACTTCAAACTTTAAAGCAAATATCTCGTTATTTCTTGCTCTGTAGTCCCAGTCTTTAAGAATTCTGGGGAACCATCTAACTCTTTGAATTATCCCACCATTAGCCTCTTGGAATTCAAAAGACGTTTATTTGTCTTTCATAGACTATGCAAAGGCACTCAACAAAGTACGCCACAAAGACTTGACAGATATTCTCAGCAACCTTGATATATTCGGCAAAATATTTTCAGTAATCAAGAACCTATACTGGCAGAAACCCGCCTGCATACAGAGAGGAATCGATTTCAGTAGGTATCCAAAGATAGAAAGACTTATAAGACAAGGATGTGTCTTCTCACCAGAACTATTCAAACTATACAGTGATGCAATTTTAAAAGCTCCTGTCACTAACCCATCTTGGCTTCCACAATCTGAACAATATAATTTTTTTTTTTAATCATCTCACCCCAAGCAAGGCATTCCACTGCCACTATTGCGCATGGGGCTACATAGGGGAAGGTAAAGAGAAGTAGTGGTTAGATATAGGGAATGTCAGGAGGAAGGTAACAGATGAGTAAGGATACCGAGGATGAGGGTTGGGCAGATGGGAAGAGTGTTTGATAGAATGGGAGCAGGTTAGTGTGTTGGGAGGTGTATATTGACCATACATTTAAACTCCTGGAGATTGTAGCCGTCGGGGAAGCAATCGTTTGGAAGAGAATTCTACAGTCGGGAAGTGCGAGGAAAGAAACTGTTGGAGTAGAAGTTACGGCTGCATTTTATCGGTTTCACTGTAAAAGGGTGGGATCTAGTTGCTAATCTAGTATCTCGTTCAAATTCGTATTTAGGGGGCACCAGTGATTTAAGTTCATCGGAGCAGAAGCCGTGAAAGTATTTATAGAAAATACGCAGATGACACAGTAATATAAGACGTCCTGCACATCTTAGCTATAGATATTGAAAAAAAAGAAATGATTACATATAAGCTATAAGAAAAGAAAATGCATGATCATAAAAAAATAGGATCCCATAATGCCAACTACAGGCTTGGGAATAATAAAATCAAGCTGGTAGAGAATTTTAAATATCTAGTCAGTGTTCTAAAAGGGCACTGAGTTCCGAAAAAGTATGCCCAGGTATTTAAAATTCCAAGAATGCATTCCCAAATCTGTGTAGAGTATTAAGAGACAGAAAAATATCGCTGGAATCAAAGAGTTAGTCAGTCATTTATATGCTATACGTGATACACCCTTAGGCGATCATTTATCTTTCGAGACATGATAACTAGACAGAAAATTTCCTGCGGTCGGTTGCCAGTAGTTTTTTAGGTAGACCGGTTACCAACCAAGGCTATAGGAACCAATCTGTTCTGCTGTTCAACTCATAGCTGAAGGGTTAAGATATCGATTAATACATTTCCCAATTGTGCCATTTTACTGTAGTAATGTATTTTTATATTTGTCATATTGTTTATTTGGGGTTTCACTATTCACACACAGTTGGGACCCTAACAAGTACTTACTACCCAAGGTCAGTGTGGACTTGGGAACAACAGTAAGTAAGGTTGCAGTTCTTACAATGGTGCAGAAAATCAATAATATATATATATATATATATATGAAAGGCAAGATGTTTGTGTGTGTGTCTGTTTATCTGCCTGTATGTCTGTATTTTTTTCAGCCCTTTTATTTTAGTTTTTGCTTCGGGTTTGGCTCTAAGTAGGTATAATTGTAGTTCTTAGTCTCAGCCATGATACCATTTACTCAGAGGACTTATTTAGCCTTCAAAATTCAGTTTACGACGAAAAAAATTAATTTGATATCGATACCAAGAAATCAAAATTTGAATAACATCCATTCATTTTTCTTTCAGTCTACGGTTTCACTTCAACTGGAAACAACTATTGTTTTTTTAGTCTTTCGTGCCAATGTCCAAAGAGTCTGAGCTCCAGGATCATGGATTAGTTTTCATTACACCCGAGCAACGCCAGGATATACTGCTACAATATATATATATATATATATATATATATATAAGATTGGTAAATTGTCGCAATTATTTTATATTTCAAATATTCTTTAGGATGAGTCTGAGCTCCAGGAACATGGATTAGTTTTAAAGCTTTCATTACACCCGGGCAACGCCAGGATATACTGCTAGTAAATAATAACAAAAAAAGATATAGAGATAGAAAGTGTAAGTTATATTTAACAGAAAATATACAAACTGGAACACGATTTTGTCAAGTCAGGAATACTAGGAATACTGTTAGTAGGAATCAATATATAGAATCTTGTAGTGAAGAAGTAAGCCCGGGTAATGAGTCTATATTCTTACTGACCAACTAGCGGCGGTACAACTACTCAACCCAATTCCACTCAACTCCACTCAACTTATCCCCTGCTACACACTGCCGTTCCCTGTATGGGCAGGATTATATGTACACATCAGGCGAGTCCATTCTTGTGTGCAAAAAATGGTGCTCCCCATCACTTACCTGAAAAAGATGGTAGCATTCAACGGCTAAATCGTTGTGAATATGATAATAAAAATAAGGACAGTAATTCTACTATAAATTGTACGGTTGGTGATTTTATCGTTTGTAATTGTACAATAAATGCATATTTCTGGTTTGTTTTTTCTTTATGCTGTTCACTATTTTCCCATTGCTGGGCCTGTAACAGGTATTAAAACATCGAGCCAGCTGAACTTGGAAACAACACAATTCTTCTTCTATGTGCCTTGTCTGTTCAGGACGTAGGTGATCATGGCCTTCCACGTCTCCCTATCCCTGGTGGCTCTTAGCACGCTTTCTCCTGTTGCACCATCCAAACCCCGTACTGTCATCCACCTGCTCAAGCCCATAAATCTAGAATATAAATGTAGAGAAACTAGCATGGCCACAAAATGAGGAATCAGTTTATATATTGATTATAATATAGAACTGATCCCCCATTTTATATCCACATTATAATTTCTTATAAACAGTTGGCATATATATTCTTCTTCTATCTTCCCTGTCGCTTCAGGACGTAGGCGATCATGGCTTTCCACGTTTCTCTATCCCTGGTGACTCTTAGCACGCCTTCTCCAGTTACACCATTACAACCCTCGTTCCATCATTCACCTGATTAGGTTTTTCAAATATGTTATCCGTTGCTTTTCCCTGTCTCTCCTTCCCTGTATCTCGCCTGTTAGTATCATGTTCGCCAAGCTCGCCTTCCTCGTTGCATGTCTCAGAAACTTCAGCTGTCTCTTCCTGAGGTTCAGTATTAATTTCCTTTTAGTTTCCATCATTTCTAAGACCTGATCATTGCACACATGCTCGATCCATGATATTCGCAGCATCCAGCTGTAGAACCACATTCCAATTGCTTCAAGTTTTTCTTTATCTTTGATGATATTCTCTAGCATTCACTGCTATATTTAAAAAAAGACATCACATATCAATCCAGTACTCTCTTCTTTGTTTCTAGCGAAATTCACCTGTTTCTTAATACATTACTCAACTCCTGGAATGCTTCTTTCGCCATGCCAATTCGTCTTCGGATCTTTGTGTCGCACTTTCCGTCTTCTGTTATAACACTTCCCAGTTATTTAAGTTTTTGTACCTGCTTGATTCTAGTATCCTCGACCTGTATTTGGCATATTGGGCTGCCCGTTTTACTGAAGACCATGCATTCGGTTTTCTTAGGAGGTTGTTTAACGGTTTTTTTAATCGTTTCATCCTAAGCTTGAACGTACCGCCACTGATGTGCAGGTGACTACATGAGAGAGTTTAAGTTTTAGGCAGGAGGGGAGTGAAGAGAAGGCGAACCAGTTACAGGGGGTAGCAGAGAAAGGGTAAGAGTAGGATGAGAACAAAGGAGAAGACAATTGCAAAGGAAGAGAGAAAGAAAAAGAACAAGATACACTGTGTGATGTAGAAAGGACTGGAGTCAAGAGGATAAGAGATGGGAATTGACATTGCATTTAAATTCCTGGAGGTTGTAGCCGTCAGGAAAGCAATTATATGAAAAGGGATTTCCATAGGCAGGAAGTGCGAGAAAAGAAGCTGATGGAGTAGAACTGTTGCCTGTATTTGGTTGATTTAACTGTAAAAGAGTGAGACCTTGTTGCCAGTCTGGTTGCCCGAGTAAATTCTTGTGGAGGGGCACCAGTGACCTAAGCTCGTCGGAAAAGAAGCAATGAAAATATTTGTAGAAAAGACAGAGGGAAGCAACATCCTGCCGATGAGAAAATGGTTGGAGTCGGGCTACCAGGTCGGGACTAAACACATTACAGATTCTCCTTCGAAAACTGTAGAGAACTGCTGAGATGAACAGTAGAGACGCCCGACCAGATATGACCAAAGTATTCTATGCATCTAAATATTTTGCTATCGGATGTTGTAAATAAGCATACTCAAAAATAGTTATAATAAAAAAAAAACACAGATGAGAAAACTATCCGAATATAGACGGTTATTAATTAGCCATTCTTTTTTTTTTTTTAATTTTCAACCTTGCCTAAGAATTGCTTTAGTTTTTTTTTCTTAGTTTTCTGTCAAGCCGGTGTTATCTGCTCATTTTCCGTCTTAAAGATTCTGTTGGCCGATATTAGATTCTATAGCGTAGGACTGTTTTTTTTTCTTTTCGCTTTAGAATGAATAATTTTTGCCTTTGATTATTACAACGAGAAGGGATAATATTCCGCAATGCATATCTGATAACTGAACCCTTGCTGATAAATCGAATACTGATTAGCCATCTATCCAATCTTCTTGGAGATCAGGCCTACCATTATGAATCCTTTCAAGAAAAAATAAATAAAACGCCCAGATTACAGATGGTCTAAAAAATGTTGATAAAACAAAGGAAAGAATAAAAAACGAAAGAGAAAATAATAAGAAAAATATAAAAAAAAGCGGGTAAATGAGAGAAAATGAAAGAGATGGCAATGAAATCTAAAAAATATAAAATGTCGAAAAAAACGAAAGGAAGAATCTAAAATTAGAAAAACAGAGAGAAGCAAAAGAATGGAAATTATAAGAAAGAAAGAAAGAAAGAAAGAAAGAAAGATTGAATGAATGAAAGAAAGATTGAAATATATTAAGAAAGAAAGACAGGAGATTGAAATAAAGAAAGACAGGGGATTGAAAGAAAGAAAGAAAGAAAGAAAGAAAGAAAGAAAGAAAGAAAGAAAGAAAGATCAAAATATAGTAAGAAAGAAATACAGGGGATTGAAAGAAAGAAAAAGGAAGAAAGAAAGAAATATTGAATGAAAGAAAGATTGAAATATATTAAGAAAGAAAAACAGGGGATTGAAAGAAAGAAAGAAAGAAAGAAAGAAAGAAAGAAAGAAAGAAAGAAATATTGAATGAAAGAAAGATTGAAATATATTAAGAAAGAAAGACAGGAGATTGAAATAAAGAAAGACAGGGGATTGAAAGAAAGAAAGAAAGAAAGAAAGAAAGAAAGAAAGAAAGAAAGAAAGAAAGATTGAATGAAAGAAAGATCAAAATATAGTAAGAAAGAAATACAGGGGATTGAAAGAAAGATAAGAAAGAAAGAAAGAAAGAAAGAAAGAAATATTGAATGAAAGAAAGATTGAAATATATTAAGAAAGAAAAACAGGGGATTGAAAGAAAGAAAGAAAGAAAGAAAGAAAGAAAGAAAGAAAGAAAGAAAGAAAGAAATATTGAATGAAAGAAAGATCAAAATATAGTAAGAAAGAAATACAGGGGATTGAAAGAAAGAAAAAGAAAGAAAGAAATATTGAAAGAAAGAAAGAAAGAAAATAGCAAAAAACAAAAGAAAAAGTTATAGAAAGGAAGATATAAAATAAAAATAAGAGAATAAAAAATAGAAAAATAAATAAAAAATGAGCGAAAAAACAAAAAAGAAACAGAGAAATAGAAAGAAAAATGTAAAAGAAAATATAAAAAAAATAGATATAAGAAGAACGAAAGAAAATGAACGAAATACATATAGAAAGAAAACGAAAAAGTAAAGTATGAAGAGAAATATAAAATGAAAGATAACAAAAAATGGCTAGAAAATGAAAGAAAATGAACGAAAAGAAAAACGAAATAAAAAAGAATTGGAAAGAAAAATGAAAAATGGAAGATAAAAAAAGAATGAAAGAGAAACAGAAAAAAGTATAAAACGAACAATAAAGAAAACATAAAATATATAGTAAAAGAAAGAATGAAAATGAATGAAAGAGCAAAAGAAAAAGAGAAATAAAAAAAAAATTCCAAATGAAAGATAAAAAAAGTAAATATGAAATGAAAGAAAAGAAAAAAGAAAATAGATAGAAAAAGCAAAAAGCAGAAATGTGAAAAACAAAAAAGGAAACAGATAAAAATAGAATGAAAATGTAGTAAAATGAAAGAAAAAGAAAATAAAAATTAGATTGAATGACTAAAAATGAACGATAAAAAGAAAAGAAAGAAAAATCAGATATAGAAAAAGAGTACAATGAAAGTTAAAGACAAAGAAAAAAGGTAGAAAAAGAAACAAAGAGGAAAGACTTATCTTAAGCAAGCATTCGCCCACCTGTGTAAAATAAAGGAAAGAAACAGAAAAAACATCGACGAAAGGAAGACAAAATTGATTTACTACAGCGCATCAAACATTCAACAATTATTTAAAACCATAAAATATGTTTTTGAGTTTGTAAGAATTTTGGGAAAAATGAGTAGTTATACAAGTCTTACTAATTACCCCATAGAATAAGTGGGTTTTTCACTTTCCTAAAGGTATTCGTGCATACATATAAGAAACCCAAATAGAATTGAAACTCGGCCCACTGATGAAAAATCCGTGGAATTACGCTTTACACACCCAACACATATGAGTTTACTATACATGGTATTCACAAGCGATCACCCATCAAAGTACTGACCAGGATCAACGTTGCTTAACTTCGATCGAGTTTTAAGAATAATGAAAACCAAAATGACATTTTTAATTTTTTTTTTATATTCATATTGAGATGTGCGATCTAGTGCAGAAGATCTAGACTCGGAACAAGAAATCGGAGAGACGAGTTCGAATTCTAGTTGAATTCCTTGCATTCACTTACGCACAAATACCCTTGGGAAAGGTATTAATCCGTTTCTTCGCTCCAGTTATAGGTTACATGATCGGACAGATTGGGCTTCTAAAGCCTTGACTGGCAACCGGTCTACCGCAGAAAGCAATGGCAACCTACTGCAGGATAACCTTCTGCCCAGTCAGTCATGTCTCTTTCGAGACATGATCGCCCAAAGCGTGTATCACGTATGGCACTTAACTGACTGACTAAATATAATAGTTGAAAACATCATTCAGGCTTCTACTGGGCATAAAATGGGGGATCGATTTCTTATTGTTTTGAAGTAATAAACTGATCCCCCACTAATTACTACATAATAATATAGTACATCACTTCCCCCATCTAGTTATGAGTCAAATAATAAGACAGATTAGGTTCTATAGCCTTAGTCGTCAACCAGTCTACCGCAGAAAGCAATGGCAACCTACTGCAGGATAACCTTCTGCCCAGTCAGTCATGTCTCTTTCGAGACATGATCGCCCAAAGCGTGTATCACGTATGGCACTTAACTGACTGACTGAATAATATCGGCCCAAGCAAGGCATTTTACTGCCACTGATTTACAGGGGGTTACATAGGAGGAAAGTTATGAGAAAGAGTGACAGGTTACAGGGGGTGTCAAGAAGTGAGTAAGAGAAGGATGAGAATACTGATAAGAGTAGAGTGGGTGGAGAAAGTAGCATGAGAGACAGAATGCCCGTTAGTGACATAGGAAATGACTAGTGACTTTACATTTAAACTCCTGGTGATTGTAGCAGTGGGGGTAGAAAGTAAACGAAAGGGGATTCCACAAACAGGAAGCACTAGAAAAAAAGCTGATGAAGTAGAATTTGCGTTTACATTTTATTGGTTTCACAGTAAAAGGGTAGGACCTAATTGCTAATCTTGTGGCTCGAGTAAATTCATACACAGGGGGCACCAGAGAGCTAAGTTCATAGGAGCAGAAGTCGTGAAAGTATTTGTAGGAGAGACACAGGGAAGCCACATTGCGCTGGTGAGAAAGTAACTGTATCTGACCTGCTAAGGCGGGATCGATCACATTAAAGATTCTCTGTTGGATTTTGTCAATAAACCATTAGTGGATAGCAGTATTCAATAATATGGCAGCAGTATTCAATGCACAGCCGGATGGTACATTTATATATGTGCAGGATGGTTTCAGACTGGAAAAACTTCCACGCCCTGCACAGTGGACCGACCGTTTTAGTAGCGGGTTTAGCTATGGATTCGATATAGTCATTTCACTTGAGGTCCGTTGTGAGAGTTAACCCAAGAAGACAAAGTTCAAATTATAGGCTAGACAAAATGAGAAAAAGGACTTAAAGAGTGGGTACAAGTTTAAGTTCGATTTGGGTTGGGTTCGATATATTCATTTACCATGTAAAATCCCTTGGGAAACATATAAATCTACCTCTTCTCCGGCCTACCTACTGGTCAAGAAGTAAGACCTGTATCGTCAAACCATTATTATTCACGCCTAAAATAGTATTGCTTAAAAATATTTAGATTACGTCATTACATCTATATATATATATATATATATATATATATATATATATATATATATATATAAAGCAACATGTTTGTATGTCACTCTGTTTCTCTGTCTGTTTGTCCTTTATAAGAATCCACAATTTTAATCCGATTCTCACCAAACTTCACACAAATATTCTTAGGCTTCCGGTTAGGTCATGGGTTTCTTACTTTGTCCGATTTCCCTCCGATATCGGAATCAGGTCTGATCAACATCAGGATTTCAGTTCTTTTATCGTGGTTCTTGCTGCAGAATTTGCTCTAACTTGGTAAAATTATAGTTTTTAGTCTCAAACATTAGTAGAACTTCTCAGACGACTTATTTTCTCCGATATTGGAAATCTATAGAATCTGATCAAAAACCGATATTCAGCCATCAATATGGCTCATTTTCTCCAATTTTACTCCCGATGGGTACGATAAGTTTTCATGGACTTACTTAGGTTAGTTTATCCTTGGATGACTTATTTGACTCCGATATTGGAAATCGATACCCCGATATACTGTCGGGTCTGATCAAAATCAGGCTTTCAGCTCTTTTATTTTGTTTTTTTCTTCGGGCTTTGCTTTGTCGTTCTTAGTCTCGGCCATGATACCATTTGCTCAGAGGACTTATTTGGCCTTCAAAATTCAATTTGCGACGGAAAACGTTTTGACATCAAAACTGGAAATCAAAATTTGACTTACATCCATTTTTAGTAAGTTCTACGGCTTCGAGATCAACATTTCAATAACCTACATTTTCCTGCCAACGTCCAAAGAGTCTGAGCTCCAGGACCATGGATTAACTTTAACGCTTTCATTATACCCGAGCAACGACGGGCCAAACTGCTAGTAACTCAGATAGGCGTTGATATGTCGCTAAACAAAAGCAACCAGCCTCTGCTAGACGAATAGATGTTTAGGATTTCTAGTCGTAATGTTATTACATAGCAATGCAGCACTTTTCTCTTTTTTTCTAAAAAAAAATTTATATGTGTCTTTGAAGTATGTAAAATAAGGAATTTATTTACAAATTTACGTATTCGAAGTTTCAGTAGCTTGTTTCTGGTAAAGTAATCAAAAGTTAATGGCAACCTACTGAGGGAAAATATTCTTCCATTCAGATTACGAGACATGATCGCCCAAGCATGTAACACATATAGCACTTAATTGACAGAATCGAACATTAAAGATTTGTTGTTTCTATGAATTTTCAAGAAAAGATGTTCCTATTAAATCATCGGACACGAAATAATATTTCGAAATTATCATCATTTATCCATCCCCCCCATTGGTGCATAGGGTAGCAACTTTTGTTGCTGTTTCTGTAACGAACTGTTTTTTTTTACGGGGCAGGGTTGTTAGCTCTGCACCCAACCCCCAAACCTGGAGGACCGGTGGACCATTCTTGGTTCTTACGTTTACAGCACCTAGTATTTCCAAATGGTCACCCATTTAAGTACTGACCAGGCTCGATGTTGCTTAACTTCGGTGATCGAACGGAAACCGGTGCATTCAACACCATATAGCCGTAGACAATATTCCGAAATATTCAAATCAAATTGAGAGTGTTCGTTTTTCACATAAAAGTTATACGGTTGTATTCAACGTGAATATAAAGATACATTTTAAAGTACTTAGCTTACGGGTTGAATAGATTTTTTTGAAATTCGCCTGCTCTCTTTAAAGGCAGGTAAGGTATAAAATTGTAATTTGACACAGGCGTTTTTCAGTCGCGTCTCTCTCTCTCTCTCTCTCTCTCTCTCTCTCTCTCTCTCTCTCTCTCTCTCTCTGGTTGATTCATCTTTATCCCCTTATTTACTTCAAAAAGCGATTTAACATCGGGTCGTTACATTTTTCAGTTTGTATTCTGCTCCCTTTTTTATTGGTCAAAGTAAATTTTAACGTAGACTCGTTAAACTTTGTTTTTGTCTTTTCTTCAGCCCGGAGACAATCTCTTTTCTATTTGTTAAGAAAAAAATATTTCGCATAGGCTCGCGAATTTGAAAACTGTTAAGAAAAAAGAATTATTTTTATTTCGTATTCACAACATCTTAATCTCTTATTTAATTTTTTTGAAGGCATCATTCGCTATTCAAATACGCCTTCGGATTTCGTTTTAAAGTTTTCGAATGAATACGTTTTTTACTGGCTTTGTTCTAACGACCCTTGCTATCAACCATAGCTTTTAACTTCTTCCTCGGTGAGAATTAGAATTAATTATTGTTTCAAATCGATAGAAGGTTGATGAATGCTACAAGCCTACGTGTAATGTTGTAAAATATGGAAGCACAAAAACGAAAACGCGTTTACAAAACTGGATCACATCAAGGGAATGCAAAACTGTTGTAATCTGGAATTAAGCAAACGGAATCAACGTTTCAGCTGTTGTTTCAGCACGGAAGAAGCGTGTCGGCCATTTTGTTACGTATAAATAAATAAAAAAGCGGGAGTATTACTTCTGCAGTTAAGAAGTCATGAAACTAATACTGACGTTATCTGACTTTCACTTTTTTTTACTATCAGACGTGCGCAGTTGGTAGGTAGATTTTCTTTCTTTGTTCATTACACCCGAGCAACGCCGGGTAATACTGCTAGTGTATATATATATATATATATATATATATATATATATATATATATATATATATCTGCGATTCGTAAATTGTCGCAATTATTTTATTATTTCAAATATTCTTTAGGCTGAGTCTGAGCTCCAGGACCGTGGATTAGTTTTAAAGCTTTCATTACACCCGAGCAACGCCGGGCTATACTGCTAGTATAATAAAGTTTCATCTTATTATTGCTTTATGAAACATTGTTTTCAATTTCTTTTGCTTTTCTGGTCAAACCAGTATCTTTATTGCATTTTGGTAAATGTGTATTATATCTTCATTTATTTTAAACATTGGTAATATTTTAGGAGTTTTTTGTAATGTAAAAGTTTTAATTTTTTGTCTAAAAACCAGTTGTTAAGTTAATTTTATTTTTTGAAACTTTACTTGTCTAATCTTTTGTGTTTTGATATTAATTTTTTGTATTTTTCTTTTCAGTCCTTGTTTTACTTCAGCTATTTGTAGGCTTTGGCCGACATCTTTATTTTACTATTTCTTTTTAATCTGACAATGTTTTAAAAGACTTGTAGCGGATCAAAAATTAATTAAAATCAACAGTCTTCTTCACTTTTACAAAAATTCACAATGACGTGTGAAATCCTCGGTTTTTACAAATAGAAAAAGGATTGACCATGTTGTTAAAGAAAAAAAACGAACCCAGATTTTGCAAGTAGGTGTTAAAATGATTTTTGACCAATGGAAGCGACTTGCAAGACTTGAGTACTTAGCAATCCAGTGCTTAATTCAAAAAGACTACATAAATGACATCGGCGTCGGTCAAGAGTCAGAGATGGGAGCAGAGATGGGAGCAGCATCTAAAATGTAACTTCATGCTTCAAGCGACCTGGACATTGTCCTCTTTCCCTTTCTCCTTATCTATTTCAACAATTACTACTAGAACATTTTGTACGAAATCTTGATACATTCACTTTCTCAGTGAATATTAATTTCTGCGAATTTTTGTTATTCGTCCTTTAATAAATTTGTATTTTAAAATGCAAAATGTATATATTATTCTTCTTACGCTATTCCACACAATTCCACATATTCCAACCTGCCGACAACCAACCTTCTGATGATAATAAATCAGCATAAGTCCTGTGAGCTCTAAGGAGTTCGTTTAAGTCTGATACAAGGCCAAATCAAAGAAAAAATTAAGCAGCTCCCTACACAACAGATTACTGTTTATAGTTATATATTATTTTAGTTCATAATCTACTTTTTATTTCACTTTCTTATTAAAAAAGATCTTCATTTGGACTATTTCCTGTTTGATTATTTTCATTCAACATTTAATTTTTTTTTCTCCACCAGAAGTAACTCTTACTTTTTTCAGACTACTGTTCAGATTTAATTCTTGTTTTCACTGAAATTGTTTTTCGTCTCCAGGGGAATTGTCATTTTTTAATAAATACCGTGGTTTTATTTTAAATCCTTCACGTTAATCCTTAGAATATTTCAATCTAAACTTATAAATGGAACTTTGTCTGTGTGTGTATGTCTGTTTGTGTGTGTCCGTTGCCTATAGACTCCGAAACGGCTAAACCGATTCTCTTGAATATTTACACAGTTGTACTATAAGCGTCTGCGAGTGTTCTTAGCTAGGTTTTGTGTTGAGGTAACCCCGATAAATATCGAAATGAGATAATCAAAAAAATCGGGTTATAGAAGGAGTGGTCCGATTTTAATCAAATTTGATACACTCAGAGACAAAGGGATAAGAAACTGTATTCAGAAGTTTCAAGGTTGTAGTTGTTACAATAGTGCAGAAAATCAATTATATAAATATATATATATATATATATATATATATATATATATATATATATATAAAAGGCAAGATGTTTGTGTGTGTCTGTTTATCTGCCTGTATGTCTGTATTTTTTCAGCCCTTTTATTTTACTTTTTACTTTGTGTTTGGCTCTAAGTAAGTATAATTGTAGTTCTTAGTCTCAGCTAAATAAGTCAGAGGACTTATTTAGCCTTCAAAATTGAGTTTACCATGAAAAAAAAATTAATATGACATCGATACCTGGAAATCAAAATTTGACTTACATCCATTCATTTTTCTTTCAGTATACGGTTTCGCTTTAACTGGAAACAACTATTGCTATTTAGTCTTTCATTCCAATGTCCAAAGCGTCTTAGCTACAAGACCAGGGATTAGTTTTCAAGCTTTCATTACACTCGAGCAACGCCGGGGTATACTGCTAGTATATATATATATATATATATATATATATATATATATATATATTATCTGCGATTCGTTAATTGTCGCAATTATTTTATTATTTCAAATATTCTTTAGGCTGAGTCTGAGCTCCAGGACCGTGGATTAGTTTTAAAGCTTTCATTATACCCAAACAACGCCGGGCTATACTGCTAGTATAATAAAGTTTCATCTTATTATTGCTTTATGAAACATTGTTTTCAATTTCTTTTGCTTTTCTGGTCAAACCAGTATCTTTATCGCATTTTGGTAAATGTGTATTATATCTTCATTTATTTTAAACATTGCTGGCAATATTTTAGGAGTTTAAACAAATTTTAATTTCTATATATTAATAACTGAACTTTTATACTTTCTTTCTTAAATCAGTTCTTTTATTGCATTTGAATTTCGTACTATTAATTGTTATTTTTTCTCTACGTTCTATAGGATGTGCGTTGTGGCGCAAAGAAAGTGTACTAAGCAAATAAAGACAATTTAGAAACGAATATTGTCAAGATTCGTGGTGGACAAGCGCATGCCCAAAACTTATTGCTGTATTTTTTTTTTTAATCATTTCACCCCGAGCAAGGCGGAAACGCCACTGATATGCAGGGGGCTACATAAATGTAAAAAGATTAATTAGAAAAGAGTGAGGAGTACAAACTAGTTAGAAAGGAACAATAGAAAGCTGAGAAAGCAGGTGCGATGACAGATACATAGGTGGAGAGAAAGGGAAGGTTATACGGGGGTGGGGAGAGAGCTAGAGTCCAGTGGTTAGTAGATTATCGACTTTGCATTTAAATTTCTGGAGGTTGTAGCCGTCAGGAAAGCAAGAATACGGGAGCGAGTTCCACAGGCGGGAAGTGCGAGAGAAGAAGCTGCAGGAGTAGAATTGTCGTCTGCATTTGGCTAACCTGACTGTGAATGGGTGGGACCCAGTTGCCAGTCTGGTTGCACGAGTAAACACCTGTTGAGGAGACATCTGTGTCTTAAGTTCTTCTGAGCAGAAGCCATGAAAGTATTTAGAGAGTTCTGGATGTTACCATATAGGATAGGGCCCATCGTCACACTGCACTTTATACGCCCAATAACCATGCGAAGAAACCTGATTTGTTTTGGAAATTTCTTTGTCATCGAGGCCAGTTCTTTATGTATAATGTCGTACCGCCTTTAGGTAAAGGTAAGAATAATGCGTTCCTCTACTTACTAGGTGTTATGTGAGTCGTCATTTGGATGATACGACAGAAGAAATACAATCGGGACAAGAAGTTTATCTCTTCACAACTGATCTTTTTCTTTAGATATCAGCTTAAAATCAAGATATGAATGAAAAAAGAACGTTTCGCTTCATCAGAATTCAGCAAAAGGTTTTTGAGTCTTGCCGAGTAATAATAGCTGAATTAGAGTAGCATTTTGAAGCGGGTTAGTCATTAAGGATATTACGATATTAGACTTTATAGTAGTTTATCTGTTATAGTGAGGTGATTGTGTGTTGAAAGAGATTAGTTTGATTTGGTTTGGCCTTGTTAGATAGATGGGCCACTATAAGAGGGATATAAAACAAGAAAATCAAATTGTAAATTGAAACAACAAATTTGTATTCATATAAATCAATTAAAGTTTTTACAAATAAAAGTAATGTCTTTTGATTGATACAAGGTCGTTAAAATGTTCGTATTAGTACTTGCAAAAAAAGTTTATATGTACGTACGCAGGAACTTATGTGTGTATGTATGTGTGATCGTTATTGTTGGTAAAAGTGTCTTTGAAGTATTCTCTCAATCTTAAAGTGTTCCGTCCGGTTTATGAAGTATAAGAAAAGGCAGACGGGTGAACCGTGAGAATAAGGAGGTGAGAGAGAAAGATAGAGATGATAATATTAACGATCACTTGACGTTTGTCAAAGGTACGTGTTAATTACTTTTCGTCTTCTTTTCTCTCTGGTGACGGTCGAGCTTCCGTCTTTTATTTCCTTTTTGGGCGCAAAGGTTATTTGGAAATTTTGTTTCGGATGTTATTTTGGCTTTTCCATTAAACGACAAACAAACTTTGTGTAAGATCGTAAAAAGGTCCGTAAAAAAATGTTTCTGATAATTAAAGATTATTTGAATTTTTTATTTTTTAGATCTTTTTTACTTTTCTATTGGCCGAAAAACATTTCGCATCGAGGTGTGAAATTTAACGAGTTTTGTGTGTGTATTAAGCAGAATTTGTAAATTCGAGTAAAATCAATGAGTCGGTGTTTAGTATTTGAATATTTATATCTAGAACTTGTTTTGTTAACTACAAGTTTTCTGGAGGGTCATTGGCAACTTCAACTAAGATAGGTTTGTTTGGAATTTTTTAAAATTAATTTTGTCGAGTTAACTGATGTTTTGACGACATTGTAAGTATTGTGGGGTTATTACTAAGACAGTATTGTTTTGATTATTGTAAATAAAGGTTCTATTTTTTTATTGTAAATATTCCTTAGGGTTATACATTTTAAAAGGTATTATGTTATTTCCCCACCTTCAACACAAAAGCTGTACATATGATGACTAGTTAGAACTTCAAAAAGTTTCTAAGATACTTTAGTAGATGTAGTAAGTATGGTAAGAATATGTTGTTTTTTTTTCTTTATAGACATTCTACATACATAGTTGTGACATTTAGGCAACGAAAAAGAAGTTTTGTTCTCGCAAATATATCAACACTTAGACGCTTAGAAGAATTAGCGAGTATATGAGCAATGATGGAAAGAATGGCAACAAAAAGAAAATTATTTGTGAGCATCATGACGAGATTCCTGGGACATGCAATGAGGAAGGAGGGCTTGGAGAACCTGATACTGACCGATCAGACAGAAGGAAAAATTGACAGAGGAAAGGCAGCAGATAACATATTTTGAAGTGCCTGAGCAGGTGTAGGACGGAAAGGGAGTTGCGTGATGTAACAGGAGAAAGCGTGCTAAGAGCCACCAGAGATAAAAAGACGTGGAAAGCCATGATCGCCTACGTCATGAAAGGACAAGGCACATAGAAGAAAAATATATATGAAAACGGTTTATAAGAAATTATAATGTGGCTATAAAATTGGGGGTCAATTCTATATTATAATCAACATATAAACTGATCCCTCATTTTGTGGCCAGCCAGGCTGGATTCTACACATTTATATTCTAGATTTATGGGCTTGAGCAGGTGGATGAGAGTACGGGGGTTGCGTGGAATAACAGGAGAAAGGCGTGCTAAGATCCAGTAGGGATAGGGAGATGTGGAGAGCCATGATCGCCTACAACCTGAAAGATGAGGGAACATAGAAGAAGAATATATATGCCAACTGTTTATAAGAAATTATAATGTGGATATAAAGTGGGGGTTCAAATCTATATTATAATCAATATATAAACTGATCCCTCATTTTGTGACCGTGCTAGTTTCTATACATTTATATTCTAGATTTATTGGCATGAGCAGGTGGATGACAGAACAGGGGTTGCGTAGTGTAACAGGAGAAAGCGTGCTAAGAGCCATCAGGGATAAGAAGAAGTGGAAAGCCATGATTGCCTAGGTCTTCATCATGCCTGAAGCGTTTGGATCAGTTTTTCTTAGCAAACGACATAGTTCGGTTCAGAAAACACAGTCAAAATGGAGAACTTTCTAACTTAGAGGCATAAGTGAAAAAAAAAAAATTCACAATTTAGAAGGATTTATTTCTTTGGCAGAAGCCGGTTGATAGAACTTTTAAAGAAATTAATAATTCATTACTAGAACATTTCAACTCCAAAAACATCGTTAACTCGGAGAGTACCCGTTTTTATTGCGCCAATCCAGAGACTGGTGAGCCTGTTTCAAATCCTGATGTTTGGTTTAAACATTTGTCGCCGACGTGTGAATTTAGAATATTTTTATTTTTAGAAAGTGCATTACGTGACAAATTTGTGTAGATGATGTATTTATCGTGTTGTCTGGCCTTTTATAGACCAACTTCCTCCTGTCCCCACCCCCACGTCTTTCGTACATTGCGTATTTATATTTCCTCAAATCTCGTGGTCGCCGTGATTATGCTACAATTTTTCAGCATAAAAACAATATGGCTTCCTCACGGGATTCTTTTTACGTCCATGAGGTAAGTTGTTTTTTTTAACTACCATTTGTATGTGGGTTAAATGATAAGATCATTGACAAAAGATTGATGACGTAATTTGGACATTTAAAAAATATGTCTCAGTTCATGTAATTTGCGGCTATTTACTTGGCAAGCACTAATAATAGGAGGCAAAAACATACACATATTGTCTATGGCGAGTCAGAGTTCGACGACATTTAAAACGAAAAATAAGTTTTCTTATTGGTGCCGGAGAAAATGGCATAAAAAGTGTATACATTGCCCAGCATGGGACAAAATGTGTTTGTCAAAACAAGCATCATTTTTCAAGACTGTGAAAAAACAAACAACTGTCCAAGCAGTCACACTACACGCAATATCAAAACACTCATTATATGCTATTAATGCCAACGCATCTGAATTTTATGCGTGTAAAATCGAGTTAAATGTAACCAGATGTGAAATAGATATTGAAACCTGGTGTTCATCTCAGTTAAACGAGAAGCAATTCAGTGCAATGGTTGCTAAAAATAGCGTACATATTCCATACTAACAGTATAATCCGGCGTTGCTCGGCTGTAATGAAAGCTTTTATATATGTATATATTATCGATTTTCTGCACTATTGTAAGAACTGCAACCTTGAAACTTCTGATTATCGTTTCTTATGTCTTTGTCTATGAGTGTATCAAATTTGCTTAAAATCGGACCACTTCTTCTATAAACCGATTTTTTCGATTATCGATTTTCCATATTTATCGGGGGTACCTGAACACAAATCCTAGCTAAGAACACTCGCAGACGCTTATAGTACAATTGTGTAAATTTTCAAGAAAATCGGTTCAGCCGTTGCGGAGTCTATAGGTAACGGACACAGACACACGCACAGACACACCCACACAGACAAAGTTCCATTTATAAATAAGTTTAGATACTATTGAGCCTATCGGAGTTGCCAACGTGACTGTGAAACACGAAGGGAAAAACCTATAATTTAAAAGTGCCGGTTGTACCCGGATGTTGACCCAGTCATCTTGGACGTCAGTCAATCAGTTACCCATACGTGATACACGGTCGGTCGATCATGTTCCTTTCGAGACATGTCTAAGCAGAAGATTATCCCGCAGTAGGTTGCCATTACTTTCTGCGGTAGACTGGTTGCCAGCCAAGGATATAGAATCCAAACTGTTCTGTTATTTGACTCATAACTGGAGGGAAGAGACGGATTATACCTTTCCCAAAGGTATTTGTGCGTAAGTGAATACAAGGAATTCAACTGGAATTTGAACTCGGCACGCCGATTTTTCATTTCGAGACTATATCCACTGCACCACAACACACACAGCTTGGACATAATTGGTTTGAAAGATGACCACGTAATTATTCGGCTACATTTGGCTAAACTATGTGACCCGATTTGCAACGAAACTTTTCTAAGCTTTGTAAATGAGGATTGGGCAATTTAAAAGACGAATCAGGAAAATTGCATATCACACCTAAGTGTACATCTCAGTTCCCGAAGGCTCGATCAGTACCGTTAACACCACTCAAAGAATTGTTCAAGGCCGAACTGGATCACATGTTTGCTGAATTCTGTTATCAAACTAGTTGCATTTTCTGAATGCTGCTTTCATTATTTTAGTGTTAAAGAACAATGGTCAAGTTAGAATAAGCAGCGATTTAAAACAGAATAAGCCCTGCCTTTCTGATAGGGAAGTAACCATTATAAATATATACGAACTGTATTCCAAAGTTTCGGGTTGACATTTTTTTTTTTAATCATTTCACCCCGAGTAAGGCAGAAACGCCACTGATGTGCAGAAAGTATTTATAGAAGAGACAGAGGGAGGCCACATTTCGACGATGGGAAAGTGGCTGCAGACGAGTCGCCAGATCAGTACCTATCACATTACAGACTCTCCTTTGGAGCTTGTCAAGAACACTGAGGAGAACGGCAGGGGCACCTGACCATAAATGGCAGCAGTACTCCATGCACGGACGGATGGTTGACTTGTATATATGCAGGATGGATTCAGGTGGAAAAAACATCCTGGATCGACATAGTGACCCAATCTTCTTAGCAGTAGATTTTGCTATGGATTCAATATAGTGGTTCCATTTGAGGTCTGAGGACACGGTAAGTCCGAGGAGGCGTAGTGTATTACTCTCCGGGAGAATCATCTGGTCCATGCTTATGGGAGGCAGAAGAAGTTGCCTGTAATGGTTGACAGATAACAGCTTGGTCTTAGAGGAACAAGATTGGATTTGAGTAACCAATATTCACAGATTCTTTTGGAGAAAGAATCACAAGAAATAACTACTCATAAGGGTTTTTTCAAGCACGCAATATTGTGTTTTGGAATTGCCCGTTCACCAGGAATATTTTAGCGCATTATCAATTAGTTAACTCAGTGTATACCAATGACTGCTTATATAGACGATTATTTAACCTCAGGAAAATGTAGAAGAACTTCAGCAAAGCGTATGTATAACAACGACTACGAGATGTAATCATCGACCTTAGACATAAGGAACGTCATTTGGCGGAATCGTCATTAGATTTTCTTGGTTACAGGATTGATTCCAAAGGAATCCACCCAACCCAGGATAAAATTACTTCTACTGAGAGAGCACAACACCAGAAAATATATCGAGACTGTGGGGTTATCAAGCGCTTGTTAATTATTACCACCGGTTTTTAAATAATAGTAGTACTAGTATTAATAGTAGTACTAGTATTAATAGTAGTACTAGTGTAATAATAGTAGTACTAGTATTAATAGTAGTACTAGTATTAATAGTAGTACTAGTATTAATAGTAGTACTGTTAGAGCCGAATAAAGTATTAAGACACAGGAAACTTTCACTAGAAACAAAGAGAATACTAGATTGATATGTGATGTAAGTTGTTGAATATATCATATAGCCCCAAAACATCATTAACTCGGAAAGTACCCGTTTTTATTGTGCCAATCCAGAGACTGGTGAGCCTGTTTCCTGACAAATGTTTAAACCAAACATTTCCTGATGTTTGCTTTAAACATTTGTCGCCGACGTGTGAATTTGGAATATTTTTAGAAAGTGCATTACGTGACAAATTTGTGTAGATAATGTATTTATCGTGTTGTCTGGCCTTTTATAAACTTCCTCCTGTCCCCACCCCCAAGTCTTTCGTACATTGCATATTTATATTTCCTCAAATCTCGTGGTCGCCGTGATTATGCTTCAATTTTTCAGCATAAAAACAATATGGCTTCCTTTTCGTTTCCATTCTTGGAAAGAATGGAAACAAGGAAATTAATATTGAGCACCAAGAAGAGACAACTGAAGCTCCTGGGCCATAAAATGAGGAAGGAGGGCTTGGAGATAGAGGGGAAAGAGAGAGAGTAAAGCATCGGTTAACATATTTGAATGGCCGGAGCAGATGGAGAACAAAATAGGGGGTTGCGAGATGTTACAGGAGAAAGTGTGCTAAGAGCCACCAGGAATAGGTAGACGTGGAAGGCCATGATCGCTTACCTCCTGAAAGGACAAGGCACATAAAAGAAGAAGAAGAATTACTATCATGTATATATCTCAAACATACATGAATTAAGGGAGCTCTTGTATAATCTGCTAAAGAATGATATTAAACGCAGTTGGTTAGATAAACGTCAACGTGATTTCGAATAGAAAAAGAAAGTTTTAAGCTCATTGTAACTCTAAATTAAAGATTGTGGTTACGTCAGATGCAAGTGATTCGGGTATTGGGGCGGTGATTCAACAGGTCGGATTCAACAGGTCCGATTCTACAGGTCGGAAAAACTAAAATGATGCTACAAGATCATTAATAACAACAAAAAAACTACACCCAGATAGAGAAGAAACCATTGGCCATCATATTTACTACTAAAATGTTTCATTAGTTCCTACATGGTAGAAAATTCATACTACAGAAAGGCCATCGTGCATAGCTGTTTATATATGTAGAAGTCAAATAACTTAACTTTCAACATTTGTCTCCCTGCAGAAGGGGAACATTCAGGTTCCTGATGTGTCCAACTAGCGTCCAGTTGGCAGACAAAAATAAACAGGGTTGTAACTGAATACATGTCCCTATGTGGCCCAAAGACAAATGGTGGATATTGTGCTAAATATTTATAGAGCTCAATGCACACACTGAAATTATCAGCCAATCACTGCTTACAGAATAGACTTGCCTGTAACAGAATGGAATCTCCCAGGTTATTATTGCAACCACCTACCAATTTGCCCTGGTGGTTTTTTGGTCAGTGGGACTCAACTTCTATTCTAATTGATTACTGGCTGGTTGTTCTATAAGATTCCTACCTGGCGCTGCAAGCAGGATATAAACGGTGTTCTCATAAATACAGAGAATAGACTGCAGCGCTGGGGAACTAACCTATAAAACTATAATTATAAAATGAAGTTTCTATCATCCAAAATGTTGAGTCATGTAGACGTACTATCTAGACTTAAAAAAATTCTCCCAATCATTGGAGACACAGTAACTGTGGCGATAAGGCCAAAAATACAATCAATAATGTATTATATAATACAGTAAATGAACTGCTTATATCATTTGAGGAAATAAGAATTTAGTCGGAAAAAGACGATTTTATAATAAGAATGAAGAAATGAATATGATTCAATGAAAAAATAGGAAAGTACATATTACTGGAAATAAGGTAATTTTATTACACAACATTTTACTTAAGTACCCAGAAAGAATTGTGATACCAGCATCGTTTAAAAAATGCTAAAAGAATTTTACATAGCACATTTAGGAATTTCTAAGATAAAATCCTCAATGAGTTGTCTTATGTATTGGCCAAAAATGGACCAAGATATTGAACATTTAGTAAAATCAGACAGAGGTTGTGTTATGACAGCTTAGTTCTCAACTATAAGATTTCAATCTTGGCCAAAAATCAATATTCCATGGTCCAGAACACATATACAATTCGGAAGAGAATTAAACAGATCACATTATCTAGCGGTAGTTGGCAGTTAAACTAAATGGACAGAAGTATTAAAATGTCGAAAACCTATGATCGTAACAGCGATGAATTTTTTACACGAGATTTTTGCAGGGTTCGGTGTACCTGCCTATATTTTCTCAGATGATGTGACACAGTTCACGGCTAGTGAATATCAATATTTTTGTAAATCGTTAGCAATAATACACATTAAAACGCTCTCTTATCACTCAAGATCAAACGGACAAGCCGAACGGTTTGTCGATACGTTTAAAAGGACAATAAAATGTCAGGAGGGAAAAGGGCCAGATGAACGGATGCTACAACAATTGCTGAGTGTTTTCAGAATAGCACCAGACCGAACACTGTGTCTGTATTGTCGCCAGCAGAGGTGATGTTCGCCTGGAAGATTAAGTGCGTTTTTAATATGTTACTGCCAGAACGTAAGGTGAGAGCATCAATAACTAACAATATAAGTAGATACTTTGAACTTGGAGATAAGATGTTTGTTAAAATGTATCAATGAGGAAAAGGATTCTGGACAGATGATCTTATAAAAAAGCAAATCGGCAAAATGACATGCATAATACAAAAATAAATGTGGAAACAGAAGCAACACCTTAATCAGTTATAACAAAGATTCACTGATTTGGAAAGTCTCCGAAAATAGGTACCTATCAAAATATTGTATGGCATTTTTGACGTTACCCAGGTCATCAGAAATTGTTGAAACAAGGTTTTAAGGTTAAGAGACAACATCAATTTTAAATATTAAACTGAAGCTGAAGAAATATAGACTCCAGAAGAAGCCATATCGAAAGGGAAGTGTCATATATGATTGCGTTATCCCTGCCGACGTTTGAGTTTGAACACAGATTGTCAGAGAAAAAGCATATTCGACCTCAATTCGATGTAATTAGAAGAATCGTGATGCTGAAATTATGTGATGCAAAAACATAATATATATGGGAACACAATAAGGACTCATGGCTGATATACATTACCGACCATAATTATTAAGGCCACCCCAGTTTTTAAAAAAGAAATTATGTACTTCATACTATTTTTAGTGGATAATTCTAACTGAAATGGTTCTTTCGTTATTATTTCTTTGCAAAATTTTACAGTTTTTTTTTAATCATTTCCCCCCAAGCAAGGCATTCCACTGCCTCTATAGCGCAAGGGCTTACATAGGGGAAGGTAAAGAGAAAGAGTGGTTAGATACAGGAAATGTCAGAAGAAGGGTGGTAGACGGATAAGGATACCGAGGCTGGAGTTTGGGCAGATGGGAAGAGTGTTTGAGACAATGGATGCGAGTTAGTGTGTTAGGAGGTGTCTATTGACCTTACATTTAAACTCCTGGAGATTGTAGCTGTCGGGGAAGCAATCATGAGGAAGGGAATTTCACAGTCGGGAAGTGCGAGACAAAAAGCTGTTGCAGTTAGAAATTGCGGTTATATTTTATCAGTTTCACTGTAAAAGGGTGGAACCTCGTTGCTAATCTATTATTTTTTTTTAATCATTTCACCCCGAGCAATGCGGAAACGCCGCTGATGTGCAGGGGGTTACATAAATGTAAAAAGATTAATTAGAAAAGAGTGAGGAGTACAAACTTATCTCGTGCAAATGCGTACCTAGGGGTCACCAGTGATCTAAGTTCATCGGAGAAGAAGCCGTGAAAGTATTTATATAAGAGGCACAGGGAAGCCACGTCACGCCAGTGAGAGAGAGACTGCAGCCGGTATGCCAAGTCGGTATCGATCATATTACAGACTCTCCGTTGTATTTTGTCAAGAACGCCGAGGAGAATAGCAGAGGCACCCGACCAGATGTGGCAGCAGTAAACAATGCACGGGCGGATGGTAGATTTATATATGTGCAGGATAGATTCAGACGGAAAAAATTCCGGGCCCTGCACAGAGAACTGACTTTAATAGCAGCGGATTTAGCAATGGATTCTATATAGTCATTCCACTTGAGGTCTGCTGAAAGTGAAATGTTTTTTATTCTAAAATGATGCCTTTGAAAGCAACAAACGTTCTGGACGAAACGCATCGTTTTTATCTTTATCGCTTTGCCTCATGTTCTGAAAATTTTGTTTCCGACATTACTATGCATCTGATAAACACAAAATTTATAATTAAAAAAAATCTGCAAATCGTTGCATATGTAAGGATCAGCTACAACCACCAATAATAGTTGTATCTTTATAAATAAAACGAGAGGGAAAATTATATATTCGGAATATAAATAAATTGGAACATAATTTTGGACCTGGGACAATCGGAGTCTTCTCTGGTGATAATTACTTTGTTCGGACCAGCTGCACACTTTCCAGAACCACGGGTGTCAATATGACGTTCATCGTCGCATGAAGACCAATTTTACCCAAAATGAGATGTGTTTGGGGTGTAAATCCAGTGAGGTTGATGTTATGTCATTTAAAATCTTCAAACAGTGTCTTATGCTCAATTAGGGTGGATATGTGGATTTGCTGAACACCCCTGGTATAGCCTTTGTTGGAGAGGCTGGCTGCTGGTAAACCTTATGCATAACAGGATAACTTCCTATTACCCGTTCATGAATTGTTAGAAGTGGTTGTCAGATAATTTTAAAAATTTAATGAAGCCCAACTTATAGCCTCATATGTCCTATTTATTGTAACCCCAAACATTATTATGTATGGGACACGGTTTAAACAACATCAACTGCAGTATTGCAACACCATCACCAGGATTCAGGATGGGTTTGAAGTTCTCACTAGGGACACTGAGAAAGCTGCATGTGCCCGATTTCGGAGTGTGTGGTAGATGCTGAGGTAGCTTTTTTGAGTGAATTCTCTTTTGATTATTACAATCTGTAAGCCAATAAATTGTTCCTTGGCTTAGATATTCACATTGTCTTCCTGAAAAAAAAAAGAAAATGCCAAATTTTGCCCGAACACCATTATATTACCATTGGTTCAAACCTAGGCACCTCGAGGTGGTGTAAGCTTGTCTCTCTAGAATCATTACAATTGAGTAGTTCGTTTCTCACCAGGTATCCCATACTTCGGCCTTGTGCCGCATCTAAGCTAAGTTTAGAAAATCACTATTGATTCAAACCATGCTCATTGGTAGGCATTTAAGAAAAACTGAGTTTTTCGTATTCTATGACCTTGAAAACATACTTACTAAGGGAATGAAAAGTTACCAAATTCGAGAAAGAGGCTCTCCATTCAATTAGTCATCTAAATTGATATTTTACTGTATTTATAAATTTAGAATAGATGATCTATAATTGATCAAGTGCGATATATATATATATATATATCACATATATATATATATATATATATATATATATATATATATCTCACATATATATATATATCACACACACATATATATATATATCACAAATATATATATATATCACATATATATAAATATCACATATATATATATATCACATATATAGATATATATATATATATCACATATATATATATATATATAATCACATATATATATATATATAATCACATATATATATATATATATATATATATATATATATATATATGTATATATATATATATATATATATATTTGCTCTGTAATATTTTATTACATGGAGCTCTCTTCCTGTATCATTTCTTAATATTAAAATAAATTTTTAATATTAATTAGGATTGGGTTTTGGGAATTTACCTTCCTGCTTTTTCCAATTGGATTAAAGTATCTGAATTAAAATATATATATATATATATATATATATAAAACTTTGTGTATTTAGGCAGCACATTTTCTTTTAAACATGTCAAATTAAATAAATTGCAAATATATGTCTGCTTTTTTTTTAATAAAACCCGTTCATACTCAGATAATATTTCGCGTATTACAATCAAAAGATGTAACAAATGAGCTGTAACGTTGACAGATGTTATTATCATTCATTTCTTAAGGTACTAAAATACTTTCAACCTCTTTCCGTTTTCATTTTCAGGAATGTGAGTTATTACTGTCATTTTTCAATTGTAATACGCGAAAGTTTATCAGAGAGTATGAACAGATTTTAGTAAAAATGCGCAGACATAATGTTTGCAATTTACTTAATCTGATATATATATATATATATATATATATATATATATATATATATAAAACTGCGTTTATTATTTTTGGTAACTATTGCCGTTGCCAAGCGGAGTTTTATGTCAACACAAAATAATATCGTCGGTGATGGTGGATTTTATAATATTTCAGTTTAAACAACCTCTCTGAAGATGGCTCATGTGAGCCGAAAGCTTAGAAGAAAACTAATAAATAATTATCCAAATGTTGGAGAATTTTTTTCTTTATTTCAACTTCAAATTAAAGCAAAAATACGACGTTTAGAACGGCTCATGATTAAACATAATAGACATTCATTGTCTCTTATATTTAACAGCATATGTTTAGAAAAAAATATATATATATGTATGTATGTATATACATATATTTATTGTATCGAGGCAGCAGATAACTTTCTAAACATATACTGTTAAATATAAGAGACAATGAATGTTTATTATGTTTAATCAAGAGCTGTTCTAAACATCGTATTTTGGCTTTAATTTCAGGTGAAAATAAAGTCAAAAATTCTCCAATATTTGGATATTTTTTATTATGTTGGTTTTAAGCTTTCGGCTCACATGAGCCGCCTTCAGAGAGATTACAGGGAAGTTAACATAGAAGCATCCACCACGAAAGATGATTTTATCTTGTGTTGACATAAAACTTTGGTAAGCAACGGTAACAGTTAACAAATAGCTGACGCAGTCCGTAAAATGTAACGCGGTTCTATGACGTCACACCACGTGTGAATTCAAAATGTTATTATATATATATATATATATATATATATATATATATATATGAAATGATTTGTTTGAGTATTATTTTTGATCGATACTTTTATTTAAGTAGATATTCTGTTTATAATCAAAGAGTGTTATATATTTATTTCTACCAACCTGATTATTTAACGATAATTTTTTTGCAACAATGTGTATTATTTGGCAGGATCCAAAACTGCGACCCCTATCCACATAGGGGAACCCACCATGTTATCTGGTGCGTCTTAGACCTCTCGATCACGAATGACGATCAGTCTAAACGAAGTCAAATTAAGCCTATAAAACAATTTTCGATTCATCGTAATAACCATGTTCATAATGTTCTATGCATCGATTAAAAGTAATGTTCAAACAAACAATTTCAAATTGTCGTTTGCTTATAAAGAGTTTCGTTAATCTTCGTTATATATATATATATATATATATATATATATATATATATATACGCACAAAACATGCAATTAACACAACAACAAAGGTCACACACACACGCAATCAGTATCAATAACCACACACACACTTCTTCCTCCCTTATAACAAACCGCTAACCAGGCTAAAGCACCCGCGTGCGCGCGCACACACACACACACACACAGATAAATTAAATAGGGTAGATTTAATTACAATACTACACATAGATTTTACACACAGAAAAATTAAAAAAAATAGTTACAATAACCACGCTAACATATTTTCTCCCCACCCGGGCTTTAGTAGCAGAGGTGCCCATAACAAACCACGTACCAGGACAGAACACACACACACACACACACACACACACACACAGACACACAGACACACACACACACACACACACACACACACACACACACACACAAAAGTAGATTCAATTACAGCACACACAACGAGCAAGCACCACCAGATAAATCAGACAGATAAGACAACAGCAATGAAACTGATATTCTTTGACCGGGTCAAAGTCACATCAACTCCCAGATCCTACGAACTGATTCCATCAGACCAATAAAAAACCCAACTTGAATACACACACATACACACTCACTCACATACACACACCCACACACACGCTCACACACACCATTAGACCATACAAAAACCCAACTAGAACACACACATATACACACTCGCACACACACGCACAGATACACACACGCACACACATAGAGCAGTAGTGGATAAAGCCAGCCATTCATAGATGGGCAGCTAAAAGCACGGTCATTCTAAGGATTTCTCTGCTATTCTGATGATGAGATTATAGTCTCGAATATTAAACAGGTCATACAAACACCTCCCGACCTTCCTTTACACACACACACACACACACACACACACACACACACACATATATATATATTATTTATTTTGTTTCACCAAACCATGAATTTAGAGAATTGTTATTTTTGTCGTATTTGCGGCTGTTTTTCTAGTCGTTTCTATTCAAACATACTCGACGATTATGATCAAATCCACTTGAATTCAAATTCATTGCGCACCAGTCTGTTTCATTACCAAACGTCCTTATACCTATTAGAATTAAAATTACGCACAATACTAATTGAGGCACAAACAGATACAATAGAAAACTAGAAATAACAATGTTTTTCAGAGACAAAAGAAAAATTTGTTGCAGTAAAATTAAATTATATGAGATGAAAAGAATATGACCATTTCCTCACGTCTTTTTACGTCTGAGTTTCGCCGGAATGGATCACACAGCTAAAAACGTGGAAATCTAACGAAATGTTTTAGTTCATAATTCTAGAATATTTAAATTAATAAAAGTTTTCTAACTATTACTAAATTTAAAAATGGTATTACTTTTAAATATGGCGTCTCATTTTGTTAGCTGTGCAAGGGTAACAAGTTCATCGAATTCACAGTGACGGGGGAAACTTCAGTAACAATGGCTTGCATAGATTGAAACATCAAAGGGACATAGATCAACCAGGAACGTGCGAGAATGCAATAAAATAATATACGAAATCAGATAGATATATAGATAGATAGATAGATAGATAGATAGATAGATAGATAGATAGATAATGAACTGACAGTGATAGACATATAGATAGATAGATAGATAGATAGATAGATAGATAGATAGATAGATAGATAATGAAGTGGCAGAGATAGATAGATAGATAGATAGATAGATAGATAGATAGATAGATAGATAATGAACTGACAGTGACAGATAGATAGATAGATAGATAGATAGATAGATAGATAGATAGATAGATAGATAATGAAGTAGGCAGAGATAGATAGATAGATAGATAGATAGATAGATAGATAATGAAGTGGCAGAGATAGATAGATAGATAGATAGATAGATAGATAAGATAATGAACTGACAGTGATAGATAGATAGATAGATAGATAGATAGATAGATAGATATATAGATAGATAATGAACTGACAGTGACAGATAGATAGATAGATAGATAGATAGATAGATAGATAGATAGATAATGAAGTGGCAGAGATAGATAGATAGATAGATAGATAGATAGATAGATAGATAGATAGATAGATAATGAAGTGGCAGAGATAGATAGATAGATAGATAGATAGATAGATAGATAGATAGATAGATAGATAATGAAGTGGCAGAGATAGATAGATAGATAGATAGATAGATAGATAGATAGATAATGAACTGACAGTGATAGATAGATAGATAGATAGATAGATAGATAGATAGATAATGAACTGACAGTGATAGATAGATAGATAGATAGATAGATAGATAGATAGATAGATAGATAGATAGATAGATAGATAGATAGATAACACATCCCTCAATAAATCCCTGGCCCAACGAATAAAACTACAACTTTTAGGCAATATTTGACTTTATCCATCAATATAGTCTCCTTCTGGGGTGATATGCCGATTCCAAGACTTCTCTAACAATTCAATGTCTTTTTTGTAGAACGATTTGTCTTTGATCTCAAAATACCCCGAGATCACCTCTTCATTGGAGCCGATTCTCTTTCACCGAAGAATTTTTTCTGAGCAAACTACCAGTGGTCGTTGTGGGCGAAATATGGAGAAGATGGTTGACGCGGAACCTATTTGAAGTTCAATTCATGTAGTTTTGCCATCATTGCGATTAACATGTAACACGAGCATTGTTTTGGTTAAAGATCTTCGTCATTTTCGGCCGTTCTTTTGGCGATTTTTTCCTTCAAACGCAGCAATAATGCTATATATTTTTCGCTGTTGATGTATCTTCCTTTCTCATTGTAATAGATGAAAAAAATACCTTGCTAATCGCAAAATACAGTGGACAAAATCTTGCCTGCTTATGTTTGCGTCATTTGGTCGCTTTGAACGGTTTTCACCTTCTGCTGTCCGCTCTGCTGACTGCCGATTTGACTCCGGAGTGAAATTCTGGATCCATGTATTATCTGTTGTCACATATTTACGCAGAAAATCTTTCTTGTTGCCTTGAAAGATTTGCAAACCATGCTCTGAATCGTTGTTGTTTTTGATCGATTCTGAAATGCGGCAGCCACTTTTAACAAAGCTTTCTCATTGACAAATGTTTATGCAAAATGGTGAATACACTGTCTTCTGATATGTTCAACTCTTCTACTGTATCACGTAATTTCAATTTACGACCGGCCAAAAAGAGTGTGTGATTTTTGTGGGATCAACTGCCAATTACGACCGCGTTTAATGTCAGCATATCAGCTCTTAACCGTTGTTTCCGACGGAGCAGAGTCAGAATAACACTTATGAAGCCATTGCTCTGCTTAAACAGTATTTTTTTAATCAGAAAGTAATGATTTACCAAATTCAGATTTTACCACTATTTTGAAGATTTGCAACAGTAGCTTCTCTTACATAACTTTAATTTTTCAACAAGTAATCCGACTGGGCCCAAATTTTGCCACGCGCGATTTGAAGGTCAGAAATTTATAAACATTATATTAATTTTTTATTAGTAACTAGATCTATATATATATTGAGTGATGTGTTAAATAGATAGATAGATAGATAGATAGATAGATAGATAGATAGATAGATAGATAGATAGATAGATAGATAGATATATGTGGTGGATTCCGGGTGAGAAACCCCACAAAATAATGAAGAACAAAAACAGATAGATAGATAGATAGATAGATGTTGTGGATTCCGGGTGAGAAACCCCAAAAAATAATGAAGAACAAAAACAGATAGATAGATAGATAGATAGATAGATAGATAGATAGATAGATAGATAGATAGGAAGCTTGACTGACCCGTCAAATTATCACTCAGTGTCTTAGCAAAATATTCGATGATCTGATTATTGCTGAAGTAGTGGAGAATTTTACCTCTCAAGATCTCATTTCAGACGAAAAATGTGGCTTTTCTTTCACTAGATTTATTTATTAACGGTCATAACATAATTTGTATATCAAGCCCTATATAAGAACGACGAACTTCGGGCAGTGACTCTAAATATCTCAAAGGTATTCCATAGGGTTTTACTGGCTGGCCTTCTACACAAGGTCCAGAATTACGGTGTCACAGAACGATTAATTCAATCGTTTCTCTCAAATTGTAAATTGAAGGTCGTCATGAACGGGCTAATTTACAGATAATTTTATACGAAGGCTATGTTCCCCAGGGTTATATCCTGGGTCCTTCGCTCTTTCTGCTTTTCATCAATGATCGTAATGATGTCACCTGTTAACAAAGAGGTACTGCTACGGATAACACTATAATTTACTCATGTTTCAGCATTAAATCTGCCATACAAATTAACCACCCGCTCTTGCATGGAGTACTGCTGTCATATATGGTCAGGCGAACCTGCTGTTCATCTCAGCGTTCTCGACAGGCTCTAAAGAGGATCTGTAATGTGATAGGTTCTGACTTAGCAGATCGACTCCAGCCACTTTCTCATTGGCGGGAAATGGCTTCCCTCTGTCTATTCTACAAATATATTCATGGCTTCTGCTCCGACTAACTTAAGTCACTGGTGCCCCCACCACAAGGTTTTACTTGTGCAACCAGACTGGCAACAAGGTCCTACCTATTTATAGTTAGATCAACCAAATGCAGCCGACAATTCTACCCCATCAGCTTCTTTTCTCGCACTTTACGCCTGTGGAACTCCCTTCTGCATCCTTGCTTTCCTAACGGCTACAACCTCCAGAATTTAAATGCAATGTCAATACCCATCTCTTATACATCTTATATCTGATTCTTTTTACCTCACTCTGTATATTTTGTTCTTTTACTTTTTTTATGCCTTCACAACTGTCTTCACTCCTGTGTTCCCATCCTTCTCTTGCCCTTTCTCATACATCCCTCTAACTGGTTCGTCTTTCTCTTTACTTTCCCGCTATTTAAACTGTCAGTGTTATATATCTCCCAGCGCAACAGTAGCGATACCGCCTTGCTTGGGATGAAATGATAAAAAAACCTGACAGCTAATTTTGAAAAGGACCTCCGATCAGTGATTACCTAGGAAATGGCTTCCACGTTTCCACGTCTCCAAAACAAAACATGGCCTTCTCTCACTGTGCGTTGTGGCGCAGTGGATATCGGCTCGGAACGAGAAAACGGGGAACCGAGTTCGAATTCCAGTTGAATTCCTTGCATTCACTTACACGCAAATACCCTTGGGAAAGGTATTAATCCGTCTCTTCCTTCCAGTTATGGGTTAAATAACAGGACGGATTGGGTTCTATAGCCTTGGTCGGCAACCAGTCTACCGCAGAAAGCAATGGCAACCTACTGCGGGATAATCTTCTGCCCGGTCAGTCATGTCTCTTTTGAGACATGATCGCCCAAAGCGTGTATCGCGCATGGCACTTAACTGACTGACTGACTTCTCTCACTGCCACGAGGAATCAATGAGAGCAAAACACTAGGCCTTCATGACCTCACGTTTACCACTGGCATGATATGAAACGATATATATCGAGTCAATAGCTGCAACCACTTCAAGGGAAGTTGGGTGACTGTGTTATAGAAGAAAATAGTTCCCGTCAGAATCCATTTAACACATTTACAAGCCTACTTTCTACACTGAATGTTGTTATCATATCTAGCCTGGTGTTATTGTTGTAAATCTCGAGACAAAGTCCAAAGATAAATTTGTAATGTAATCGATCATAACCAGGCATTTCGACATCAGTCACTTTCTCACCAAATTTGATTTGGTGTCCCATTCTTTTTTTCGACAAATAATTTTATGGATCTGCATTGTGGTGTAGTGGATAGCGGCTAGGACCTAAAAATCGGCGAGCCGAGTTCAAATTCAAGTTGAATTCCTTGCATTCACTTGCGCACAAATACGCTTGGGAAAAGTAATAATCAATCTCTTCCCTTCAGTTATGGGTTAAATAACAGGACAAATTAGGTTCTATAGCCTTGGCTGGCAACCAGTCCATCGTAACATATAATGGCAACCTACTGGGAGATGATCTTCTACCCAGTCAGTCATGTCTCTTTCGATACATGATCGCCCAAGCGTGTATCACGTATGGCACTTAACTGACTGACTGAAGATAATAGTTGGAAACATAAGTAAAGCTTCTACTGGGCATAAAGTGGGGGATCAGTTTTCTATTGTGATGACGTAATAAACTGATCCCCCACTAATTACTAATAAATCTGACTCTTCTCCCTTCAGCTATAGTTTAAAAAACAGGATAGAAAATCTTCTGCCCAGTCAGTCATGTCTCTTTCGATACATGATCGCCCAAGCGTGTATCACGTATGGCACTTAACTGACTGACTGACTTTTATGTCAACTAATCTGATGAGCATTTATCCCCTGAGTTAAAGAATATATCAATCGGGAAAGGTATTAATCCATCTCTCCCACTTCCATCTATGGGTTGAACAGCAGGTCTGAGTGGGTTTTATAGACTTGGTTGGCTCTTAGTCATTTATCGAGAAATATGATCGTATAAGCCTGTATTACGTATGGCACTGATTGACTGTTATTAGTGTTAAATCTCAGTTTAGGTTCTATAGCCTAGTTTGGCAGCCAGTCTACCGCAGAAAAAATGGTAATCTACTACCTAGTCAGTCATGAATGGAAACATGTATAGCAACTAACTGACTGACAAAGCTTATCTGGGTGGTGTTTCATAAGAGCGCGGAAGAAATGAAACGGAAATCTTAAGGTACAATGGCATAGCGAATGATGCCTACAAGAAAGCTTACAAAAGGTCGTAAAGTTAAAGCAAAAGACAGGACTAACTATCATTTAGAAAACATAACGAATGTTTGTCGATAGGGTAATTAGGAATTCTAGATATAAAAATAAGAAAAGACATATATTTAAATATTCTGGGAAGAGTTTTAACACAGCGTGGAAAGGAACGACACGAAAATCCTAAGGTACAATGGCTTAGCGAATGATGCCTACAAGTAAGTCTACAGAAAATCGTGAAGGAAAGGTCAAAGACAAGACCAACTATCATTTAAAAAACATAACAAATGATTGTCGATAAGGTTCTTAAGAATTCTAGATACAAAAATCAAGAAAATACATATATTTAAATATCTGGGTTGTGTTTTAACAGAGCGCGGAATGTTCGACATGAAAATCCTAAAGACACATCAGAATAGATAACCAAATAAATTACGAAACAGAAAAGAAATCGTTAACAGAATGATAAATATATTGATCACTTATGTTATATAGTCTGTGTTATGTCGTGAGTAAGAATAAATAACTCAACAACAGGAATAGGTTAATTGTTGTATTCCGTGAAAATAGTATTTACAAAGGTTATTAGTATCCAATACAAGAATAAGGGTTAATCGTCTCAAGCGTCGTAAAACGTAGTATGAGCATTGGGTACTTCCGGGTCGTCAACGGAAGTCTACGACTGACTTGTCGATCGGCTGCTCGGCACACTCTCTTACGTAGATGCCACCATTACTTTACATAGTAAGGGAATAGTTCATTATAGCCGAATAGGCGCGGGCGTCCCAACAGTCTGTCAGTTAATTGCTTTACGCGGTACAAGCTTGAGCGATCATGTCTCTTTTGTGACATGACTAACTATATAGAACATTGTCCAGCAGTAGGTTGCTACTGCTTTCAAACCGGTTGCTAACCAAGGCTATAAAACTCAATCTGTCCTGCTATTTAACCCATAGATAGAGGGAGAATATTTGGATTAATACCTTGCCGAAGAATAATTGTACATAAGCGAAGGAAAGGGATTTGACTAGATTTAAAACACGGCTCTCCGAATTCTCATTCTGATGGCATTTCTAAGTGGCAATAAATCCAGAGATATTTATCAACATAGATGCGGTTCTATAGAAGGATGGATCGGACATGCGAGCACTTGCTGTGTTTAAACGCTTGAATGTATGAAATTACAGAAAGCTGACTTGGTGATAGCTATTCTGTGAACATTTCTCTGTTGCTTATTTCTTTGTTTAGGTTTTGAAATGAATCTTTGTCTAAAACGATGCGCGTTCGAATTCGGGTTGCGCAGATATTTGATAATACTCTATTTGTTTTATGGCTTCATATTTTCCCGCATTTATTTCTCACGCTAAAACGTATTATCGTGCTGATAACAGTTCCTGTCTTAAGCCCCTTTTTATATTTATGTATCTACTCAGTTGAATGTATATCCATATGCAGGCGATCGGCACCCAGTAAATGTTTTGGAATACATTTTCATACTTTCGAAACCAGCTTAGTTTTCCTCTTAAAATTATTGGTCTTAGTTTCTTTAGATCATGATTTTCAATCACTATTTACATTATTCATGCTGTTGTTCTCATCTTTGCTGCCATGATTATGACGTTTAGGCCGCTGTATTCTCCGGCCTTCTTTGTGTATTAAGAATTTCGAACCGAAACTTTTATTACGACTACTGGGGTACATCATTCTCGTTTCATGCGCAGTGTCACTTCTGGTAGTCATGTACTTATTTCCTTTTAATTTTAATTATTCTAAGATATTTGTTCACCACTGCTGTAGCTTGGTATTGAACTCACAACATTTTGGTTCAAGTTAGTGGAACTAACCTAAGTTTATATCGACTGGGCGATGTGTCCTTGAATATTTGCAAAGGTGGTTTTATCTCCGATGATTTATGAGGGTATATATAAACACTTAAAGCGTAAATTTGATACATTGCAAATAAATAAAAGAAAACTTTTATTGAAATTAATAAACTGCAAGAACTCCTGCCGTAGGCAGTGAAAATAAGCGAGAAAAAAGGACGACATATCAAATATAAGAAGACAATAAATGGTTATTAGAAAGAGTAACTCACCATGCAATAAACAAGGGAAACTCCTACTGAATGTAATTTAGGAACGCAAGAAGTGACTAATCATCAAATTTAACAAGAAATTGAACGGTTGTTAGTAAATATCATAAATCAATATGCAAATTAATAAGCTTCAGGAACTCTTCAAGTAAGTGCCATACGTGATACACGCTTAGGCGATCATGTCTCAAAAGAGATATAACTGACTGAGAAGATCATTTTCTCTCAGTAGGTTGCCATTACTTTCTGCAGTAGACTGGTTGCCAACCAAAGCTATAAATCCCAATCTGTCCTGTTTTTAAACACTAACTAGAGGGAAGAAACGGATTAATACATTTACCAAGTGTATTTTCTGCACCATTGCAAGAACTGCAACATTGAAACTTCTAAATATCGTTTCTTATGTCTTTGTTTATGAATGTATCAAATTTGATTGAAATCGGACCACTCCTTCTATTATCCGATTTTTTCGATTGTGGATTTCCATATTTATCGGGCATACCTCGACACAAAACCAAGGTAAGAACACTCGCAGACGCTTATAGTACAACTGTGTCATTTTTCAAGAAAATCGGTTCAGTCGTTTCAGAGTCTATAGGTAACGGACACACACACACATACACAATGTTCCATTTATAAAAAAGTTTAGATGTAAACAAAAAAGAAATTAATACTGAGTCACAAACAAAGACAGCTAAAGTGCCGGGGACATGTGATGACAAAGGATGTCTTGGAGAATCTGATACTAACAGGGCAGATAGAGGGAAGGAAAGACAGAGGCTAAATAACGTGTAATATACTTGACTGGCCTGAGCGGATGTATGGCAGAACGGGGGTTGTGCAGTGTAACAGGAGAAAGCGTGCTAAGAGTCATTAAGGATAGGGAGACGTGGAAACCATGATCGCCTATGTTCAGAAAGGACAAGTCACATAGAAGAAGAAGAAGAAGAAGAAGAAGAAGAAGAAGAAGAAGAAGAAGAAGAAGTAATTGAGTAATGGCTCATGATGTTTGGCGTTCTATTCTCACAAGGTGCTCCAAAATCGTAGCCCCCTGTTAAAAGTTACGCAAATACAGTGCAAGCGAAATGACGTGTTTGTGAACGATTTAGTTTATTTGGCCCTTACTGATGAAGGCCTACCGCCACATCACGCTGAAACACAGGTTCCCATATGATCAAGGTTTTAAAGAAATACCGAGGCTAGTCTGTCCAAGGGAAAGCAGCATGTAACAACATATGTGACGGGACTGAGCAGGTGGATGGCAATGCGGATTGTGGGTGGTGTAACAGAAGAAAGCGTGCTAAGAGCCACCAGGGATAGAGAGACGTGGAAGAACGTGATCGCCGATTTCCTGAAAGGTTGGTTAGTTGTTGTGTTTTTATGGCCCATCAACCTCGGCGGGTCATTTATTACCAACTAAATTTTATTTATTTATTGCTGATAATACCTTTTTTCTTTCAACAATTTATTGTTGTTTTTATATAAGATTTGTGTCTAATAATACTTTTTTCTCTTCGTGTATCAAGATTCATTGGGATTTGTTTTTAAGGGTAGGGTCCCCATTTCTATTCTTGTTATTTAACCCATAACTGGAGGGAAGGGACGGATTAATACCTTTCCCAAGGGTACCAGTGCTTAAGTGAATGCAGAGTATTCAACTGGAATTCGAACTCGGCTCACTGAATTCTCTTCCCGAGCCGATATCCACTGCACCACAACGCACATCCGTCACTAAACGCTTACAACACCTGGTATTCCCAAGGGGTCACCCATCTAAGTACTGACCAAGCTCAACGTTGCTTAACTTCGGTAATGGAGTCCTGAAAGGACAAGGCACATAGAAGAAGAAGAAGGAGAAGAAGAAGAAGAAGAAGACAGTTATTTGCGCGTGTGCGAATATCACACACCTAACTTTACTGCTTTATTTCCAAATCCGAGTCGTTATAAATTTCAACAGACGCGCATCAAAGCTTACATCACCTGGAATTAACAAGTGGTTATCCGTCTAGATACTGCCAAAGTTCAACGTTCGATGATTTTATAGCGAACAGGTGTTTTGAATTGACATTTTACCGTAAGCTCACGACACATAGGTAATTGTCAAATATCATTTTAGCATCTATGGATGCGGACATTTCGTATCAAAATTTCGTAATCACTTTAGTTGAAGTAGACAGTGTCTGTGTGCGTCCAAGAGCATTTGATATGATTCTAAACAGCAAACAATGGTTCCATTCCAAACAAATATATATTTTCTCTAAATTGAATTTAATTTTATTTTTGTGAAGTGTTTATGAACACCTGCAACTGGGTAAATTGTCTACAATTTTATTTTTAATTTTGCGCAGGAGTATTGTTTGTTTTTAGTTTCATCGACGGCACAGTATAGTAAAGTGAATTGTGCCCCGTCTGCGAGATAAGCAACACAACGACGCAAATAACTACGCCAGAAATTTGAAAGCGGCATGTGATAAAGTGAAAAGAATGGGTTGAGCATAAACCTCAAGAAAAATCAATGTATGGGGACGTAGTTGAGCGAGAGACCAACATAAGTACTTGAAACATAAAAATCGTATTTAAGTAGATATTCTGTTTGTAATCAAACAGTATTATATATTTATTTCTACCGGCCTGATTATTTAAGATACATTTTTGTTACCAAAATATGTTATTCGGCAAGATTCGAACCTGTTGATATCTTCTGACGAGTGGTTAGAACGATTTTCAAAAGTTACATCGACGAACCTCTAGAGTTTTGTCCTGAATAGAAAATCATTGAGCAAAAATAAATTGCATAAATTAAATTAAATTTGTAATATATATATATATATATATATATATATATATATATATATAATTCATTTGAAAAATAACATTAATTACTGTCTATTTTAAATACAATTTTCTTTAAACCAGTAATCATCTTAAATATATGAACTATGCCAGCATTGCGTCAAAGAGATATTTTAAAGAAAAAATTTTAATGATATAACGGTCTACCTCTACCCAGCAGCTGAAGATTGTGTTGTGTATGAAAATCCGAGTCGTGCTACCGGTGAGGAATAATATTTCAATTTATTAAATATATAATTAATAGCTCTGTTATACTAAATTAAGCAACATTTTATTAACTCCATCTCTTAATGTGTGATGCTAACTTTCTATCAATCTCTGTATATATATATATATATATATATATATATATTGTATTTCACGCCAAGAGAGAGCGACCGACAGCCCACAGAAATAACGACGAACCGGAAATATTAAAATCCGAAAAATTTAAACTACCCGAGTGAAACCGGGGTAACCTGCTAGTGAGTCACATAAAACTTACCATCCGAATTATGATGAATCGAGTACGCAGTATAATCTTGCCAGAAATAGGACAAAAACTGCGGTTTCGTCAAGGATACCTGATCAATGATCGCGATATTTATGCTTAGAATGCTATCAGAGGAGGCAATACAGAAGCAGAAGATCGTGTACCTCTGTTTTATCGACGACGCAAAGTCATTCGACAAATTACACTAAAGAGACTTGATAGAGATGGTCGGCAACCTGGACATATTTGGTAAAGACCTGAGAGTAATCAAGAAAATAGCAGTAAACCGCCTTCATACGGTCAGGAAAAAAGTTCAGCAGATACAAAAGCTAGAAATAGTTGTAAGATGTGTCTTCCCACCAGATTTTTTCAGCGAGACAATTCTGAGAGCTCTGGAAGTCATGTCAGTTTTTGTCATTGTTGGTCACAATCCTGTACATTTTTATTTGTTTCAAGCGAAGTCGACCTGTCTCTCATTACTCTACTCAGCTTCTAGAAGTTAACTTTCGCCATGAACTCTTATGCCCTCTGTTAGAAAACTTTCAAATATTTAAGTTTATGTATTTTTTTAATTTTAATATAGTATTCCTGGCTTGTAGTTAGCATTCTGGTCTTCTCTTCTACCTGATGACCATAAATTCGGTTTTGTTGTAGTTTGTATGTACTTCTTTCTTTCTGCTTTCCTCATCTATCTTTTATCTATGATATTGTAAGAGATCTTGTAGTTTCCTTTCCGTGTTTGATATCAGCACTCTATCACCTACGTTTCGATCTACGGACCTTTGGGTTATGGGCCCAGCACGCTTCCACTGCGCCACGATGTGCGTGCATTGGATATAGACTCGGAACGAGAAATAGGGAAGCCGAGTTCGAATTCCAGCTGATTGGATATCGACTCGGAACGAGAAATAGGGAAGCCGAGTCCGAATTCCAGCTGATTGGATATCGACTCGGAACAAGAAATAGTGAAGCCGAGTTGGAATTCCAGCTGAATTCATTGCATTCACTCACGCGCAAATACCCTTGGGAAAGGTATTAATCCGTATATTCCTTCCAGTTATGGTTTAAATAACAGGACAGATTGGGTTCTATAGACTTGGTTGGCAAACAGTCTACTGCAGATAATCTTCTGCCCAGTTAGTCATGTCTCGAAAGAGACATGATCGCCCAAGCGTGTATCACGTATGGCATTTAACTGACTGATCACCTATGTATCTTATATTGTTCAGATTGTGATAATGTGATGACTGCCCTTTAATGAGGAAGTGAATGCTGGAAACTCTCGTAAAAAATGAAGGACAAATAATATATTTCCTATTTTTTAAAATTAGTAATATATTCCAATCATTTAAATACTCTAACATACATCCTATCTTTGAAATACTCTAATAAACCTTGCATCTTTTAAACACTCTAATATACTTAGTATCGTTTAAATTCTCTAATATATATCCATTTAAATATTGTAATATACAACCTATTTTTGAATACTCTAATATTCTTCGTACTTTTAAATACTCTAATATACTTAGTATCGTTTAAATTCTCTAATATATATCCATTTAAGTATTCTAATATACAACATATTTTTAAATACTCTAATATTCTTCATATTTTTAAATACTCTAATATACTTAGTATCGTTTAAATTCTCTAATATATATCCATTTAAGTATTCTAATATACAACCTATTTTTAAATACTCTAATATTCTTCGTACTTTTAAATACTCTAATATACTTAGTATCGTTTAAATTCTCTAATATATATCCATTTAAGTATTCTAATATACAACATATTTTTAAATACTCTAATATTCTTCGTACTTTTAAATACTCTAATATACTTAGTATCGTTTAAATTCTCTAATATATATCCATTTAAGTATTCTAATATACAACCTATTTTTAAATACTCTAATATTCTCCCTACTTTTAAACACTCTAATATACTTAGTATCGTTTACATTCACTAATATATATCCATTTAAGTATTCTAATATACAACCTATTTTTAAATACTCTAATATTCTCCCTACCTTTAAATACTCTAATATACTTAGTATCGTTTAAATTCTCTAATATATATCCATTTAAGTATTCTAATATACAACCTATATTTAAATACTCTAATATTCTTCCTACGTTTAAATACTCTAATACACTTAGTATCGTTTAAATTCTATTTTTAAATACTCTAATATTCTTCCTACTTTTAAATATCCTAATAGGATTTCTATCTGTTAAATACTCTCATAAACTTCTAACCGTTTAATACTCTAATATACATGCTATTTTTAATTAGTCTAATATATGTCGTATCTTTGAAATACTCTAATATCTCTTAAATGCTCTAATATACTTCGTGACTTCTAAATGCTCTAATATATACCCAATCTTTTTAACATCCTTTTAAATACTCGAATATACTCCTTATCTTTTAAATACTTTAATATACTTCGTATCTTTTAAATACTCTAGTATACTTCGTATTTTTTAAATATTCCAATATATTTGTATTTTTTAATACTCTAATATACATATAATTTTAATTACACTAATATACTTCCAATCTTTTAAATAGTCTAACATACTTCTTATCTTTTAAATACTTTAATAAACTTCGTACTTTTAAATACTTTAACATATGCCAATCACTTAAATACTCTAATATACATCCTATTTTAAATACTTCAATAAACTTTCTATCTTTTCCTTGCTATAATATACTTCCAATCTTTCAAATGCTCTAATATAACTTGTAAATACTCTAATTTACGTCCTAGCTTTTAAATATTCTAATATATCTCTAATCTCTTAAATACCCTAATATACTTCGTATTTTTAAATACTCTAATATACGTCGTATCTTTTAAATATTCTCATACTTACCCAATCATTTAAACATACTCAATCTTTTTAAATTATCTAATATACATCCTATCATTTAAATACGCAAATATATACCAATTTTTTTAATTTCTCTAATATGCATCATATCTTTTTAATACTCTAGTAAGATTCTTATCTTTTAAATACACTAATATATTAATATCATTTTATTGATATGATATATTTCCAATCTTTTAAATACCCTAATATACTTCCTACCATTCAAATACACTATTGTTCTCCCTATCTTTTAAATAATCTAATCTTTTAAATATTTTAATATAAATCCACATCTTTTAAATACTCTAATATACATGGTATTTTTAATTATTCTAATATATTTCTAATCTTTTAAATACTCTGATATACTCCCTATCTCTTAAATACTGTAATATTATTCGTATCTTTAAATACTCTAATATACATGGTATTTTTAATTACTATAATATAACTTAAACATTTTAAATACTCTAAGATACTTCATCTCACTTTAATGCTCTAATATATATGGTATTTAATTACTCTAATATACTTTCAATCTTTTTTTAATACAATAATATCTTTTGTATCTTTTAAATACTCTAATATACTTTGTATCCTTTAAATATATAATATTCATGGCATTTGAATTACACTGAAATACTTCTAATCATGTAAATATTCTATCATACTCCCTATTTTTTAAATACGCCAATATACTTCGTACCCTTTAAATACTCTAATATACGTGGTATTTTTAATTACTCAAATATATTCCTATCATTTGAAATACTAAAATATACTTCGTATTTTTAAATACTTCAGTATATATCGTGTTTTTATATAACTTTAATATACTTTGTAAACTCCTGATCAAAAATTTAAGACCACTTAAAAATCTTTAAAAAGAATTTTTTTTTTACAGATAGATTTTAAACTCTTACCACTTAAAGTTACCAATACTACAATCTAAAAGGTTATGGAAACAAAAAGCTACATTCCAAACATTTTATTTAGAAATTTACATTTTTATAAAATGAGGCGATTTACACATGATCAAAATTATAAGACCAGGGGTATAAATTGTTAGATCTATGGTAATTCCAATGTTTTTAGTTCAGTTAGAGATTAGCAATCACTGCGTAAATGTGTTACCATGCCAAAAGCAAGCAAACTTACCAAAGTTCAGCGTTCTCGAATTCTAGAATTCTATAAGCAATGTTTGTCACAGCGGGCGATCGCAGCTAAGGTAAATGTGATTTGTAACTTTCTAAAGAACAGTGAGAAATATGGAAAAGCAAAATACTCTGGTAGGCCCAAAAAAATTTCTCCTGCATTGAGTAGGAGAATAAGACGGGTTGTTATGAAAGACGGGGGACTTTCTTCTAGTCACATTAAGGCAGTCACAGATGCTGATTGCAGTCCCGTAACCATCAGACGACACTTAAGACAAAAAGGCATGGTAAATAAAAAGCTTAAACAAATTCCTCGGCTGCATCCACGTCACAAGTTGGGCCACTTAAAGTTTGGTCGTGAATAGCAAACATGGGACGTTGAGAAGTGGAAGAAAGTCCTGTTTTCTGATGAGAAAAAATTCAATCTCGATGGTCTGATGGCTTCCAACGATATTGATATAACAAAAACATGCCTCCTGAAATTTTCCCCGCACGTCATAGTGGTGGAGGGTCCCTAATGATATGGGGTGCCTTTTCTTACAGATGGACGATGGAGCTCCGGGTGATGCAGGGTCGTCAGAGAGCTGCTGGTTGTGTTAACATGATACAAAAAGCATCTTTGATGACGGAGGGCCATCGTTTGTGTGTGGATGGATGGTTATTCCGACAGGATGATGCTGCAATCCATGTTACAAGACGGACCTAGCCCTTTCTACAAGAAAATGGGTCCATCTCTAGGGACATCCTACATGCTAACCGGACTTGAACCCAATTGACAATGTTTGGGGATGGATGACAAGTGATGTTTATCGAAATGGCAAACAATATTCAACAAAAAATGAACTTTGTGAAGCCATCTTCAGAAGCTGGAATAACATCCCCCGCACCTTAATGGAAACGTTTATTTCTAGCATGCCCGACAGAATTTTTGAAGTCGTCAAAAGCAGTGGAGGTAGACTTCCTTATTAAATTTGGTTGTTGAATATTTTCATACATTTTTTGTACAATTTCGTAGAATCTTTGTCTCTGGCCTTATAATTTTGATCATGTGAAAATCGCCTCATTTTATAAAAATGTAAATTTCTAAATAAAATGTTTGGAATATAGCTTTTTGTTTCCATAACCTTTTAGATTGTAGTATTGGTAACCTTAAGTGGGAGGAGTTTAAAATCTATCTGTAAAAACATATTTCTTTTTAAAGATTTTTAAGTGGTCTTAAAATTTTGATCAGGAGTGTATCTTTTAAATACTCTAAATATACTTTGTATCTTTTAAATATTCTAATATACTTGTATCTCTTGAATATTCTTATATACATGGTATTTGCAATTACTCTAATATACTTCCATTCTCTTAAATACTCTAATATAACCACTATGTTTTCAATACTCTAATATACTTCGTATCTTTTAAATACTTTAATATGTTGTATTTTTAATTACTCTAATATACTTCCTATCTTTTGAAAACTCTAATATACTTCGTAACTTTTAAATACTCTAATATATTTCGTGTGTTTTAAATAATTTAATATAGTTCGTATTTTTAATTACTCTAATAAACTTCCAATCATTTAAATAGACTAATATCCTTTTTAACTTTTAAATACTGTAACATATTTCTTATCTTATAAATACTACAATCTACATGGTGTTTTTAATTACTCTAATATACTTCCAATCATTTAAATACGTGGGATTTTTAATTATTCTCATATACTTTCTATCGTTTAAATACTCTAATAAAATTCGTATCTTTAAATACTATAATTTCTGTCGTCTTTAATTTTCTTATTTTCATTCATTATCACTTGATCTGATGTCTATGTAATACTAGCAGTATAGCCCGGCGTTGCTCGGGTAAAATGAAAGCTTTAAAACTAATTCATGGTCCTGGAGCTCAGACTCTTTGGACGTTCGCACAAAAGACTAAAAAGCAATAGTTGTTTCCAGTTAAAGCGAAAGAAAAATGAATGGATGTAAGTCAAATTTTGATTTCCTCCTATCGATATCAAATAAGTTTTTTTCTTCGTAAACTGAATTTTGAAGGCTAAATATGTCCTCTGAGTAAATGGTATCACGGCTGAGACTAAGAACTACAATTATACCTACTTGAAGCCAAACCTGAAGCAAAAACTAAAATAAAAGGCCTGAAAAAATTACAGACATACACGCAGATAAACAGACACTCACACAAACATCTTGCCTTATATATATATATATATATCTATATATATATATATATGTGTGTGTGTGTGTGTGTGTGTGTATTATGGATTTTCTGCACTATTGTAAGAACTTCAATCTTGAAACTTCTGAATATCGTTTCTTATGTCTTTGTCTATGAGTGTATCAAATTTGATTGAAATCGGACCACTCCTTCTATAACCCGATTTTTTTGATATTCGATATTTATCGGGGATACCTCGACACAAAAACAAGCTAAGAACACTCGCAGACGCTTATAGTACAACTGTGTAAATTTTCAAGAAAATCGGTTCAGCCGTTTCGGAGACTAAAGGTAACGGACAAACACACACACAGACACACACATACACACAGACAAAGGTCCATTTATAAATAAGTTTAGATTTACAACATTCAAACGCTGTCTGTTTTACTTATTTATCAACGTTGAAGTCTGTTTAGGATTTTTATTATTGATCCTTTTTACGATTTTCTTCTTTTTTTTTGTTTCGTTTTTTGGTCCTCACCCTCATTTCAATTATTATTTTCAATTTTCAGACATTTATTTCTTTTCCTTTGATAATTCTTTTTTGTAATTTCTAAATAGTCTTCGCTTTTATACGCTGTTTTCTATTTCTCTTCTTTCATCTTAAAATACATCGTCCATTTTAACCTTTCTTGTTGTGTATAGTGTCCATCAATCTATACACTTTCCCAGGCACTTAAAACACTTAGATAGCTTTTAAAGAATAAATATATCTTCAAACCTGAGAAGCCGGTGGAACTTTACAGCATCTTTAATATTTATATTTGGTATTATTATAGAATTGAGAGAAAGTCCAGGGAAATATAGAAGAATTCGTTATTTTTACATTTTTCTTCAAGGTCTGGAAGTCAGAAGCGGCCTTTTGGTAGACTAGTTGCGAGAAAAAACTCGAGAAACAAGTTAAACCTAGTTTTTAATCTATTACATAGATTGATATAATTAGTTCATAAAAAAGGAACGCTCGTCAGGACAATTTTTCTTCTATGTTCTCTGTCCCATCAGGACGTAGGCAATCATGACCTTCCAAGTAAGCTTTCTTCTGTTAAAACCGCACAAACCCCGCTCTGCCATCCACCTACTCAGGCCTTTCAAATGGGTCACCTCTGCGTTCACTTCTCTTGGTCGTCCTTCTATCTGACCTGTGAGTATCAGATTCTACAAGACAACTTTCCTCATTACATGTCGCAAGAACTTCAACTGTCTCTTGATACAGCAGGCTAGTCTTGATCCTGAATTTACCTAACGCAAAAATTTCTTCTATGTTCGCTGACATTTCAGGACGTAGGCGATCATAGCTTTCCACGTCTCTCTATCCCTGGTGGCTCTTAGTATGTTTTCTCCTGTTACACCACGCAACCCCCGTCCGGTCATCTACCTGCTCATGACCATCAAATATGTTATCCGCTGCCTTCCTCTGTCTCTTTTGTCTTCTATCTGGTCTGTATGTGTCAGGTTCTCCAAGCCCTCCTTCCTCATTGCATGTCCCAGCAACTTCAGTTGTCTCTTCCAGATGCTCACTCTTAATTTTCTTTCGTTGCCATTTTTTCCAAAACCTCATCATACTCGGTCCATGATATCCGCAGCATCCTTCTGTAGAAACACATTTCCGCTGCTTCAAGTTTTTTCCTCATTTTTGATAATATTGTCCAGCATTCACTGTCGGATTGAAGAACTGAAATCACATAGGAATATAGCACTCTCTTCTTTGTTTCTAGTGAAATTTTCCTGTGTCTTAGTACTTTACTTAGCTTCTGAAATTTGTTCTTTGCCATGCCACTTCGCCTTCAGATCTCTGTGTTGCACTTTCTAGCGCTTGTTAGAATACTTCCTAGGTATTTAAACTTTTGTACTTGCTTGATTCTAGTATTCCCCACCTGTAATTGAAACCTTGGGCTGCTCCCTTTGCCGATGACCATGCATTCAGTTTTCCTACAGTTTATTTGTTGTCCTTTTTTGTCATTCTCCACAACTACCTTCTGTAGGAGGGTTTGTAGTTTTCTTTACAAATCCTATATAATCCATCAATCAACTAAAACACACAAAATAAATTGTACACTAGCAAAATCAAATGCAAACGACTTTGGAAAAAACCCAAGTAAGAAAAATTCACAAGTCAGTGTGAAAATCGATACTCTGGATAATGATTGGTTAACAAATCGAAAAATTCAAAATACGTCAGCAAAACGGTTTTTTTCACTGCTAAAGAAAAAATTGTTCTGGGAGCCTCCCCACGTAACCAGAATTCAATATTTAAAGATGACCCCTGACCGGTTACACAGGGTCCGTCAGAGGGAAGCTGTAGCTGACAGTATCTCACCATATAAAGAGGAAACTTCAAGCTAACTTGCCCTCACTTTCAACGTTCTCTTCTTCATTCAGAGGACAGCAGCGGATGAAATATTTAAGGGGTCTGATCAGGTGTATGTCGGAACGGGGGTTGCGAAGCGTAGCAGGATAAAGTATACTAAGAGCCACCAGAATAGGGAGACGTGGGAAACAATGATCGCCTACGTCCTAAAAGGACGGAGCACATAGAAGAATATATATGCCAACTGTTTATCAGAAATTATAATGTGGTTATAAAGTGGGGGATCAAATCAATATTATAATCAATATATAATCCCTCATTTTGTGGCCATGTTATATTCTAAGTAGATGACTGTACGGGGGCTGCGTGGTGTAACAGGAGAAAGCCTGCTAAGAGCCACCAGGGATAGAGAGACGTGGAAAGCCATGGTCACCTACGTCCTAAAAGGACGGAGCACATAGAAGAATATATATGCCAACTGTTTATCAGAAATTAAAATGTGGATATAAAGTGGGGGGATCAAATCAATATTATAATCAATATATAAACTGATCCCTCATTTTGTGGCTATGTTATATTCTAGGCGGATGAGTGTACAGGGGTTGCTTGGTGTAAGAGGAGTAAGCCTGCTAAGAGCCACCAGGGATAGAGAGACGTGGAAAGCCATGATCGCCTACGTCCTAAAAGGACGGAGCACATAGAAGCATATATATGCCAACTGTTTATCAGAAATTATAATGTGGATATAATGTGGGGGATCAAATCTATATTATAATCAATATAAAGACTGATCCCTCATTTTGTGGCCATGTTATATTCTAGATGAATGACTACACGGGCTTTGCGTGGTGTAACAGGAGAAAGCCTGCTAAGAGCCACCAGGGATAGAGAGACGTGGAAAACCATGATCGCCTACGTCCTAAACGGACGGAGCACATAGAAAAAGAAGATCCTATAGTTAATAAACTCTACATACGTAGCAGAAGCTACAGTTCCGGTGTGAAAGCAATGCACATTGAACGGATGAATGGTAGAATTATAAATATGTCATATGTAATCTGGCAACAAGACTGATCGTCTTGAACTTCCCTTGCTTCAAATTTCACTCTTTTTATGTAGCTATCTGCTCACCAGTGGCAGTACCAATTTTCTAAACCAATTTTCTAAATAGCAGACATGTAAAAGTATAATATTTTTATTATGCCAGTGGAGATCAGCTGGCAATCACACCTTATCGAAGCCACCAGACTTTTCATTGGTAACGGACTTCATAGTTCTAGTAGAGTTAAGGACAGTTTGGTTTGTTCCTTGTTTCGGTTTTGATGGCTTATCACACCTTTGAAGGTTATTTAAAGACCGAAACGACGTTTAGATTATAACATGTTTGTAGCTGAATCTTTGATTTGATTTTAACATACATTTTTTTTTTATCGTTTCACCCCAAGCAACGCGGTACCGCCACTGGTGAGCAGATGGCTACATAAAAAGAGTGAAAGTTGAAGCAAGGGAAGTGCGAAGGAAAAATTGAACCAGTTACTGGGGGTGTCAGAAAAAGGGCAAATGAAGGATGGGAATACAGGTAAGAAGACAATTGCTAGCGTAAAGTGAGCAAGGAAAGTATAAGACGTACGGGGTGATGGAGAAAGGACGAGAGAAGAACTGGAATCAAGTGAACAAGAGATGAAGTTTGACGTTGTATTTAAATTCTTAGAGATTGTAACCGTCACGGAATCAAGTGTAAGGAAGGGATTTCCATGGGTGGGAAGTGCGAGAAAGGAATCTCATCATCATCATCATCATTTATCCATCACACCCAGATGGTGCATAGCGCAGAAACATTTTGTTGCTGTTTCTATAACAAACTGTTTTTTACGGGGCAGGGTTGTTAGCCCTGCACCCAACACCCAAACCTGGAGGACCGGTGTACCATTGTTGGTCCTTACGTTTACAGCACCTGGTATTCCCAAATGGTCATCCATTTAGTATTGACCAGGCTCGATGTTGCTTAACTTCGGTGATCGGACGGGAACCGGTGTATTCAACACGATATAGCTGTAGACAGAAAGGTATCTGGTGGAGTAGAATTAGCGGCTGCATTTAGTTGAACTAACTGTAAAAGGGTGGGACATTGTTGTCAGTCTGGTTTCATGAGTAAATTCTTGTGGAGAGGGCATCAGTGAGTTAAGATCGTCGGAACAGTTGCCTTGAAAATATTTATAGAATAGACAGAGGGGAGCTTCTGGGTCATGGCCGATCACGTTAGAGATTCTCATTTGGAGCCTGTCAAGAACCCTGAGACGAATGGCAGGGACACGAAATAAAAATGATCTTGAACTGTTCTTGATCTTTCTTCGTTTTTAATGCGGTTTCTCGCTCCATCAGAGCTCTATCCGAGAACCTTACCTGTTCCTCATAATCATCACCGACTTTCAGAGTATCTTTACTTTCCGATTCTGGATTGAAACACCATCTCCCCGTCGATGGAAGACCGCTTAGGATTACCGGGTGCAGTAAGCTTGAATATACGGGTGGTCTGACGGATTATGGCTCAGAATTGATAATCGGGGTGCGGAGTTCCTATTCTTGTTACATTCACATGCGCTCAAAGAACACAAATCCATCTCTTTTTCCCCAAGATATAGGTTAATTAGTAAGATTGGTATCATTAAGCCAGTATTATTTCCAAAAATATTCTTCCAATCTAGAAATACATTCTTATTTAAATAATCTGCAGTGGGTTTATAAGTCATGTAAAATAAAACAATTTATCTTTCATTCACCCACCTCCATTTTGTATTCCTGTCTGACATCTTCATTTGTCTCTTGTTCTTCTTTCCATTGAACAGATTTTGAATATTCCGGATATTTTTGTAAGTTTCTTTTCTTTGTTTCTTTAGAACAAAAATTCATTTTCTTCCCACGTAAATACGCCATGAAGAAAAGATAAAGTAAGCTTACATATGTGATGCTAAGCTTCGTGCTTGCTTCAAAAATATAATTACTCATATGGATGGCCCATTTACCGTATATAATAAAAGGAAATTAGTTGCTCAAATATATGAAATTGTGATGAGAATTTTTAGTGTAAATATAGAGAAACAAAACGACTGAAAAATAAAAATGAAATAATATATTTTTTTTATTTTCTTATTTTCTTATTGCGGTCTGAAGTGAAATAATTTTTCCACTTGAAAATAAAAAGGCGATCCTTCCTGTCATGCGCACGGGCTTGTTTTTTAAACCCATTTATTACACCGGAGAATTTGACAAATATATACTTCTTCAAAAAATTCATATTGGTTAACCCTCTAGGGCCATTCGTATCATATTTGATCTCTGAGGTAGACTGGTTGCCAGCCAAGGATAAAGAAACCAATCTGTCATGTTATTTGACTGATAGCTACAGGGAGAAAAGATGTATTATATTATTAAGTGGTAATTGGTGGGAGATTAGTCTATTACTTCATCACAATATAAAATTGATACCCGACCTTATGCCCAGTAGAAGCTTTAATCATGTTTCCAAATATTATATTGAGTGAGTCAGGTTAGTGCATTCCGTGATACACGCTTTGGACAATCATGTCTCGAAAGAGACATGACTGACTAGGCAGAAGATTATCCAGCAGTAGGTTGCCATTGATTTCTGAGGTAGACTGGTTGCCAGCCAAGTATATAGAACCCAATCTGTTTTTTTATTTAACTCATAAATGGAGGGATGAGATGGGTTAATATCTTTTCCAATGGTATTTGTGAGTAAGTGAATACAAGGAATTCAACTGGAATTCAACTTCTTTGTACACATTGCGATACTGTTACGGTAGAGAGCAGGCAATTCTTAGAAAAACGAACTCGATTTTAGAAAGTCAAGCTCTGTCCCAAAATAGTTGGTACATTTCTTTAAACATTTCATACACTAAAAGTAACAAGCATTATGGAACATTGATATTAATTTTACTAAAGACAATATATTAAAGAATCGAAACCACTTTTTTTATTATAGAATTTTTTTATGCGGTACTTAACCCTCTAGGGCCATTCGTATCATATTTGATACAGTATGAAAACAAGCCTTGAAAGAAATATTTTCCTGAAAAATTTTTAAAGAGAAATATTTTATAAATTTCAAATGAAAGCAGTACTGACTGCTCAGTCAATGAATACCAAATGTTTCCTTATAGGGAAATACCAAATGTTTCCTTATAGGGAAATACTGTATCAAATATGATACAAATGGCCCTAGAGGGTTAATAGATAGATAGATAGATAAACAGATTGAGATTAACCCTCTAGGGCCATTCGTATCATATTTGATACAGTATGAAAACAAGCCTTGAAAGAAATATTTTCCTGAAAAATTTTTAAAGAGAAATATTTTATAAATTTCAAATGAAAGCAGTACTGACTGCTCAGTCAATGAATACCAAATGTTTCCTTATAGGGAAATACCAAATGTTTCCTTATAGGGAAATACTGTATCAAATATGATACGAATGGCCCTAGAGGGTTAATAGATAGATAGATAGATAGATAGATAGATAGATAGATAGATAGATAGATAGACTGAGATTAACCCCCTAGGGCCATTCGTATCATATTTGATACAGTATGAAAACAAGCCTTGAAAGAAATATTTTCCTGAAAAATTTTTTAAGAGAAATATTTTATAAATTTCAAATGAAAGCAGTACTGACTGCTCAGTCAATGAATACCAAATGTTTCCTTATAGGGAAATACCAAATGTTTCCTTATAGGGAAATACTGTATCAAATACGATACGAATGGCCCTAGAGGGTTAATCTGTAAAGTATTTAATCAACATTTCAAATAATTATTCTCGGTGATATATCTATAGTGTATCGAGGCAGCACATAATTTTCTAAAGATATACTGTTAAATATAAGAGACAATCAATGTCTGTTATGTTTAATCATGTGTGACACCTTATTCCCGGAGCTGCCTCGTTGTGACGCTTGTTCTTGTCGACGGTCGTAACGGCACCAGTTGTGACACTACCACCCGGCTGGCCGGTTGGTTCGGTCGCTGTTGCTGGTCGTGACGTTCTCGTCACAAAAGCTGGTTTTCAAGACGTTTATTGCAACAAAGGCCACTGCCCACGTTGTGAAATGATCTCAGAAAGCCCCGCTGTGGAATTTTAGTAGTCGTCATTCCACCAGACCGGACACTGGTGTACACTTGTGGTTAAAACTAAACACAGCACCAAAAAAAAAAAAAAAATTACGTAATGAATAAGGTCGAAGACGCCCGGAGAGTTGCGAATAAAGTCTTTATATATGTAAAAAAAAAAAAAAAAAAAAGAATTATCAATTATAAAAAGCGGAAAGTACAATTGTCGGAACGCCAGTTTATAACGGAGAGAGGATTCGCTTAATAATATCAGAGTTTTCAGTCTTTAAATACGAGTGTCTTTTCCAAGTTTCGTTAAAAATATCAGAGCTTTACAAAATCTTTTTAAGTCTTTTCACATGTTTTCTATAACCAGCGCTGTCAATTCTCTATGCAACTTTTAAACAACAAAGTTCTTTTGGGTCCTTATCGGAGCTTAACGGAATTTGCCAAATCATAGGCGTCTAATGGGGGCGACGTGGCGGCGGTGTGTCGGGGTTGGTTTGTCTTTGTCGCCTGGAAGCTCTCAACTCAACTGATAAAAATTATTTTCATAGCAATGCGGGCATTTGTCGAGAATAATCAGAAATTTTAATTCTCCCAAATAAGTTTTAAAACAAAAACGTTCTTTCGGGATTCCTATCGGAGGCGCATTATTCAACATGATCTTTTTAAGTTAATCGGCGGCAGGCTTCATTCGGCATTACCTCTTTACCCATAAGTTCTATGTTAGCCGCGGGTCATGACTCCCCTAGTTGGGAGCCCTTTTTCACGGTCGTTACATTTCGACTCACTAACAACTAAAAACTGACAGCAACTCACAGCTACTGATAGCTAGTGATTTTCTCTCTGAGTCTCTATTTTTATAACTCTCTCCAATCCTCTCTGGGGATCTAGCAGACTCGAAGCCTTTGACCAATGAGATTGTTTTCCACCCACTCGATTTGCGGGAGGGCCGTGGCTCGACGAATGGAATATCAATATTCCCCGGATTTTGCAAGTACATGATAGTATTAAAATAATTAATTTTTCTATTCCCTGGATTTTATAAGCATATGATAGTATTAAAATAGTTAATTTTTCTATTCCCTGGATTTTACAAGTATATGATAGTATTAAAATAGATTTTTACATAAGCTCACATCGCGAATTACAATAAAGCACAACTAATAATACCACTAATACCAATTTCCCTCTCTCCGTGGCATTAAAGCAAATAAAAGAAGTACACCCACGGGAGATAGTGCCAAAATGAGCCGTTCTAAATATCGTATTTTGGCTTTAATTTCAGGTGAAAATAATGACAAAAAGTTCTCCAAATTTTTGATAATTTTTTATTAAGTTGGTTCTAAGCTTTCGGCTCGCATGAGCCATCTTCAGTGAGGTTGCAAGGACGTTAACATAAAAACATCCACCATCAGCGACGATTTTATCTTGTGTTGTAATAATTACCCAAGTGTTGGAGAATTTTTGTCGTTATTTTCACCTGAAATTAAAGCCCAAATACGATGTTTAGCACGGCTCATGTTTAAACGCAATAGACATTCATTGTCTCTTATATTTAACAGTATATATATATATATATATATATATATATATATATATATATGATAAAAAACAATAAAATTGCTTGAATAAAATTCAAGTATTTTGCAGAAGAAAACACATTCAACTAGCATTCGGACTGCGACGCTTGCTCGTTAATTCGTTATGTTGATTTAAATGTAAATTCTGATATTGATATTTTAATATCCTAACCTTTTGTAAACACAGATTACATTTACCACTTAGACTATTCCGGATTATTGGAGTAGCTTTAAACTCATTTAATTATTCCTTTGCTTTTATGTTTTCATCATATTTTTAGCAATTTCTATTGATTAGAATTTAAATTTAGACAACTTGATTTTTTTCCTATCCTCTATCTCGCGGGCAAATTGTTCCTTTCTACTCCCAAACGAACCGGACTGTTATTTTTCCCCCCAACTTTTTCTTGAACTCCTCATCGCCAACATTTTTCACGTATACTTTTTTCTAACCTTTACTTCCTGTTTATGAGAATTTTCTTCATTTTAATATTGATTGGGTTTGAACAATTGATTGTCTCTAATAGGCACGTTGAAATAATTATTCCCCAAATATAATCATAATTTCTTCTTCTTCTATGTGTCCTGTCCCTTCAGGACGTAGGCGATCATGGCTCTCCACGTCTCCCTATCCCTTGTGGCTCTTAGTATGTTTGCTCCTGTTGCTCCTGGCAACCCCCGTTCCTTCAGCCACCTGATCAGGCCCTGCAAATATGTTATCCGCTGCCTTCCTCTGTCTCTCCTTCCTTCTATCTGTCCAGTCAGTATCAGATTCTCCAGGCTCTCCTTCCTCATTGCATGTCCCAGGAACTTCAGTTGTCTCTTCCTGATGCTCAGCATCAATTTCCTTTTTGTTGCCATTCTTTCTAACACCGCGTTGTTGCTTGTATGCTCAGTCCACGATATCCGTAGCATCCTTCTGTAGAACCACATTTCGGCCGCTTCCAGTTTTGTCCTCATTTTCGATGATATTGTCCAGATCTGCTCTGTAAATTAAATTGACATCTAGATTTTTGTTGGATTCGTTTTAATATTTGACTGTCATTGCTAGGATTCACTCGAATTATTTTTATTTACCAATCTTCTTGTTTTCTTTTTACTGATATATATATATCCGCAGACAGATCTGTTTCGCTGTATCACAGCTCATCAGTACGGTTAGACTCCGATTGCTTTTTAACCCAGGATTGAAACCCGACCGAATTGGCGTCAGTCGGCGATTCTACCTCTGGGCTACGAGCGTTCAGTAGAAGAAGGCAGACTTTTTGCGCGTACATCATTATACACGCCCAATAACCATAGTGCTCTAATTCATTATTGAATGAGCGATGCGTATATGGTCGTATCTGACTACCGGGCACACAGGGCGCGGCTCCGGGCCGATCCGTGCAATCATAGTGAAAATCCGGGCAAGAAAAAATATCTTCGTCAGAAATTAAACTAAACAATTCACGAAGAAAGAAAGAAAGAAAGAAAGAAAGAAAGAAAGAAAAATGAAGAAAACATCCGAATGAACGCAGTAAAAATCTGTTTGTTTATTTATTAATTTTTGGGAGAAAAGACTGGTTATACTCAGAATATCCGAACCCGATTTCCTGCTTTTGTTCGCGTTTTGTGCCTAATTTCCATTGGAATAGAAGAAAAAAATCCGCAGAAATCATAGTTTCTGGATACGGATGACACTGATGACGTCATCACATTGTCGACTAATAAATCCGGGCAGTTTTCTCTGTGCCCGGTGATTTTTTTTTTTGCATCAGCTATGGCTTTATCTATCTATCTATCTATCTATCTATCTATCTATCTATGTTTTTTGCTGATTAAGCACTCTGGAAGAATGCTAGACTTTGAAAAACACTAGCTACCCTGACATGTACGCATCGCTCATTCACTAATGAATTAGAGTACTTTGGCTATTGGCCGTGTATAGTGATAATATACATGCTAAAAAGTCGGCCTTCTTCTACCGAGCGCCCATGGCCTAGAGAGAGAATCGCCGACTGACGCCACTTCGGTAGGGTTTCCATCCTGGGATAGAAGCAATCGGTGTCTAACCGTACTGATGAGTTGTGATACAGCGAAACAGATCTGTCTGCGGATGACTATATATATATATATATATATATATATATATATATATATATATATAATACCTAATTTCTCTTACAATGAAAGATTCCGATACAAAATTGAGTTTAATCAAGATACATTTTGTTGACCCACAATTAAAATTACAACAGCATTTTATTCATCTTCGCAACAAACCGCTACATTTTAACGATTTAATAGGAAATATCTAAAGACGCTTTTTTCACACACATACAGATATACGCTTATATGAACTAACTTTACAGACGAATAGACACAAACATTCATAAATACTTTGTCATCCAAAATATTTATCACACATATCTTTAAAAAAAAAAAGGTGTGCGTTGTGGTCCAGTGGATATCGACTTGGAACGAAAAATCGGAGAGCCGAGTTCGAATTCCAGTTGAATTCGTTGCAATCATATACGTACAAATACCCTTGGGAAAGGTATTAATCCGTTTCTTCCCTCCAGTTATGGGTCAAATAACAGGACGGATTGGGTTCTATAGCCTTGGTTGGCAACCAGTCTACCGCAGAAAGCAATGGCAACCTACTGCGGGATAATCTTCTGCCCAGTCAGTCATGTCTCTTTCGAGACATGATCGCCCAAAGCGTGTATCACGTATGGCACTTAACTGACTGACTATACTGGCAATAAATTACTCCACTCAACTTTTAATATTGAAATTGTTAAATGTACTCTCCACTTTTACTCAAACAGTTTTTTTTTTTTCATACTTCCTACTCGTGGAAATCTTTTCCGTTCTTTTTCTGTTGTGGAGTAGTTTTTACACTGAAGGTTATAATCGTGCTATATCGACTTAACGCACCCAAAATGTTAGGAACTTGGTAATCTTCTACTGTAAGCGGACTTCTTAGTATTCGGCTAACTGCCGACTAATATCAACTGCCGTAGTCCAACTTTGTCCAAACTGGAACTAAGTAATAGTTCTACTGAACTCTACTAGAACTGTAAAGAACTCTTTAGAACTTCTAAGAACTCCCAAGAAAGAACTTCCCAAGAACTTCTTCCATTAACTTCCTGCTAACTCTTATCAATATAGAAGGGAGAGTCCATTATCTAAGGAATAGGTGTGTTTCCCCATAATACTTTTTCCCTGATAGGTACAATCTGAAAAAAGTTTAGATGCAATGTCAATTGCTATTGTCTCTTATCTTTTATTTAATATCTGCGATACCTTGTTTTTTTATCTCATTCTAGCTCCCCTGCGCACCAATGGCGGTCCTGTTTTGTTTCGGTGGCAAGATTATAAAAGACAACATCTAAATATATTATTTCTGCTTAGATGGCACGTGGTTACCCAGAAGATGTATGCTAGGTATCTTAAGCACCATAACCGTGCTAAATGATATACCCCGTAGACATGGTTTAAGTCTGGGTCGAAAGAGACATGATCGCCCAAAGTGGGTATCACGTATGCCACTTAACTGATATTTAAAAAATGTCCATCGATTTACTACACTTGACGCGTGTATTAATACGCATATATGTTATTTGACAGATGAACGTTTATATACATTCACATGGAAAAATAATCCAAAATAATGATTTCATACATGGGAAACATTTTACTAATTAGAATAAACACAAAATCTAACCTTCTCGTATAATATTTTTTCAAATATGTTTCTTTATTTTTTCTCGATCTTTAAAATGGCTTTTAAAAAGATGTGAAATATGTCAGATTGAGATACGTTTCCTGCTTTTTTTTTCTTTTCTTTATTTTATCATCTTGTCAGATACCGATTCATATATTCAACCCATATATATGAATATATAATTCTTAAAATGTCAGTTTAGAAAGTCCTAGATATAACAGCTTTCCAATAATAGTTAATTATTTTTTGTCACTTCTTGTTTGTGGAATGAACTTCCGGTATTTTCTTTTCCTGTCAACTACGATGTTCAAAAATTTAAATGCAAAATTCGTCATTATTTTCCGTTTTATTGCATCCTGTTCTTTTTATTGTCTTTACTTCTCAACACTATTTTCACAATCAACCCTTGTGTCATATCAACTTTTTTTTGCGTTTCGTGGGTTGAAATGTTGAAAAAGAACACTCTAAAATAACATCGTAGCGTTTTAAAGATGTTAAAAAGGGGATCTGTGGAGGGCCATTATTATGCAGGCAGTATAACCCGGCGTTGCTCGGGTGAAATGAAATCTTTAAAACTAATCCATGGTCCTGGAGCTCAGACTCTTTGGACGTTGGCACGAAAGACTAAAAAGCAATAGTTGTTTCCAGTTAAAGCCGTAGACTGAAAGAAAAATGAATGAATGAAAGTCAAATTTTGATTTCCTGGTATCGATATCAAATAAGTTTTTTCGTCCTAAACTGAATTTTGAAGGCTAAATAAGTCCCCTGAGTAAATGGTTTCATTTCATTGCTGAGAGTAAGAACTACAATTATATCAACTTAGAGCCAAACCCGAAGCAAAAACTAAAATAAAAGGGCTCAAAAAATACAGACATACAGGCAGATAAACAGACACACACATAAATATTTTGCCTTATATATATATATATATATATTATCGATTTTCTGCACTATTGTAAGAACTGCAACCGTGAAACTTCTGAGTATCGTTTCTTATGTCTTTGTCTATGAGTGTATCAAATTTGATTAAAATCGGCTATAACCCGATTTTTTCGATTATCGATTTTCGATATTTATCGGGGGTACCTCGACACAAAACCTAACTAAGAACACTCACAGACGCTTATAGCACAACTGTGTAAATTTGCAAGAAAATCGTTTCAGCCGTTTCGGAGTCTATAGGTAACGGACACACACACACACACAGACACACACACACACACACACACACACACACACACATAGACAAAGTTCCATTATAAGTACGTTTAGATTCGTTAAGCTACATGGAATAAAACATAAACTACAAAACGTGTTGTTGATTTTTCGGAAAGACGTCTTACGCAAGCGATCGTGTTATCTTTGATATTTTTATTTATCCCGTCAATTATTGATACTATCCCATAAGCTTCCTTAGTTTTACCGACCTCGATTTACAAACAAAATTATTTTCATCTAATTTTTCGATTTAATTAATTGATAGAAGACTTAATGCAGCTGTTTTTGTCGTGTGGATACCATTTATCTGAAGGTTGGTGGCCGGCAGGTTGGAATATGTAGAATTGTAGAATAAATCCGGAAGATAATTTGTAGCGTAGGGAGCTGGTTAATGTTTCTTTGATTCGGCCTTGTGTCAGACTTAACCAAACTCCCTACAACTTACAAGTTTTATGCAGAGTTATCATCAAAAGAATTATCAGGAGATTTTCCTCGTTAACAGAAGGCTGGTTGTCGGTAGGTTAGATTATGTGGAATAGGGTGGAATAGTGTAAGAAGAATAAAATATACATTTTGCTTTTTAAAATAGTAATTTAATAAAAGGAAATGAAAAAAAAAAGAATTTGTAGAAATTAATGTTCAGCTAGAAAGTTTAGGGCATCAAGAGTTGTAGAAAATGTTCGTTGTAATAATGTAGGTATTTAAAATGTCCGCACAAATTTAGAGTTCATGGCTGTGTAGCAGCAGAATGTAAAGTCTTTGTTCCTTCCTCTTTTTAGTAGGTTGCAACAGGTTGAGAGAAAGAGAAGGCAAAACAAATAAAGAAGTTGTACTTAAATTTTGTTGTTGCTGTTGTCCTCTTTAGTGGCGTGGTTTGAAAATGAAGAAAAGGACGTTGGCAGAAGAGGTCGAATGAAACTGTGGCATGACCTGCGTCCGGGTTGGCGTGGAGTAAAAAAAGAAGAAAATAAAATTGGCAGTGGGTGCGGGTCAGCTTGAAGATTCTTCTTTACATGGTGAGATGCTGTCAGCTACTGCTTTAATCTGACTCTGTTGACCGGTCGCAGAATGTCCTTAAGTAATTCAATATGGTCATGTGACCGGCTCCAGCGGGCATTTTCATTTTCAGATGTGAAATAACGTCATTGTGAATTTTCTGTTTTTAATTCAATCAGGATTAAGGATTTGCTTTTGGAAATGATTTGTGAATAGTCGTTAGAATCTAATTTTGCGGATGTGCAATTTTAATTTAAGTTCTTCCAAAATGTTTTTAATTCTTAATTTCTTATCTGCCGCAAGTTCTTTCTTGTTGCTGTATTTATTAGCCTTCCCACGCAATGCCAGATGTGACACATGGTCATTTTATAGTGGGTATTCCAGGCCATATCGCCGGGCAAAAAAAAATGTCTGTCTATTTTTACCGAGTCGTGGTTCTAGCCTTCGGCGGAACCACGACTGGGTTTGTGCTCTCTGGTCGGAAGCAGAGAGCGCCCTCTACCCGAAGGCAGAGTGCTGACAGTGTCATAGCGTCGTCAGGCGAGTGCCTAAGACGTTCGCTTCCTCAAGAAAGCCCTTTCTTGTTGCTTTCTTTCGCTGCCTTCTGTAAGAAGATGTATAGCTTTTGTTCTGTATCTGCTATCAAGATTGCCATTTGCATTTCTTAAGTCGTTACCTGCTTTCATAATAATAAAAAATATTTACCTATTTTAGCGGTCTATTTTAGCGAGAACGTTAATATAACTTAAAAGCTGTTTTATTTAGTTCTTTCATAATCGGCTCAATCAATATGTCGAATAAGTCTTTTGAGAAGACACATCCTTGCCTTACAGTCTTTCTGTTTTTCTCATATCTGCTGGACTCATTTTTTATCGGTATGCAAGTTGTTTCATTCAGGTCCAGAAAACTAATATAATGTAAACCTTGGGAAATGACTTAGAAACTGCTGAAAACGTGTAGTTAAAAAAGGGCAGTTTTGTATGACGCTTGTACTTCAGGTTTATTAGGATCTAAAGTTCGCGGTGCTGTGGATATCGATTCAGAACGAGAAAATAGTTGAATTTATTGCATTGACTTAAGCACAAATACCTTTGGAAAAGGTATTAACCCGCCTCTTTCCACCAGTTATGGGTTAAATAACAAGAGAGATTGTGTTCTATAGCCTTTGTTAGCAACCAGTCTACTGCAAAAAGTAATGGCAACCTGCTGCTTGATAAGCTTCTGTCTAGTCAGTCATATCTCCTTCGAGACATGATCGCCCAAAGCGTGTATCATGCATGGCACTTAACTGACTAGCTGAATTTAATAATTAGAAACATGATTTTGGCTACTACTGGGCATAAATTGGGGGATCGGTTTTATATTGTAATGAAGTAATAAACTGATCCCTCGCTAATTACTACTCAATAATATAATGCATCTCTTCCCCCTCTACCCATGAGTCAAATAACAGGACAGATTGTGTTCTATAACCTTGGTCAGCAACCAGTCTACCACAGAAAGTAATGGTAATCTACTGCAGGATAATCTTCTGGCCAGTTATGTCTTTTTCAAGACATGATCGCCCAAAGCGTGTATCACGCATGGCACTTAACTGACTAGCTGAATTTAATAATTGGAAACATGATTTTGGCTTCTACTGGGCATAAATTGGGGGATCGGTTTTATATTGTAATGAAGTAATAAACTGATCCCCCAATAATTACTACTCAATAATATAATAGATCTCTTCCCCTCTAGCCATGAACAAATAACAGGACAGATTGGTTACTATAGCCTTGGTCGGCAACCAGTCTCCAGCAGAAAGTAATGGCAACCTACAGCGTAAAAATTATCCCTAGAAGGTTACCATTACTTTCTACGGTAAATCCATAGCTACAACGAATAAATGAAAATAATAATTATTTATAAACTTTTCATTTAACCGTTGGAGCTCTCGATTTTTATTTTCAAAACAAACGTCCTAATATAAGGGAGGTAACCATGAATTAGTAGAAACGCAAAATGGCATTAAATGTTGATTAAATGCAATTTAACACGTTGCTGCTGCACTCGTAATGCATTCTGTTGACTGTTAGTTCGCTTGTTTTTTGTTTTTTTTTATATACAGAGCCACCAAATATTGAAGGTTTGTCAATGCACTGGGTACGAAAAAAACATCATCTTCCTTGATGTAATTCATTCCCCTGTCGAAATAACAGCGAATAAGCTGACTTTTTTAAGACTAAGTCGGGTTGTTAGCAACCTAACATAAGAAAAGCTAAGGCCTACCAAAAGGCGGAAGAACTTCCGATTAGTCAACAGCCAGCTAATTAGTAGCTGTGTAAAAGGAAATAGAAAACCACTCCAGTGGTTGAAGATTCTTCTTAACATGGTGAGATGCTGTCAGCTACTGCTTTAATCTGACTCTGTTGACCGGTCGCAGAATGTACTTAAGTAATTCAATATGGTCATGTGACCGGCTCCAGCGGGCATTTTCGCTTTCAGATGTGAAATAGCGTCATTATGAATTTTCTGTTTTTAATCCAATCAGGATTAAGGATTTGCTTTTGGAACTGATTTGTGAATAGTCGTTAGAATCTAATTTTGCGGATGTGCAATTTTAATTTAAGTTCTTCCAAAATGTTTTTAATTCTTAATTTCTTATCTGCCGCAAGTTCTTTCTTGTTGCTGTATTTACTAGCCTTCCCACGCAAGGCCAGATTACCACGTAATATCATTGGGAGATTGAAAGCTTTTAGTCTGATTCAATAGAATTTGAATGAAACATGTACCTCTATGCAAATTACTTAAAAAGAAACGAATAAAGGATCTTTCACACTTTCCCTGATCACGTATACGTCGTCTCGTGGCTTAGGTTTCTCTTCCGATTGCAATTTTTTTACATCTTTGACTGAGATCGGATAGATAGATAGATAATGATGAGACTGGGATAGATAGATAGATAGATAGATAGATAGATAGATAGATAGATAGATAATGATGAGACTGGGATAGATAGATAGATAGATAGATAGATAGATAGATAGATAGATAAGATAATGATGAGACTAGGATAGATAGATAGATAGATAGATAGTGATGAGACTAGGATAGATAGATAGATAGATAGTGATGAGACTAGGATAGATAGATAGATAATTATGAGACTGGGATAGATAGATAGATAATGATGAGACTGGGATAGATAGATAGATAATGATGAGACTGGGATAGATAGATAGATAATGATGAGACTGGGATAGATAGATAGATAGATAGATAGATAGATAGATAGATAGATAGATAATGATGAGACTGGGAGATAGATAGATAGATAGATAGATAGATAGATAGATAGATAGATAGATAGATGCATTTTTGTGCAAATTACCTGAAACGAAACAAATAATGACTTGTTAGGATTTTTCACACTTTTCCCCATCACGAGTACGTCGTCTCTTGTCATTATTTTTCTCTTTCGACCTCATTTTTCTTTACGTTTTAGACTGATTAATCCATTTTGGTTCTTTTTCTTTTTCTTGATGATATCACTGACAGTTAAAAGGCTGACACAAACAATATCCGCGATCTCTCTGTAAAACTTGTCACTGTGTTCGTGCAGAGTTACAATTTTACGTACTCTACCTTTGGGTAAAGTCAATCGCAGACAATGGCCGTAAGACAATTAATCGACAATCGAGATAACAGCGTCTGGGCGTGATAAAAATCTGATGCAATTATGGATGACAAAATATTTTTCAAAACCAAAACTCTACATCATAAACCGCGAAAATGGATTCATATTAGTGCACAACTGTAGAAATGACATAATCTGAAGGAAAAATAGAAATGATTAAACCCTCTGTAAGGAGACAAGAGTTATATTCCCTTAAGAGGAACAACAGTTGTCTTCCCTTTTGAAGAACTCTTTTTTTCTCTGGGATCAGTTCCCTTCCCGGCGAGGACCATTTGCTGGCTTAACGGTATGTAATTCCTTACCACACTTGCTAAAAACATTCTCGTCCATTTGGACAACTTGAGCATTCTTCTTGTTTGGGACTTACTTAAACATTCGTTATGTATTGTTACTAGTTTGTATTTTATTAAATGCCTATTTGTTACTGCCATGAACTTGTCCTTTTTTTACTGCACGTGCTACATCAGCGTGTTAATATTTGTTGTTTAAAAGTTTATATTAGTATCGCGTATCTGATAATATCGCCAGTTAGCAAACCAATACTAATACGTGGTGACCCTGACGTGATGTGAACACGCAAACTTCTATGGACCTTGTCCTTTCAGGATGTAGGCGATCATGGCCTTCTACGTCTTCCTATCCCTGGTGGCTCTTAAGATGCTTTCTCTTGTTATACCACGCAACCCCCGTTCTGTTATCCACCTGCTCAGGCCATTCAAATATGTTAACCGCTGCTTTCCTCTGTTTCTTTTCCCCTCTATCTGGCCTGTTAGTATCAGGTTCTCCAAGCTCTTCTTCCTCATTGCATATCCCAGGAATTTCAGTTGTCTCTTCCTGATGCTCATTATTAATTTCCTTTTCGTTTCCAACACCTTGTCATTGCTCACATGCTCGGTCCAGGATTCCCGCAGAATCCTTCTGTAGAACCACATTTCAGATGCTTGAAGTTCTTCCTTCATCTTTGTTGATATTGTCCAACATTCACTGCCGATATTGAAGAACTGACATCACATAGCAATCCAATACTCTCTTCTTTGTTTCTAGTGAAAGTTTCCTGTGTCTTAATACTTTACTCAGCTTCTGGAATGCGTCCTTCGCCATGCCAATTCGCCTTTGGTTTTCTGTGTCGCACTTTCCATCTCCAGAGTGGGTCTAAAATTGACCGAATAAAATAAACTAAAGCAATTGTTTGAATTAATTCTCACAAGGGTGTAGGATCAGTGCAATAAAATAGCAGTTATAAGAACAGAGATTTGCGTGAATCGTAATAAAATCATGATTAGTAAAATGTTTCATTGTCAACGTTGTAATACGTACAGAACTACTGATAATCGGTAGGCGTATCCATTTTTACAATTAATGTTATCTCTGCTAAAAAAGGCTCGCAAACAAACTGTGTAAAATTCATATTATCTACCCCTGTGTGCAATAAATATTTGTCTGAAAAAGTTAAGAAATGAATAAAACGAGTTCAATGTTTATTTGACTTTCCTTCGAAACAATTTTGATATTGCGAAAATACTTTAATAAAAACAGAAAAGCTGGAAGGCAATAAAATGGACGGAATCGACAAACATTAAATGAACCACGGGAAAGTGGATACGAACATATTAAAAAATTGTGCTATGTATATATATATATATATATATATATATATATATATATATATATATATAATGTGTGTGTGTATAGGGTGCGATAGATAAATTGTGGGCTAAATTACACAAACATGATGCTAACACTGTCATCTAATTTTAACAGATATATTTACCAAAATTACACAGAAATATCTTGTAATACAAAAGAGTAAATTTACTCAATAAAGTCGCCGGTCCTGGGTACGACGGTAAACTGCATCCGGCAGCAAGGCCTCTGATTGGAAGGTTGCGTGGAGCATGGAACCAATTCTTAATTGCTGTTGTTCCCTGGTTCACCCTGACCCAGATTGATAGCACCAGTTGGAGTTCCAGCTATGGGCAAATAGTTAACCCCCAAACAGGGGTCAAAACACTATGAAAGTATAAATATAAACTTTTATAGAAATATATACATAAAAATAGACTTTTAGAAGAAAATATATTTTTTTGAAGGAAAAATATTACTAACAATTATATTTTTAAGGGGAAAAATTATTACCATAACACATTTTTGAAGTAAAAAAAAAATATATATATATATTTTTTTAATCATATCACCCCAAGCAAGGCGGTAACGCCACTGATGTGCAGGGGGCTACATAAGAGTGAGAAAATTAGAAAAGAGAAAAACCGGAAACCACATCCTAAACAGGAAACAAGGGATGAACCTCTTCACCTGTTCAATAGACGTGGGTGGAGTGTGAACCGGGCGATAGTTTAGTCTATCTACTCCAATTAGTTATTATTATTATATATTATTGCCATAATGCATTTTTAAAGGAAAAACGATTATTACAAGCAATGCATTTTTGAAAACAAAACTGAAAGTCGTCTTCAGTTTTCTAAAGTAAAAATAAATATAAATAATTAAAAGAAATTTTTCATCAAAATCTGACAAAATCAACTTTCTATAACTGAACATTAAAAAATAATTTAAAACAATACCATTTTGGCATTAAATAACCAGCAGGAGTTTTATATGCCGTTAAAAATATCTTAAACCTAAACTCAATAAAATCGCCATTGGCTTCAGTTACGTTTTACAGACGGCCCATTAGTGTGGAACAGGCTTGCCTCCCAGAGAGTAAAACACTACGCCTCCTTGGCCTTACACTTTCGGAGGACCTCAAATGGAATGACTATATCAAATCCATTGCCAAATCTGCCGCTATGAAAGTCGGCTCTCTGGGCCCGGAATTTTTTCCCCCCTGAATCTATCCTGCGCATATACAAATCTATCATCCGCCCATGTATTAAATACTGCTGCCACATCTGATCGGGTGCCCCTGCTACTCTCCTTGGGCTTCTTGACAAAATACAAAGGATAATCTGTAACGTGTTTGATACTGACTTGGCAAACCGGCTGCAACCATTCTCTCACCGGCGTAATGTGGCTTCCCTGTGCTTCTTCTACAAGTACTTTCATGGCTTCTGCTCCGATGAACTTAGATCATTGGTGCCGCCTAAGCACGAATTTACACGAGATACTAGATTAGCAACTAGGTCCCACCCGTTTACAGTTAAACAGATAAGATGTAACCGTAATTTCTACTCCAACAGCTTCTTTTCTCGCGCTTCCCGCCTGTGGAATTCTCTTCCACGTGTCTGCTTTCTCGACAGCTACAATCTCCAGGTGCTTAAATGTAGGGTCAATAGACACCTCCTATCACACTAACTTTCAATTATTCTCCCAACACTCTTATTTACTCAACCCTCATTCTCGGTATCCTCACCCGCCTATCACCCACCCTCTGACATTTCCTATATTTAACCATCCTTTCTTCTCTCTATGTGGCCCCCTGCGCAGTAGTGGCAGTTAAATGCCTTGCTCGGGGTGAAACGCTAATAAAAAAAAAAGTCTTCGGAATCTCCTGCATCTTTTGGCGACACTCTTGTTTAAGTTAGTGAATGCTGCCATAATCATTGTTTTCAGTTCATCTTTGGTGTTCACAAAAATTTTTGTTGGTATATCGCAGAACTATTTCCCAGACATAATAATAAAAGGGGTTGCAGTGTGGGGAAGTTATCTGGCCAGATATAGGGGGATGTAGTTGCAGAAAACATCTACCAGATGTAGAATCTTCCAGTTGCCACCCTCTTGACTTGGAGCAAAACGACTTCCACAAGGCACTCTATGTAGGCCGCTATGAGTCTGAGGCCCAGTGGTAAGAAAAACAGAGCCATTATGCTATCATCACTAATGATTATATCGAACACCATGATGGTGATTGTATATTTGCTTTTCATCACTTATCATTTGGCTACACAGCATCCAATTCACATTTCCTCAGATTGGCACCTATACACTCTTAAATGCTTGTTTTGGAGATTCAGGTGCGAATGCCAAGCAGTAAAACATACCGTTTTCAAATGTCTGGCGGAGTGAATCGCTTCAGGATGTTTTTTTTTTTCACAAACAGTAACCAACTGAGCCTGCTATCCTATGAAGTCCACAAAATCTAGAACAACGAGAAATTGAAGATATCAAAATGCGACAATATGCCGATCTCACCTTCTGATTTTCCGTTCTTATCGGAAAGGTTGGATGCCTTCTGTCAAACAATCTTAGCATTATCAAATCTCGAGTCAATCCTTATCTGTCTATCGCTTTATAAAATATTCCCCACATATATTTGGTCTTACGGCCATATCACGTTGAATAAACCGGTTCTCGTTCGATCACCGAAGTTAAGCAACGTTGTCAGTACTTAGATGGGTGACCGCTTGGGAATACCAGGTGCTGTAAGCGTTTAGTGACGGATGTGCGTGCTTACGGCTATATCACGTTGAATACACCGGTTCTCGTTCGATCACCGAAGATAAGCAACGTTGAGACTGGTCAGTACTTAGATGGGTGACCGCTTAGGAATACCAGGTGCTGTAAGCGTTTATGGACGGATGTGCGTTGTGGTGCGCTGGATATCGACTCGGAAAGAGAAATCGGAGAGCTGAGTTCGAATTCCAGTTGAATACCCTGCATTCACTTATCATCTGGTACCCTTGGGAAAGGTATTTTCAGTATTAAATGACCTAATGACGGTGGATATGTTGGTTAAATATATCAACCAACCAACCAGATATATTAAATCGTTTGAATCTGTTAGACTTTGACATCCTCTGGTCGTAAATAGCAAATTGAGTTTCTGTGGGGAGACACAGGCAACGATCAAAAAAGGGTTTTATCGAGAGTGCAAAAGTTCATAATGACTGCAGCGAATCTATTGTATACTTGTTGATGGAGAAACAAAGTTTGGACCCAATCGGATTATTAGTTTACAAATTACAATAATTTAAGTGAAGCTACTATCGCAAATTTCCAAAATAATGGAAAAATCTGAATTTTGTGTGTTGATAATACGTTGCTTTCTGATAAGAAAAATACTGTTCAGGTAAAGCAATGGTTTGATAAGTAAGTGTTATTGGGACTCAGCTTCGTCGGAAACAATAATTAAAAGGTGGGATGCTGACTTTAAACGCGGTCGTACAGACACAAATGATGCTGAACTCTGTGGTCACCCAAAATAGGAAGTCGTAACGGAAATCCCCCCACCCCTCAAGACAAATCCACAGACTCGTTTTAGCTGATCGTAAATTGAAGTTGCGTGAGATAGCAGAGGAGTTGAACATATAAGAAGGCAGTGTATTCACCATTTTGCAAGTACTTTGGTAAATGAGAATGCTGTATTCAGAGTGCCGCGTTCGCTCACAATCAAAAACAATATCGCGACGACGATTCACAGCGTTGTTTGCATTTGCAACTGTTTCAACGCAACAAGAAAGAGTTTCTGCATAAGAATGTGACAATGGATCGAACATGGATCCACCACTTCACTTCGGAGTCAGATCTGCAGGCAGCTGAAGGGAAAACAAAAGGTGAAACCTTCCAAACGACCAAAGCGGCAAATACATCTGCAGGCAAGGTTTTCGTTTCCGTATTTTGGGATGTGAAAGGTATTTTGTTCATTGATCACCTTGAGAAAGGAAGAACCATGAATAAAGAATATTGAATAGCATTATTCGTGCGTTTAAAGGAAGAACCCCCCCCCAAAAAAAGTCCACAAATGAAGTAGAGAAAGTGATCTATCACCAACATAACGCACCGTGTCACAAGTCGATCGCAACGATAGCAAAACTACATGATTTGCACATTGAATTCCTTCAGCATCCACACTATTCTCCAGATCTGGCATCCGTGGCCTACTGGCTTTTTGCAGACCTCAGATTAATGTTCTAGGGAGAGAGATTTGGCTTCAATGGTGAAGTGATATCAGAAACTGAGGCGTATTTTGAAGTCAAAGAGAAATCGTTCTACAAAAAAGCATCGAATTGTTTGAGAAGTGTTTGAGCCAGTGTTTCCCCTAGAAAGAGACTATGTTGAAGAATAAAGTTGAATTTTGCCTCAAATTGTTGTTTTATTAGTTAAGCCCGGTGTTTACTGAGTTGTTACCGCAGAAGTAATAAGCGATCTAAATGATCAGGTAACTGTGTATCACGTACGGCACTTAATGACTGAAGAGTCATATAATTTTTTTATTGTTAAATTTCATAATTGTTCTTTATTTCAGCTATGTTCGGGTCATCTTGCTATTTGGACGGACACCAACGTGAATATAATATTGTTTAAATTCACACTTTAAAGACTAAAGTTTAGCTAATACAAGCCTTAAGAGACATTCATGATAATTAGTTACTAAAACAGTTACGTGAAGGCGGCAGTGCCAATCAAAGATTATGGGTATAAGTAGCAATTGGCTCTCGGTTTGTGAAGAGTAAGATTGTCGTGTTCAGGAAAGCATTCCCACTGCAGATGGTTCAACCCGATTATCAAAAGTTGTCTGAATGAAATGACAGATTATAAATAGAATATAGTGGAAATATGGGTGATTCGACTCCATGAACGTAACAGAACAAGCTACTAACTCTAAATCTATAAGGTAATGAAGGATCTCTTCTGAACATTTGTTATGGAAATAGCGATAGACTATTTTCTTCCATGATACATACTTTCAACATAAAGACAGAAATGATGTTGAGATTATTATGGTCAAACACACCTATTCCACAGATAATGGATTCTCCCTCTTATATTAATGCTATGGTGAAACACACCTATTTCTCAGATAATGGACTCTTCCTGCTATATTAATGCTATGGTGCAACACACCTATTCCTTAGATAATCGACTCTCCCTCCTATATTAATGCTCTGGTGAAACATACCTATTCCTCAGATAATGGACTTTTCCTCCTATGTTAATGCTATGGTGAAACACACCTATTCCTCAGATAATGGACTCTCCCGCCTATGTTAATGCTATGGTGAAACACACCTATTCCTCAGATAATGGACTCTCCTTTCTATGTTAATGTTATGGTGAAACACACCTATTCCTCAGATAATGGACTCTCCCTCCTATATTAATAAGAGTAAAAGGAAGTTAACTCGAGAAGTTCTTGGGGAGTTCATTGGAGTTCTTAGAAGAATCTATTGGGGTTCAGTAGAACTATTAGTTCTATTTTGGACATATTTCGACTAAGATAGTTGATGTTAGTCGGCAGTTAGCTGAATACTAAGGGGTCAGCTTACAGTGGACGATTACCCTAACAATTTGGGTGCGTTAAGTCAATTAGCAACCGTCATAGCATGATTATGACCTTCAGTGCGAAAACTATTCCACAACAGAAATGCATAATGTTTAATGCTAAATACAAGTCCGAAGAGTCACTCAAGCATGTAGTTTAATGCGTAGCTTTGTTTATGATGTTATGTAGGAAAAATAGTGGTTCATTATCTGAAGAGGGTAAGAGTGAAGGGACTTGGAAATATCCTGCTGTGAACCTGTTCTACAAACAGCAGTTCTTGGAAAGAATCTGACCGAGTGGAATTGTTTTCTCTCTTATGAATGAAATTCAAAAGGAATTAGGATGATTCATTCCTGTGTACGTGACATGACGGGTCCCATTTGCAAACGTCAGCCCTGATGGAACAAATGAATCTATCATTACAATCCTTGCCATGGATATAGTAATAAAATAGCGAAAGGCTTGCGATGATTCGTCTATGCGAAAGATGTTTTAGAATGGAATTTAATCCATCACCGACAAGGTCACGTAAATACATTTAAATCTAAATTTCTTTATATTTTTTTGCTGAGACCTGGATAGTCAAGGAAGCATTTTAAAAACTGTTTTGAATAGTGACAGGCAGGATGATTTTGTTGTAAACTAAGAAGAGAGCATTGGACTGTTACGTGAAAGATACAATTGATATTTCTGGGACACGAATTTAAAGAAGGAGGCTTTGGATAATCTGATACCAACAGGGAAGATAGAGCAAAAGAGAGATATATTTGAAAACAGCACTTTACATACTTGATAAACTTAAACTAGTGGATGATAGAGCACGGCTTGGGAGGAATATTAGGACAAAATATATTAATAGCAGAGAAGAACAACAAGATTTAGAGGGCCATAATCGTCTACCTTCTGAAAGGGTGAGTCAGTTAAGTGCTATACGTGATACACGATTTGGGCAATCATGTCTAGAAAGAAACATGATTGACTGGGCAGAAGGTTATCAAACAGTAGGTTGCCATACCTTTCTGCGGTAGACTGGTTGCTGACCAAGGCTATAGAACAACATCTTTCCTGTTATTTGACTCATAGCTAGAGGAGGGAGAGATGTATTATATTATTAAGTAGTAATTATTGGGGGATTAGTTTATTACTTCGTAACAATATAAAACTGATCCCCCAATTTATGCCCAGTAGAAGCCTTAATCATGCTTCCAATGATTATATTCAGCCAGTCAGTTAAGTGCCATACGTGATATACGTATTGGGCGATCATGCCTAAAAAGAGACATGACTGACATGGAAGAATATTATCCTGCAATAGGTTGCCATTAGTTTCTGCGGTAGACTAGTTGCTGACCAAGGCTATAGAACACCATCTTTCCTGTTATTTGACTCATAGCTAGAGGAGGGAGAGATGTATTATATTATTAAGTAGTAATTATTGGGGGATCAGTTCATTACTTCGTAACAATATAAAACTGATCCACCAATTTATGCCCAGTATACGCCTTAATCATGTTTCCAATGATTATATTCAGCCAGTCAGTTAAGTGCCATACGTGATATACGTATTGGGCGATCATGTCTCGAAAGAGTTGATATTTCTGGGACACGTATTGATGAAGGAAGCTTTGGATAATCTGATACTAACAGGGAGCATAGAGTAAATGAGACACATAGGAAAATAGATCTTTACATACTTGATGAACTTAAACAAGCAGAGCACGGCTTGGGAGGAATATTAGGACAAAATATATTAATAGCAGAAAAGGGCAATATGATTTAAAGGGCCATGATCGTCTACCTTCTGAAAGGAATCAGTCAGTTAAGTGCTATACGTGATACACGCTTTGGCAATCATGTCTAGAAAGAGACATGACTGACTGGGCAAAAAATTATTCAGCAGTAGGTGACCATTGCTGCGGCAGATCGGTTGCCAGCCAAAGCTATAGAACCCAATCTGTTTTATTATTAACCCATAATCGGAGGGAAGAGACGGATTAATACCTTTCCCAAGGGTATTTGAGCGTAAGTGAATGCGAGAAATTGAACTAGAATTCGAACTCGGCTCCTCGATTTGTCTTTCCGAGTCGATAATTACTGCACCACAACGCACATCCTTGCACCACAACGCACATACTGAAGGGATATGGCACATAAAGGAAAAATAATTTCTTATTTGATAGTGGGATATATATGTATGTTTATTTAGCAGTAAATATAATTTATTACGCAATTTGTATGAATATATTTCTGGTGAGAAGTGTTTATTTTTTTTATATTTGAAAACTTGACTTCTAACCGATTCTAGAAGCATTCTGATCAGCTATAATGTTGATTTCTTATGTCTTCAGATCGTTTAGTCCAGGTTGTATAAATATTTCTTTTTTTTATGTCGCCAAAGATAACACGAACTTTTACAGAAGAAAAACTCCCTTTAAAAAGAAATTTCTAAAGAGAAGATACAACCGGAATATATATAGTTTTTTGCTGAGATCCGAATATATATATACATATATATATATATAACTTTTTTTTTAGCTCAAGTGTTGAGATCCGGTGAATGAACGTTCGGTTAGGAAAATTTCTTTGTAGTTTCTGAGAGAAATTTCGTCTCGGAAAAAAATCCAATCTTTCGGGGAAGTAGAACGTTTTTTTTCATATATGTGTCATCTTGCCTCTTTAATCCTGTAACTGTCACGTAAAATCTCGTGGCATTTCCTCTTCAGACGTTATCTGAGAGAATGCCTTTAACCCAGTGTTACACGCTTCAATAACATTTTCTTCTTGCAATGAACACAAATCTGTAAAAGTGACTTTTTTTCCGACATTTTGTGGCTTTGAATCTTTCTTTTTTAATTCCACGATCATGAAGATTTAGGAATAAAATATTTCTTCATTCGAAGCTATTATCTCTTGAAATAACCCGACCAAATATGGAAACAGTGTCCGTGCATTGAATATGGTTGCAATATTGGTCAAACATCCATTGCTATTTATCTTGAGTTGCTCGACAAAATTCAAATAAGGATCTTAAATATGATAGATTCCAATTATCTCGATGCTAGCACCATTTTATTTTAACATTTTCGTTTCTCACGCTTCACACTAGTGGAACTCTCTTCCGGGTTCCGTTTCCCAGGTAACTGATGTTCAAAAATTTAAATGCAATGTCAGTTATTATTTACTGTCTTCTTGATTTGTTTTCTTTTATTGTTCTCTCACCTTAATTATGTTTTCCTCTTCTCATATTATTTTAAGTCCTATGCTAACAGTTACTTTTCTTGCTTGAGGAACTCTCTTCCGGCTTCTTGCTTTTCAGTCAACTTTGATCTTCAAAGATTTAAATGTAATATCAATCGTTATGTACTGTCTTCTTGATTCCTCTTCTTTTATTGTTCTCTCTCCTTAATTATGCTTTCTTCTTCTCATATTATTATAAGTCCTATGCTAACAGTTTCTTCTATCGCTTGTGGAACTCTCTTCTGGCTCCTTGCTTTCAAGTCAAATTTGATCTTCAATAATTTAAATGCAATCGTTATTTACTGTCTTCTTGATTCCTTTTCTTTTATTGTTCTCCCTCCTTAATTATGTTTTCTTCTTCTGATAGTATAATAAGTCCTTTGCTAACACTTTCTTCTATCGCTTGTGGAACTCTCTTCTGGCTCCTTGCTTTCCACTCAACTTTTATGTTACACAATTTAAATGCAATATAATTTATTATTTCCCGTCTTCTTGATTCCTCTTTTTCTGTTGTTCTCTCTCCTTAATTATGTTTTCGTCTTCTCATATTATTATAAGTCCTATGCTAACACTTTCTTCTATCGCTTGTGGAACCCTCTTCCGGCATCTTGCTTTCCAATCAGTGGTTATTGACTGTCTTCTTGATTCCTCTTCTTTTATTGTTCTCTCTCCTTAATTATGTTTTCTTCTTCTCATATTATTATAAGTCCTATGCCAACAGTTACGTTTTTGCTTCCCAGTCAACTTCGATCTTCAAAAATCTAAATGCAATGTCCATCGTTTGTCTTCTTGATCCCTCTTCTGTTATTGTTCTTGTTTCCTTAATTATGCTGTCTTCTTCTCATATACTAACAGTTTCTTTTCCGGCTTGTGGAACACTCTTCCGGGTTAATACTTTCCAGTTAACTTTTATCTTTAAAAATTTAAATGAAATGTCAATCTTCTTGATTCCTGTTCTTTTATTGTTCTCCCTCCTTAATTATGTTTTCTTCTTCTCATATTATTATAAGTCCTATGCTAGCAGTTTCTTCTCTCACTTGTGGAATTCACTTTCGGCTTCTTGCTTTCCAGTCAAATTTAACAGGGAAGCCACATTACGCCGGTAGGAGAGTGACTACAGCTGAGCTACCAAGTCGGTATCGATCACATTATAGATTCTCCGTTGGATTTTGACAAGAACCCCGAGGTGAATAGCACGAACCCCCGACCAGATGTTGCAGCAGTATTCAATACACAGGCGGATGGTAGATATATATATGTGCAGAATGGATTCAGACGGGAAAAAAATTCCTGGCCCTTCACAGTGAAACGATCTTCTTGGCCGCGGATTTAATTAAATGAACAATTCGTCTGTGCATCGAATACTGTTGCCATATTGTTCGGGTGCTCCAGCTATTCATCTTGAGGTTCTCGACAAAATCCAAACGAGGATCGGCAATGTAATCAATTCTGACTTGGGATCTCGACTTCAGTCACTTTCTCACCGATATGATACGTCTTCCCTCTGCCTTTTCTACAAATATTTTCATGGAAACCACTATGACGAATTTCTTTCCTTTATTTCCCGACCATAAGATTTTACACGTGATACTATATTGATGTGCGTTGTGGTGCAGTGGATATCGGCTCGGAACGTTATGGGTTAAATAACAGGACAGTTTGGGTTCTATAGCCTTAGCTGGCAATCGGTCTACCACACAAAACAATGGCAACCTACTGCGGGAGAATATTCTGCCCAGTCAGTCATGTCTCTTTCGAGACATGATCGCCCAAGCGTGTTTCACGTATGGCACTTAACTGACTGACTGAATATAATAGTCGAAAACATGATTAAGGCTTCTACTGGGCATAAAGTGAGGGATCGATTTCCTATTGTTTTAAAGTAATAAACTGATCCCATACTAATTACTACATAATAATATAGTACATCACTTCCCCCATCTAGTTATGAGTCAAATGACAGGACAGATTGGGTTCTATAGCCTTGGTCGGCAACCAGTCTACCGCAGAAAGCAATGGCAACCTACTGCGGGATAATCTTCTGCCCAGTCAGTCATGTCTCGAAAGAGACATGATCGCCCAAGCGTGTTTCACGCATGGCACTTAACTGACTGACTATACTGGCAATAAGTTACTCCACTCAACTTTTAATATTGAAATTGTTAAATGTACTCTCCACTTTTACTCTAACAGTTTTTTTTTTCATACTTCCTACTCGTGGAAATCTTTTCCGTTCTTTTTCTGTTGTGGAGTAGTTTTCACACTGAAGGTTATAATCGTGCTATATCGACTTAACGCACCCAAAATGTTAGGAACTTGGTAATCTTCTACTGTAAGCGGACTTCTTAGTATTCGGCTAACTGCCGACTAATATCAACTGCCGTAGTCCAACTTTGTCCAAACTGGAACTAAGTAATAGTTCTACTGAACTCTACTAGAACTGTAAAGAACTCTTTAGAACTTCTAAGAACTCCCAGGAAAGAACTTCCCAAGAACTTCTTCCATTAACTTCCTGCTAACTCTTATCAATATAGAAGGGAGAATCCATTATCTAAGGAATAGGTGTGTTTCCCCATAATACTTTTTCCCTGATAGGTACAATCTGAAAAAAGTTTAGATGCAATGTCAATTGCTATTGTCTCTTATCTTTTATTTAACATCTGCGATACCTTGTTATTTTTTATCTCATTCTAGCTCCCCTGCGCACCAGTGGCGGTCCTGTTTTGTTTCGGTGGCAAGATTATAAAAGACAACATCTAAATGTATTATTTCTGCTTAGATGGCACGTAGTTACCCAGAAGATGTTTGCTAAGTATCTTAAGCACCATAACCGTGCTAAATGATATACCCCGTAGACATGGTTTAAGTCTGGGTCGGGCCCTTATATATTCACTCCAGACACGACAGAACACCGTCTGGGCCCCTCTCAGTTCGGAAGCAGAGAGTTGACAAAGAGAAAGTTCGGATTACGTGTCAATGACACTCCGAAATCTGGGATTTACCACCTTCCTACTAAGGCGGATGCGACACAAGGTTAAGTGGCGGAATCCGCGCCCTTAAGCTTACAAAAAATATCCCGTAGAGACAATGACACTGTGAAATATAATGCTGACTGCTATGAGACTTTATTTTGATAGCCTTCTCGGTCCACAGACCATTCCATTATTGAGAAGACCAGAGGGGTTTTAGTTGCTCTACAACACACACGTATATATATATATATATATATATATATATATATATGTGTGTGAAATGAATTGTTTGAACATTATTTTTTATCGATACTCGAATTCAAGTCGATATTCTTTTTTTTAATTAAACAGTATTATATATTTTTATCTACCGGCCTGATTATTTACGATAAATTGTTAATACGAAAATGTATGCCATTCAGCAGGATTCGAACCTGCGACTCCTATTTACATAGGGGAAGCTACCATTGGATCTGCATCAGAGTACTGTATATATATATATATATATATATATATATATATATATATATGTACAGTACTGTGAAAACGTATTAGGACAAGGACTATATAATCTTTTATGAGGCATCAAAATAAACTTTAAAATCATCCCTGTCCTAACACTTTTGCACACTACCGGTTGTGGTCAAAAATTTTAGGACAGGTGTGATTTTCCTAAAAACTTCACTGAAATTCAAATACAGCGTGAAACACCAAATAAATTGCTGATAAATATTGATTATTTAAAACTAGGTGTAAAAGAAATGTACTAAAAAGAAGTTATATTTAACTTTTCCTATTTTCTATTGAACAAATTATTTTGAAACTACTCATTATTCTATTATACTTGGATATGACTGACTTTTTTCTTATTCCCCTATCGAAATGATAAATTTAATGCTACTTCACAAGATATAGTTTGGAAACAAATACAAGCTGCTTGGCAGGAGATACCATTAGTTACATTTGTTGTATATCAATAAACAACAAACACGCATATATATAAAAATATAAGTTATATTTTTATTAATGACGATGAACCGTGTAGCATAGGGAACAGAGAGTTAAGAGAGCGCGCTTCTAAGGGTTGACGGGAGTGTCGTCGTATCTGTTGTGTCTCTCTCTCTCTCCTGCTACTCTGGTCTGTCTCGTCTGGTGAATCCGTGCGCCGAGGTCTTTTTATAATCTCCAAACCGGGACTTTTTCTTCCGGTTTTGCCTCGCCCACGCACGCCACGTAATTCTCAGAGACACCTGTTCTGTTTGCCTCTGTAGCCATTTCCGCTACTGCCGGAAATAAGGTCAAACAAACATCCGTTCCTTTCAACGACCGGGAAAACACCCCCGCTTGCATCAGTCTTTCTTGGGTGGGGCCAGATTGTTATATTACATTCCTCGCCCTCCCAATTTCCAAAATGTTCACCTAAGAACATTTTAAGCGCAACACCCTCACTCTCCTCCCCATGCCACACAAGCCCGACAATTGTATAAAACATGTGCACGCCAAAACAACAAACATGTGCATGCCGAAACAAAAAAACAACAAAAAAATATATAGGGGAGCCTACATCGGCAACCCAACAATGTTCGTGTCCATCTTGAAAATTGTTCTACCAGCTCGATGTTTCATTGTTCTTTTTTTCTTTTTTTTTTTTTTTTAATATCCATTTTCACAGAATTGGGCAAAGTTCTTAAAAATGTTCATTTTCTTTCTCGACTCTGTCCATAAGCGTAGACTCCTCGATGCATAACCCCATGATTATAGGCGGTGACCGCGCCCCAGTTTCTAAACTAACATCGAGTAAATGACCTTTGACCAACACCATGCGTGCCTCTACTCGAGTTTATTGTTACACATGTAACCTCATTTAATTTAATTTAATTTCAAACATACTATGTTTGAACACAGAAAAAATGGCCATTATCTGCCGTACATATCATTCATAGTCTGACCGAGAAATGTTCAATAGAAAATGAAGAAAATTACCCTGATTCCAACGTTAATCCGCATGCAATTTACTTGTGGTGGATTAGTGGTTTCATCTATATTAATTTAGTTTAAAAAAATGGACCCGTGACTCGTAGTTCCTTAGTTTGTACAATGTTTTCTATTCCTTGAACTACTTCCTCTGGATTCGAATCCAAGCATATCTGACCTGCCGACATCCCTCTGCCCAACGCAGAGACACCCGAGTGCCGAACACCCGTTGACCCCGGAGTACTATTCACAACGGATAACTCAATTTCCTTTCCCGAAGCACTGTTGCTTCTTTTACACTTAAAAATCCGCTTCCTGGCTATTATTCCAAGGATTATTATTACGCCGACCACGCCAGCAATGACCCCTATCGTCAACCTCCTCGGGAGTTCCTCACATCCTTCACTAAATCTCTCCATATTTATCTGTTCCAAGGTATTTACTAGTTTTCAGAAATTAATATATCTTCAAAAGATATTTCCCAAGTCACATAAATGAAAATTCACAGAGGATGTTGAATTGATGGGAACCTGCACAAAAGCATAATTCGCAACCATAGAAATGTAAATCATTTTGTAGTGTACAGTCATTGAAAAGAAATCAAAAAAAAAAACCTAACACTGCACAACCCAACGAAAACATTGTTATCAACAAGTTAATCCAATTATCCACTTTAAAGAGTAGAAGAAACTTCCTTTACATGATTTTACATTTCACTTACTCAATAAAAGTAAGATTAATTAAGCAACATACCAGTAAACTCACTTCACATATATGGTAAATATTAACAACAAAAATAAATCATTAACTCAGATGTTTTGTACTTACAGATCGGTAAATATTTCAACTTCTTCCTCCCGTCAACCCCAAACCTATGCGCTCTCCGCTACTGCTACTGTCTACATGTAGTCCTACACCCCCTCCGTTCTACCCTTAATGTGTTCGACACATTTCTCAATTCTAGGGTCAGATCGGCAAAAGTATGCATTTTTTTTTCTAACTAGACTCATAAACACGAGCAGAAAACACACACACTATCAAATCAAAGAGTCACCTACCTTGGCTGACGTCTATTGTCGCGCGGCTGCTATATATTTTCGTCTTCTTTTTTTCTTTCTATCTGGTAGTTTTAAGTCCGTTGAATTTTCAATCGTCGGCGTGGTAACCAGCTCGTATCTATCTGTTTTGTTGTCTCAAAACAGCAAGTCACTAGCACCAAAAAGAAGTCTGTGATGACTGAGCCGGTTAGAATAGCGACAAACAGCAAGCACACATATATATAAAAATATACCTTATATTTTTATTAATGACGATGAACCGTGTAGCCTAGGGAACAGAGAGTTAAGAGAGCGCGCTTCAGGGTTGACGGGAGTGTCGTCTATTGTGTCTCTCTCTCTCTCCTGCTACTCTGGTCTGTCTGTCTCTCTGTCTGTCTCTCTGTCTGGTGAAATCCGTGCGCCGAGGTCTTTTTATAATCTCCAAACCGGGACTTCCGGCTTTGCCTCGCCCACGCACGCCCACGTAATTCTCAGAGACACCTGTTCTGTTTGCCTCTGTAGCCATTTCCGCTACTGCCGGAAATAAGGTCAAACAAACATCCGTTCCTTTCAACGACCGGGAAAACACCCCCGCTTGCATCAGCCTTTCTTGGGTGGGGTCAGATTGTTATATTACACATTGAAGAAGCTTGTGATGTCAATGCCTGACAGAATGAAGGCTGTGATCAAAGCAAAAGGTTATTATACTAAATATTAAATTACTTTTGTAACAAGTATTTTTTCTTGTTAAAGCATTTGTTGAGTAAATCAAATAAAATTACTTTAATTAAATTCATTATTTCCTCTCAATATGCCTCATAAAAGATAAAATAGTTCTTGTCCTAATACTTTTACACAATACTATATATATATATTATGTGTTTATATATATATATATATGTATATATGTATATATATATATATATGTATATATATGTACATATATATATATGTATATATATATGTATATATATATATATATGTATATCTATATAAATATATGTATATCTATATAAATATATGTATGTTTTAAATAATTGCTTTGAACATTGCAATTATTTTCTTCGTTCTTATTCTCATATTTACATATATATATATATATATATATACATTGCAATGTTCAAAGAAATTATTTAAAACAGTCATTAATATAAAAATAGAAGAATGAAAATTTATTAATAATTATTAAGTTAGAACGTATGCACATGTTCTCACGTAATAATAATTAATAATAATAATATATATATATATATATAATTCCAGGTAAAGAGGACTCAAGGTTTTTATTTATTTTGAGTGATCTGGCATTTATTTTATTAGGAACTGTGTTCAGTATAATGAGTATTATAGAGCTTAATATAATTTTATAGTTATGTATCAATTGTACATTGCGCCACGGAAATTTGTATGTTTCGAGATAGATTCTCATCCTCAGGCAATGTTTAATGTTGGTTAAATGAAAATCATCTGCACAACCAACAGCAACATTGCCTGATGATGAGAATCTATCTCGAAACATGGAAATTTCCGTGTCGCAATGTATAATTAATTCATAACTACATAATTTTATATATATATATATATATATATAATTCGGAAGAGCAGCCTCTCACACTACAATGGTGTAAACCTTTCGATATCTTCAGGCGTTACATATTGACTGATTACCCAACACACTGACCTGCCATTCGTTGAGTGTGGGATATATTACGACAAGTTTAGACATGCAAAGACATATTTAGACATAGCAAGGTAAGCTTTGTAGCTAGTCCCCGCGTAAGCCGGGGTTGAGTAATCTTTGACCGGTGGCCTGAGCATCCGCATAGAAAACCGGCTTTTTGTCGTAACTCGCTCCAAAGTTGGATCAAGGTAAATAAAAATTGATTATCTAACGCTTTTTGGACCGCAAAACAGGAATTTTTAGAAGCCTTAACATGAATTTCGAAATATGGGAAGAGTTAAGTCAGGCTAACGAAATAATGTTTGATGTTTGAGTTATGTAAACTTTATATCTAACTATCCTGTAAATGTAATCAAACATATTTCAAAAGAAATCGAAATCACACTCACTTTTACAGAAAACTCATTTTATTTGTGTCCAAAATCGGCTGAAAGTAACCCATTTTTGTATATTGCAAATCTCTATTTATATATATTAGCAAACCACCGAGGCCGTACGAAACGCGTGACTTCCGTTGATTGGCAAACAGTAAAATTCTCTTAAAATTAATATTTTGGAGGCTCACTGCAGAATAATATCAAGAAAATATTCCCTCCTTGGAAAGAATATTAAAAATTGAGAAGATATGTATTTTAAACAATAAGCTTGAGATTAATAAATAAAAACAAATTGGTTTCTTCAGAAGCTGATTATTTTATTAGAAATATGATTAATTGTTGCTTGCTTTGTACTTCTTCAGTGAATCTTTGACCAGAGTTCTTATTCTATCGTTTCTCACTCACAAATGTAAATTGTACTCACGACCCCAATTAAATTTTTACATGACTACCTAAGAGGGACGCGACACCTAATTTGAAATACATGCTTTGCAATGCGAGAAAAAAAACCCAGAAAGACGCACTGAATGACATGGAAAAAAAATGAAACGCATTTATTGAATCTTTCAACGTGACATGGGTTCAGAAAGGAAATAATTTGAAATTGCGTGTAATATGAAATTCGAATAATAATCTTTTTATTTGTTATTTGAATATCGCGTGTGCCCATGAAGAGTTTATTTATTCTTTCAATATTGCACGTAAAGCAGAAAGACATTTGCATTTTTTTCGTATTTTTACCTTCTCACAAAATGGACAATTTCTGCCTTGAGTCATCTCTGAACGGAACCCATCAAATTCTCCACACATAATTGACTGAGGTATAATGGATTGATACTATTGTCAGATTTCGTAAGATTTGATTGCACAGAAAATCCAAGCTTACACACGCTTATACCTTTTTATGAGCAAATGAAAATAGCATATACAATTATTCATCCACCAACAGAAAATCTCTTTTCACGAAACAATTGGTTAACCAAATTGTACTATATGCGGATGTCGTCGAAAACAAATAGATGCAATCTCTCATTTATTAACTAATTAGGAGTGAGAGAAAATATTAAAAGTTGATCTGACTGTATTCTCTAAAAATGCATAAAAACATGTGATTTTCTTTTGTCTCTAAAGAGCCCCAGGTTGTCCACCGGACTCCATTCCTGGCGATCTCCATTTTTGCGCTGAATTTATTATGCACTAACAACAAAGAAAGAACATCACATAGAGTTACTAGACGTCAAGTCTTGACGAAATGCATTTACTCACTCTCTTTTTCACAATGCATTAAATAATACTCTTCTTTCCTCATTTACTTGTCGGCAACAAAATAGAAAGAGAAACAAAACACCAATTCGCAGACTAGTATTGTATACACAGCGAAACATGGACTTGTATTTTCTTTACAAATCCACTTCGTCTGACTTAAAGAAAACTGAACTCTAAAAGGCGTATATTCAAAGAAAATATTTTGAAGTAATTTCAAACAAACATTTTATCGTGAATAAAAAATTCATGAGAATTCTTCTCGTTAAATAAATCTTACACTTAATAATAGTTTGAGTTTGAGATTTGTTTTATGGAATATCAACTTCTGTAAGTTATTGAATGCCAAACAGGTAGGGTTTTAAGGTATTTTTTAATGTTCAGTTATAGTGAGGAGGTTGATTTAGTCAGATTTTAATGAACATTTTTAGACTTTTTTATTTTAGAGAACTGAAAATATCTTCTAGTTTTGTGTTAAAAATGTTTTGCTGAGAATAATTTTTTTCCTTCAAAAATGTTATATTTATAACTTTCTCTTTAAAAATATATTGTCGGTAATATTTTTCCTTCAAAAATGTATATTTTTTTTATAAATGTCTATTTTTATGTATATATCTCTATAAAATGTGATTTTATACTTTCATACTTTCATACTATTGGCCCATAGCTAGGCTCTAACAAGTGCTACCCTCTGGGTCAAGGTGGACCTGGAAACAACAGCAATTCTATACTCCTCACAAACTCCCAATCAGAGGCCTTGCTGCCAGATGCAGTTTACCGTCATGTCCAGGAACCTTATTAATAGAAACAATTTTTTTTATTTTTATCTTTCTTTTAATGTTTATTCAACCTTTTGATTTTTTTCAAACGTGGTGGGTTCGGCTATGATAAGCACAAAACCATTTTGTAAGCAAACCAAAGATCCCTGTACGATGTTTGAGATCGATACAAAGTTTGGAAATTTCTTTTTTTTTTTTCTTGAAAGACGAGGATTGTACGCTCGATTGTTAAGAATTTCACCATTTTTCTTTTGCAGAGTGAATCGGGAAGAGAAAACAGACAAACAATGAGAGAGAAAGAGATGAATTAATTTGATATTTTATACCGATGATTATTCGTTTAACACGATTTCTTTTTGTATCCATGATATTCGAGAGGTTATTTGTCACCCTCACAACTGAAAATGTGTATCTGTGTAATTCCGTTGAATTTTAGTGAGGGGATTGTAAAGATCGGGGGGTCTGAAATATAGGTAGGATGGGATATTCAGAAAGAATGGTCTGGCATTACGTGCGAGATGTGTCTGGGTGCAATCTAATTTCGGACATAATCAGATTTTCAGGGTGAAAAGTTTATCAACTTTCAATCATTTGATAGTTGAGAAACGTCTATATATAGAACTTCATGTTATATATATACACGAATACACGGACACAAACATTACCATATATATATATATATATACACGCTTCTTCTTCTTCTTCTTCTTCTTCTATGTACGCTGTCATTTCAGGACGTAGGCGATCATGGTTCTCTACGTCTCCCTATCCCTTGTGGCTTCTAGTATGTTTATTCCCGTTACTCCTGTCAACCCCCGTTCCGTCAACCACCTGATCAGGCTCTGCAAATATGTTATCCGCTGCCTTCCTCTGTCTCTCTTTCCTTCTATCTGACCAGTCAGTATAAGGTTCTCCAAGCTCTCCTTCCTTATTGCGTGTCCCAGGAACTTCAGTTGTCTCTTCCTATTGCTCAGTAACAATTTCCTTTTTGTTGCCGTTCTTTCCAACATCTCATCGTTGCTTGCATGCTCAGTCCATGATATCCGCAGCGTTCTTTTGTAGAACCACATTTCCGCTGCTTCCAGTTTTGTCCTCATTTTCGATGATATTGTCCAGCATTCGCTGCCGTATTGAAGAACTGACATCATGTAGCAGTCCAGCACTCTTTTCTTTGTTTCCAGTGAGATTTTCCTGTGTGTTAGTATTTTGCTCAGGTTCTGGAATGCGTCCTTTGCCATGCTAATTCGCCTTCTGATCTCCGTGTCGCACTTTCCATCTTCAGTTAGGACACTTCCTAGGTATTTAAATTTTTGTACTTGCTTGATTCTGGTATCTCCCCCATTTATTTGGCATTTTGGGTTGTACCTTTTGCTGATGACCATGCACTCAGTTTTCTTAAGGTTTATTTGTAGTCCTTTTTTGTCGCTCTCCACCGCTACCTTCTGTATGAGGTCTTGTAGTTTACTTTCCGTGTCCGCAATCAGCACTGTATCGTCTGCGTACCTTATGTTGTTCAGTTCTTTATATAAAATTGTATGTTTAATCTTAATTTTAAGTTTAGAGGATCGGTTTTTTCTTTTAATTTTTTTTCTTTATTATTTTTTCTATAAATTATCGTTTGGAATCCTATTTATTTCTTTTAATTTTTTATATATTTTATTTATTTAGATATTTTTGCGGGTATTAGATCTTACTTTAAGGATTTATTAGATCGATTTTATCTGTTTTAATGTAAAAGGGTGGGACCTAGTTGCTAATCTAGTATCTCGTGCAAATTCATACATTGGGGGCACCAGTGATCTAAGTTCATCGGAGCAGAAGCCATGAAAATATTTATAGAAGAAGCACAGGGAGGCCACGTCACGCCGGTGTGATAGTAACTGCAGCTGGGCTGCCAAGTCGGTATCAATCACATTACAGATTCTCCGTTGGATTTTGTCAAGAACCCCGAGGAGAATAACAGCGGCACCCGACCAGATGTGGCAGCAGTATTCAGTATACGGACGGATGGTAGGTTTATATATGTGCAGGATGGACTCAGACGGGAAAAACTTCCGGGCTCTGCACAGTGAACCGACCTTCTTAGCAGCGGATTTAGATATGGATTCGATATAGTCATTCCACTTGAGTTCCGCTGTGTGTATTTTCATTTTGTTGGGTAATTTAGTGTTACGTATACGCGTGGAAATGCTGTTGTCACTTGTATATGGGTCACTTAAACGTAACTGGAATTATATATATGTATACAAGCCGCATTCACCCTAGTTGGGTTGAGCCGGCTTCCTCCCCGTTGGAGGAAAGTTCATTGGAATTTGTTTAAGGTCAGGTTCCCAAGTCATACCTTGTTATTTAATCCATAACTGGTGGGAAGGAACGGATTAATACCTTTCCCAAGGGTAGTAGAGCGCAAGTGAATCCATGGCATTCAACTGAAATTCGAACTCGTCTCACCGATTTCTCTTTCCGAGCAACTGAAATTCGAACTCGGCTCACCGATTTTTCTTTCCGAGCCGATATCCACTGCACCATCCGTCACTAACCGCGTACAACGCCTGGTATTCCCAAGCGGTCGCTCAACGTTGCTTAACTTCGGTGATCGATCGAGAACCGGAGTATTCAACGTGATATGACTGTAAGCAATGATAAATTTCTTTTCATCGTAATTTTTCATTGAAGATGGAACTAATATTATTTCATTTATTTTTCTGTTTTGGTAGAATCATGAAGAATTAAAAATTATATTTCTTCAATAAGCGTGACATATATCTGGCCAAAAACAACTAATCCAAAATCAAAACATACCAGTATACAGTCTTTTATCCTGTTTTTTTTTTTGTTTGGTTTTGTTTTCTTTTTCATCTTTTTTTTTTTTGCCTCTTCAGATAAAATAGAAACATGTTAGTTTGAGATACGTTTCCTATCCGTTCTTTTTTCTTGATTATATCATCTTGTTGGATTTCGATCCATATATTCAACTTATATATCTAAACTTATTTATAAATCGAACTTTGTGTGTGTGTGTGTGTGTGTGTGTGTGTGTGTGTGTGTGTCCCCGTTACCTATAGACTCCAAAACGGCTGAACCGATTTTCTTGAAAACCTACACAGTTGTACTATAAGCGTCTGTGAGTGTTCTTAGCTAGGTTTTGTGTCGAGGTACCCTTGATAAATATCGAAAATCGATAATCCAAAAAATTGGATTATAAAAGGAGTGGTCCGATTTTAATCAAATTTGATACTCATAGACAAAGACATAAGAAACGATATTCAGAAGTTTCAAGGTAGCAGTTCTTACAATAGTGCAGAAAATCAATAATATATATATATATAAAAGGCAAGATGTGTGTGTGTGTGTGTGTGTGTGTCTGTTTATCTGTAGGTCTTTCAGCTCTTTTATTTTAGTTTTTGCTTCGGGTTTGGTTCTAAGTAGATATAATTGTAGTTCCTAATCTCAGCCATGATACCATTTACTCAGAGGACGTATTTAGCCTTCGAAATTCAGTTTACGACGAAAAAAACTTATTTGATATCGATACCAGAAAATCAAAATTTGACTTACATCCATTCATTTTTCTTTCAGTCTACGGTTTCGCTTTAACTGGCAACAACACAAGCAACGCCGGCCTATACTGCAAGTCTTGTGTGTATATAAATATTCTAAGTAATGTAAACGTCTTTACTTTACAGCACACATACCTAATTTCTCATGGATATTTTTACATTTTTTATTTATTTTTTAATAAATGTCATCATGCATTGCAAATCAGTTGGCCTGTTTTATGCATGTATATTTTTTACCACTATTAACTCTTAAACACGTTGTGTCCATGCATTTACTTTTATAAAGACTGCTCGATACAACGTAGAACTTTATATTGTAATGGTTGTTACAATGGTTTATAAAAGCATAGTATCACTACACAAAAATCTTCGCGTTTCAACGTATCACCAGGTGAGGAGCAAACGTAGCTCCGAAACGCGAGAATTTTTGTGTAGTGATACTATGCTTTTATAAACCATTGTAACAAACATTACAATAATTTATATATATATATATATAAAGTATATTTTGGTAGCATCTTTTCTTTTGAAACACGTTGTATTAAACGATAGAAACAACTTAGTCTTGCAGATTTACTTTTGAATTTTCTCATATTTTCTAATGAGGCTTTTTATTTCCGAATTATATTCATGCAAAGGTTGTCTATAGGTTAACCGAGTAGTTTCGAACGTCATTGTTCATCATCAGGGTCAAATTTACAGATTTTACAGGCTTAAACATCAACAATTGCCTTGTCGCAGGAAACGTGTTACGACATTTTGAAGAACTAAATAAACGTATGAGAAAAATTTAAAAATTCAAAGGAAGTAATTATTTAATCACGTGGAGGCGTGAAAATATGTGATCCCGTGGAGGCGTGAATTATCAGATGATATGGAATATTTAGAGTTGCTAAAGATATTTAAATACCGGATTAATACCTTTCCAAAGGGCATTTGCACGCAAGTTTATGCAAGGAATCCAACTAGATGTGCGGTGTTGTGCAGTGGATCTCGACTCAGAACGACAAGTTGGGGAGCCAAGTTCGAATTCCAGTTCATTCTCTTTGCTACCAGTTATTAAACTTTACTACCTATTATGAACGCTGTTTAGTCTTTTACAGTAATTTATTATATATATATATATATATATATATATATATATATATATATATTTTTAATTCAGATACTTTAATCCAAGCGGAAAAAGCAGGAAGATAAATTCCAAAAACCCGATCCTAATTAATATTAAATATTTTATATATATATATAAAGTATATTTTGGTAGCATTTTTTATTTTTAAACACGTTGTATTAAACGATAGAAACAACTTAGTCTTGCAGATTTACTTTGAATTTTCTCATATTTTCTAATGAGGCATTTTATTTCCGAATTATATTTATGCAAAAATTGTCCATAGGTTAACCGAGTAGTTTCGAACGTCATCGTTCATCATCAGGGTCAAAGTTACAGATTTTACAGTTTTAAACATCAACAATAGCCTTGTAGCAGAAAAAGTGTTACGACATTTTGAAGAACTAAATAAAGGTTAAGAAAATTGTTTAAAATTCCAAGGGAAATAATGATGTAATCATGTGCAAGCGTAAATATATGTGATCACATAGAGACGTGAATTATCAGATGATATGGAATATTTAGAGTTGCTAAAGTTTTTTAAATACCGTAAAAAATTCATTTTTTTTTTTAATCATCTAACCCCAAGCAAGGCATTCCACTGCCACTATTGCGCATGGGGCTACACAGGGGAAGGTAAAGAGAAGGAGTGGTTAGACATAGGGAATGTCAGGAGGAAGGTGACAGATGAGTAAGGATACCGAGGATGAGGGTTGGGAAGAGTGCTTGATAGAATGGGAGCAGGTTAGTGTGTTAGGAGGTGTCTATTGACCTTACATTTAAACTCCTGGAGATTGTAGCCGTCGGGGAAGCAATCGTTTGGAAGAGAATTCCACAGTCGGGAAGTGCGAGGAAAGAAACTGTTGGAGTAGAAGTTACGGCTGCATTTTATCGGTTTCACTGTAAAAGGGTGGGATCTAGTTGCTAATCTTGTATCTCGTTCAAATTCGTATTTAGGGGGCACCAGTGATCTAAGTTCATCGGAGCAGAAGCCGTGAAAGTATTTATAGAAGAGACACAGGGAAGCCACGTCTCGCCGGTGGGAGAGAGACTGCAGGCGGTCTGCCAAGTCGGTATCTATCACATTACAGACCCTCCTCTGAACCTTATCGAGAAGCCCGAGGAGAACAGCAGGGGCATCCGACCAGATATGGCAGCACTATTCAATGCACGGGCGGATGGTAGATCATTAGGGAATTTAAAATTCAAGGAAAGTAATTATGTGAATTATCTAATTACGCAGATGCAAGAATTATTTACTTTAATTATATTTCAAATACACAATCTAAACACATTGAAGTATGTGTCTAGAAATTTGGTAATATGTGCGGTTCATAAGAGGTCTATTACTTCTGATATGTAGTGCCTCTAAAATTTGAAAGCGTCTAATGTCTGTGGGTTGATCAATAATTTTAGTATTGTCTGTAAGAATTTTACCAATGTCGGAATGCAGAAAGGGAACCAGTATGTGACATAAGATGTTGTGGAATGGCGAATCATTTAAATGCAAAGTTAATTGTCTAGAAAGCCGGGTAGTCGTAACTATTAACTCATATATTTGGAAATATTCTCGAAGAAACATTACACATGAATGACAAAATAGCCATGTCCTAAGTGTTTCAGGCCCTAGAGCTTTGGCATCTGTAGGTTGTCGTTCAGTTACTGAAAACTCTGAGGCTTGTTGACTTAGAGCCTCTGTTGAAGATAAGCCCCATAGGAAGAAATCAAGAGTTGTCAGATCCGAGGAACTTAGTGGCTAGTTTATGGCGCAAACGTGAGGAATTATTCATTTCTTGAAACTGCATTTTGGACGTCATTGTATAAGTTGCTGTCTCTTGTACGAAAAAAAAAAAAGAGGTTGATGCTTTTAAGGATTCTTTGAAGTGACGTCCTGAGGGATCTAAACCCGTCGAGGCCGCATTAGAGTTGATGGGTTTAGATCTTTTTCAATACTCGTCTTTACACACTTAAGCACACCTTCGTTCCTCACCAAACTTTGTCTGCCGCTTTCTGGAAGGTCACTAACCAAAAACATTACTGAGCAGTGGCGTATCTAAGTGGGGATCAGAAGGGGCCAAGGCTACCCGGAACTTTCGCTGGATCCTCGGTTGACTCCTCCCACTTTTATAAGCATCAAAAATTTATGAAACTGATTATTCTCTGATTTTAATAAGATTTGATCTTCAGCCCTTGTCTCTCTGTGTTTTCATTTAATTTTTTAAAGACACATACAAAGTTTTGTAAAAGAAAAATTATTAGATAGACAAATCACACTCTTTGCCAGTATTGACGTCAGTAGTAACCCTTTGATTTTGTTTTGAATTTAACCTCTCTTGTGTTCCAACAGCTTAAGAGTGGAAAAGAGGACAAGACGAGATTAGGACTCCACTACTATGAATAAAAAGTTGTTCCGTTTAATTTCCTGAAGTAACATACTTATACTCAAACTCATACCTAAGTTGTGTATACGATAGTGGTGTAGGATGAAAATGAAGATGCGGGTTGTGTTTACCTCCTCCTAAAAATCTCAGCCCCTAAGTGGCACCCATACTTTCAGGGTTCCACACGTGCGACTAACTTTAAGAACTGAGAGAACCTCTCACATTGTAATAGCGACGATATGCGCATTAAATATGAATTATTGATGATTGGTTTTAGTAGAAAGACTTCACCAAAAATCTAGGTGAATTACGTTCAGTGATATAATTCAATACGGGATAAAAGAAAAGTGAGTAAATGTTTTTGCTGTCGTTTTTATTTATAACAAAAGTATTATTTATATGATGTTATTACCAGATTGCTATGTCCATGGTATCCTCAGCATCCTTCTGGAAAACTATATTTCTGCAACCTCAAGCCTCTCCTACAACCTTGATGAGATCGTCCAGCATTCACTTCCATACAGAAGGACAGATATCACATAGCAATCCAGGACTCTTCTTTGTTTCTGATTAGATTTTCCAGTCTTTCAGCACACGTGCTCTGTCTGTGGTATCCTCAGCATCCTTCTGTAAAACCACATTTCTGCTGTCTCAAGCCTTTCCTTCATTTTTGAAGAAAACGTCCAGCATTCACTTTCATACAGAAGGACAAATATCACTTAGGAATTACATATCACATTAGGTAAACAGCGTGAATCGCTGACGGAAAACAAAAATAAACATTTTAACTGAAATTTTGAACGTGGTAGAAAGGATTAAAAAATTAAAAAAAATAAAGATATCAACGTTTGTTCTTGGTAATAGCATAAACATTTTGATGATAAAACTGTATTCATTAAGATTGATCTCTTAACATCACGCTATATTTTTTTTCGACAGTTGAATGGAGGTAAATAGTCTATACTATTAGCAACATCCTTCTACATTACTGTATTTCTGAAGCTTCCAGTTTTCTCTTTACCTGTGAGGAAATAGTCCATTGTTGACTGCGATATTAGATCTAAACTTATATATAAATGGAACTTTTTTCTGTATGTGTGTGCGTGTCCGTTACCTATAGACTTCGAAACGGCCGAACCGATTTTCTTGAAAATTTACACAGTTGTACTATAAGCGTCTGCGAGTGTTCTTAGCTAGGTTTTGTGTCGAGGTACCCCCGATAAATATGGAAAATCAGTAATCGAAAGAATCGGGTTATAGAAGGAGTGGTCCGATTTTAATCAAATTTGATACACTCATAGACAAAGACACAAGACACGATATTCAGATATTTCAAGGTTGCAGTTCTTACAATAGTGCGGAAAATCGACAATATATATATATATATATATATATATAAAGATGGCAAGATGTTTGTGTGTGTGTGTCTGTTTATCTGCCTGTATGTCTGTATTTTTTTCAGCCCTTTTATTTTAGTTTTTGATTCGGATTTGGCTCTATGTAGGTATAATTTTAGTTCTTAGTCTCAGATATGATACCATTTACTCAGAGGACTTATTTAGCCTTCAAAATTCAGTTTACGACGAAAAATCTTATTTGATATCAATACCAGGAAATCAAAATTTGACTTACATCCATTCCTTTTTCTTTCAGTCTACGGTTTCGCTTTAACTGGAAACAAGTATTGCTTTTTAGTCTTTCGTACCAACGTCCAAAGAGTCTGAGCTCCTGGACCATGGATTAGTTTTAAAGCTTTCATTACACCCGAGCAACGCCGGGCTATACTGCTAGTATTGGATAAAAGTCAACACTGTTTTCTTTTTTTTTCCGAAGATTTATTTTTAGTATTGTTTTGCTTATTTTTAGGATGCATCTATAGGATACAAACCCTATATCATCAATCAAATAACTAAAACGCACAAAGTAACGTTGCAGACCCGCAAAATAAGATCCAAACGACTAAAAGCATCTTGGAAAACCCAACTTTTTTTATTTAATCATATCATATCACCCCAAGCAGGGCGGCAACGCCATTGAAGTGCAGGGGGCTACATAAGAGTGAAAAGTTTGGAAAAGAGAATGCCGGAAACCACAACCTAAACAAGGAACAAGGGATGATCCTCTTCACCTGTTCCAAGGAATTGGGTGGAGTGTGAACCGGGCGATTGTTTAGTCTATTTACTCCAATTGAAAAAGAAAGAAAGAAAAAAGGAAAAGAGTAAAAAGATTGGAAAAGATAAAGCTGGAAACCACATCCTGAACAGGGAACAAGAAATGAGCCTCTACACCTGTTCAATAGACGTGGGTGGAGTGTGAACCGGGCGATAGTTTAGTCTATCTACTCCAAATGAAAAAAAAAAAGTAAAAAGATTGGAAAAGAGAAAGCCGGCAACCACATCCTATACAAGGAACAACGGATGAGCCTCTTCACCTGTTCAATAGACGTGGGTGGAGTGTGAACCGGGCGATAGTTTAGTCTATTTATTCCAATTGAAAATAAAATAGAGAAAAAAATGTTGACTTGCTAAGTTTAAGTCCAGTCAAAGAAATTTCTGCTAAAAAACAAAACCAATCCTTCAATTATGTATAAAATGTTCAGAATTAAGGAAAAATTAGGCAAAAACGAACAAAAGAAATGACTTACTTTTAATAAAATTCAAGACACATGGTTCCATCCCAAAACACACATTAATTCTGCCAGTGAGTTGAAAAAATAAAAAAAAAACACAATTTTTTAAAAACTTTTTGGCCAGAGGATT